>RSEF01000005.1:22013172-22038196 GCA_003993805.1 Himantopus leucocephalus
TGATCTTTAATGTCCTTTCCAACTCTAACCATTCTATGATTTTATGATTCTATGAACAGGAATGCATAATTTGGCCTCCAATGCTTAGTGGGACAATTTATTCCTGGTTTGTAAAAATAACAGAGCTATAGACAGAATTAATGACTTTGCTTGTTTGGGGTTTTTTTTTCACTTGTTTACGTCTCTTTCCTAATTTTTTTTCCCCTTTCTCCTAGCTTTTAGGTACCATGATAGTTCAAGCTCGATCTAAATCAAATGAGAGTATCGTGCCCTCTTTCTCTAGCCTGTGGATTCCATTATGTGTCCTCTCTTGTTTCAGCATTGCTGCCTGTCTAATGATGAGTGAGTCATTTCACAGAGATAGGCTGGCAGAAAATGAACTCTGCCAAGAGAAAGCAGGACTGCCCAGCCATGGGAGACAGGGGAGGATGGCACTGCCATGCCAGCTTGGCTTGGAGCACGGTGCTGTGGAAACACCACACAAGTGAAGGTTGGAGGTATTTTTGCTAATACACACAAACATTTTAAAGGAATTGTAATCTGTAAAAGGAAGTCTTGACTTTTTTTTTTCTTTAGGAAAAAAGCTTAATCCAAACTTTATCCCAAGTAAAAGGGAAGATTAAAAAGTTGTGTTTCATTCCAAGTTCATATATTTCACTTTCCCTTTTTGTTTTTATTCACTGTGAATACTATACTCCATGCAGAAGTTATGATAGAAAGTTCTGAGTAGCTTTTGTACTTTGGATTTGAAGAATTGACTGCAATCTAGTGAATTAGCAAGAACTTAAATTGCACACAAAATTGAGTACAGCACACTGATGCTTTATTTAAAGAATTTTATTCTTTTTTTTTTCCCAAGTTCTCTCAGTAACTATCCAGTCTTGGTTATTTAATATTACTGCCAAAAAATATCTGAAAACAACTTGATATGTAGCTTAGTCATAGAGCATTCTTTCTACAGGATAACTGCTTAGAAGCAATGATAAATGACTTCTTACTCATTCCCCGTGACCAGGTAACTGATATGGAGGAAATGGTGAATGACTACAACAGAAAGAAAGCATTTGTAGCTAGGAGAGGTTGAAGAGAAAAGGATGCTGTCTATTCAGGAGGATTTTTCATTCTCTGTATTTGCTTAAGAAAATTACCACAAAAGCATAACTAAAGTCAGCGAAGAACCATACTTTTTGTAGCAGAGCAGGGAGGAATTTATGTCACATGATCATAAACTACAGCATATTGGGATGGAGATCTCAGTAAGTACTCACTACAAGATCTATAGTCATCTAGTAAACATTAAAAATGTTTGCCATTGCTACCCAATGAAAATACTGCTATAATTTATCAAAGAAGCACATGTTATTTAGAATAAGGACTACCTAAAAGATCTTGAANGTAAACATTAAAAATGTTTGCCATTGCTACCCAATTAAAAATACTGCTATAATTTATCAACAAGCACATGTTATTTAGAATAAGGACTACCTAAAAGATCTTGAAATACAGTTCTCAGTATGATATTCATATTCAGGAAGAGAGTTTCTCCTTGGCTCAATCATGGATTGACCCTATGCATCTACTATGCTCCTGCTATTAATGTTTCTGTCAATGACATGAAGGAAAGCATGAAATCACTAATGAAAATTGCAAGCTGAAAAAAAAAAAGAAGGAAATGCTAAATAATAATAAGGACTGAGTAATTTGCTTGAATTACTGAGTTAAACATTCTGAAGAGATTGTTTTAATGCAGTCAAAACTAAAGTTATGTATTATTTCAGAAAAAAAACCCAACCCAAAACAACAAAGCCAGCCAAACAGATAGAATGAGGCAGTCATCTTAAGAATCAGATAAACATAAAAGGATCATAGCAGACTAACAACTCAAGGCGAGCTTCCAGTATGCAGTTTTGTCAAATGGGCGATTGAGATTCCTGGATAGATGAGCAGGTTGTAGTGGGTACAATAAAGTGTGATTGTATGTGAGTGGTGGGATGAAAACCAGAAAATGACATGTATTCAGATGCTCACATATTTAGAAGATCTTAAAAAAGTTTAATAGGGCAATAAAAGAACGTCAGAAATAACATACGGATTACAGAAATGGTTTACAGTGAGAAAACAAAGCCGAAGAGATGACTTGATGATAGCACAGAAGTACTTTTTGATTAGTGACAGAATAAAAGCACTTTTTTATCCACCTTTTTCATTCGGTCACTAATACATACGTACATCCTCCACATTTGCAGTCACTTGCACAGCTTTGACAATCACACCTGCTAATAATGTACAGAGCAAATATAAAAAAATGTTGAAGAATCCAGAAGAGAAATTATTCTCATTTGGAAATTCTTTTATCACTAGACTGTTAATGTTGCTGTTCCTTGGCCTCAGAAAAAGTAAGCAGACTGACAGTTTGAGGCAGACAGGGACAGTTTCAATGACAACCTGGAAAGGGTGAGGAATTAATGACATACGGGTAAAACTAATTTTTATTTCTATTTTTAAAATTGTCTGTTAGAATGTCTTGGGAATGTTTAATTAATAGCAATACAGTCATCAGGATTTAAAATCACTTATAGGAAACATGACTGAAAATACAAATTTCTCATTGTCACAAGCAGTCATTTCAGAACTACTGTAAACTATTCTGTCTCAGATCGATGTAAATTTATAATTGCACAAGCCTAATGGTCTGCATTCATGCTGATGCTAATACCGGTATAGTTACTGAGCAGTTCTAAGCTGATACTGAAATGTGGAAGCTTTTTTTGAGGCCTTCTTTATATTTTTTGGTTTTTGGTGTTTGGGGTTTTTTTTGAGTTGCTGATACGTATCTAAAAAACTATGATAGAATTAATATTCAGTCAAGACTTGCTAGACAAACAGACACTTTATTCTATACTTCAATATCATTTCTCTGAATCCTGCCTATAAGTATGATGGGTTTGCTTAGGAGATTTTAGAGCTATATCTAGATTTTTTGAAAACACCATCTTTCTCATAATCAGTTTGAAATACAGTTTCATAAAGTGTGTAGGCTAAATTATGTGCTGTTTTGCCATTCATAATCTCCCTCTGCACAGAATGTATAAGATTTTGCCGGGGGTAGAAGAGCTGTATTTTATATCTACTTACCACTTGCTCTTTGCAAATAAGTTTAATTGTTCAAAGTGTAAAGTAGTAAAGAAATAAATTACATGTGGCCTAACTAGGAATCCTAATGGAATTATTTTGTGTTCCTCCAGTAGTCCCCCAAGATACACTTCTGCAGTGAAAACTTGTGTAGCTGAACTGTTTCAAAGAATGGAACAGTTGTGACATTTTAGTATCTGACTTGCCTGTGCTCTCATTGCAGCAAGCAGCAACACTTTTATTCATTTGTCTGAAACATAGAAAACACGTGAATGAATTGAATTGTTTTCCCAGGTATCCAAGAGCTTTGACACCAGTGGGAAGCAACACGACATTTCAGAGTAATGTTCAAGAGACCTTGGAAGAAGCAGTTATGGAATTTCTACCGATTCATGTTGGCTTATGTCCCAAAACATTACAAAAATGCAGAGCTTGTCAACAACTCTTTATTCCAAACCTTTACTTCTGTAATTTTGGAACTTTTTTCAATATAGGAAGAAAAATGAACATCATATGGAAGATCAGAGCAGCAGACTGCAGCCTTTTAAAAACAAATGCAGATCGTGCTGATGGCATTCTGGTTTCATTCAGCAATCTGCAATCCACAAAATGTAAGCTTTCAGTAAGATCCCTAGTACGAGACTGGTTACAGATGGGCAGTAATAAGAAAGTAGCTCCCAGGTTGGTAGTGAAATCACCTCAGCATAATCTAGGCCATGATGTGATAACCATCTTTTAGAGATATTTTTAATAGGAGCTGGGCGAGACCCAACAATACCAGGCAGAGGTAATTTATGACTTGACTGAAAGATCTTGCAAGAGAGGAATGAGTTTTCTTCACACAGATAGCCCAGAGCTTCTCCTCGTAAAGAACAAAAATATTTGCAAAAAAAAAAAAAAAAAGTGAAAACCCCTCATGGTCATGGTGATTTGTACCATATTCCTTTACATCACTTCATCCACCTAGCAAGTGCTAACATGCTGAAAGCAGTGGGGGTAGTGGGAAGCACCAATTAGGGATTTCAACGTTAAAGGTAGCACCCAGTGGAAGAAATATAGCTGCTGGTACTTAGCCAATGCATTCACCGGACTTTGGCAGCATTAGCAAAAACCTAAAGAGGGGCTGTCATCTGAAATTATATCAGTGGTGGTAAGCCATAAAAGTGAAGGAAGCAAAAAAATCTGATATCAAAAGAGACATTTCAACTGCAATAATTCTACCATTCTACCATTAGAGAAAAATGGGCACAGCAAAATAACAGCTATTCAGATCACTCCTAACACAAGCCAAAGTAGCTGGTTGGAACAAGCTCCATTTAAATTTAAGGATGAATCAGCAATGAATAGAGAGACATGAGATAATCCACAACAGCTTGATTTAGATAACTATCCCAAACTTTGTCTGAACGTCTCAGCAGCTTGGTTAAATTGGCATGGGATTCTCATAACTGCAGGATTTCTAAGAGGGGTGTATTTGTCTGCTCTAGTGTTCACAGCAGCCCTTCAGAGATAATTTGGGTAGGACTCTTGTACGTGTTTTGGACAGTAAAGATCCAATTCTTACTTTCTACTGTTGGAAATGACGAATAACCTTCTTGAGTCTGCCCGAGTTTTACTGGTTGAATTTGTAGGAGAACAGATTGGACACCAGGAAATAAAATTAAATACATAATCAAAAGAGTAAGTATCTGGCAACATCAGAATGTCCATTGATGATCATGAATTAAATCAGATACAGTTGTGCAAAGTACTTACGTTAAATAACTTTTTTTCAGTGATGTGTAACATTCAGTAAGCAGATGTTCTGTGAACTGATGCCATTTTACAAAGATTTCTTTCAAAATATATATTTTGGTTTATTGAAAAAAGGCCCCTCTAAGTGAATTTATTTTGCAATTAGATTCCATTTAACATCACACTGCCAACAACTGCCTGCAAAAGAAGAGAACCTAAATTTATAACGGCAAGCCCCTGCTTTATCAACATAAACACAAGGGTAACATCCAACCTATTACTTTAGGAAGACTATAAACAAAACCTCATCACAGCTAATCCGCCACGGTCAAAAGACTGAATGAACAGATGGGCTTTCCACAGCCCCACAGAGGTTAGCACAGTCTGAAGCTGTTGTGGGGATTTGGGAAGACTGGCTACTGGCAACACTTTACCACATAATCTCACACTGAAAGCATTCAGGCAGAGAGGAGAAACGTCGGCTTGCCTAAGATCACCTGAACGCTCGTGAATAATAACTGAGGTGGACATACCCAGAGCTGGTCCTTTAGCCTGCAACTGGGCATTAAGGTTTGTTGCTGAAATACAGTTTCTGTTCAGATAAACTTCTGTTGTAATACCTCCTGTTTCTCATGACTCCATTCAATTGTTGTACTTCTGATATCCTTGAAATGTAATTATCACTCTCACCACAGTGTTTGTTCAGATTTTGGAAAATGGAGAGCTATCCCTTTAAAGGGAGCTTTCATCTCATGGATCCCATGTGTGAAGATGGGCACAACTGAAATACTGAAAGTCGTTTTTCCCTTTGCCAGCACTGTCTGGAGCTGGATGAGGCATGATATTTCCTGGAAAGTCTTCAGCATTATCACAAAGCTGAGAATTTTGACATTTGAGCCTGAGTGACGCCCCTAAACACCTGAATGCTTTCACTAGCAAGCTGCTGGGAAAGATTCATTTGGACTTGTTCATTAGGCACGTTTTCTAATGGTCTACTGACACAGGAGAGTCAGAGATTGCTTTAATGATATCCTATGTGTCAGGCAATCATATGGGAAAGGGGATAATCAAGGCCACAAGGCAATATTTAATTTTGGAACATATCTCCAGTAGATAATGCAGACACTTACATGAAGTAAGAACAGTAAGGGAATAATTTTGAAAATACTGGCCTACATATGAAATATAAGGTCACACAGCAAGCCAATTATCAAAGGCAGGCAAGCAAAACTTGTTTCTCAGCACACGTTCACTCTGCTTGACAATGATCCAGCTGCAGGTGACACAAACCACAAGGCCTTCAGATGTTAAAATGCAAATTCAGTTCAGATGGCAGAAATTTTATACATATATATATATATATATATGTGGGATGGTCGCTTTCCTAGTTATGCCTTTCCATGGTCTTAGAGACAGAAAGCTCTGTAAGCTGATTATTCCCCAGTGAAGAACAGTCTCCCAGTAATTTGGTTCCAGCATAACAGTGTGTGATAAATTTAGAAAAGGAAAAAACAACTTATCATATTTTTTTTAAAATACATTTGTGAAAGGTCTTCATTCTCCTGTCTTCAGAAGATTACTATCTGACCCTTTCATACTGTGGTCCGGAATTTCTGATGGATTATGGCACTTAAATAAAGAACAAGCTTGCCTTAGGCAGAATTCTGAGACTCTGCATGCTTCTTGTCTTTTGGCTTCTTACAGATTCCCAACAATTAAAACTGGAAGGAGATCCAGGACTGTGGTCCATTGTGTCCATTATCTGTCAAGAAGAAGACTCCCTGCAGGCTATTTTTCACAGGTCTGGTACGCAGCCAGTCTAAATGATAACTAACATGATGATAATGCCATAAAATACTTGTAGGTCTAAACCATTTGTTATGTTTGAATAAACTGGTCGTCTAAATCATTGTTTCCCCGTCCTTTAAGAGAGTAAAATCTCTGCCTCAGAGCTGAAAAAGAGCTTCTAATGACTTAAGCCAGCAACAATCTCTGTTTGCTTTAGTCTCTGCTTCATTGTACAGTTTCCTTGCCAGGAAAGTCAAGTAAAAGAAACCCACCAAGTACCAAGACCTCAAACCTTGCACTTCCTGCTGATTATTTATCTTTCTTCCATAGGAGGGAAGGGCAGGCGGCCTCCAGTGTTTTCCTCATGGAATTTGTAACTATCATTTCTAGGACTTTGAACTGCACAGGGATCAATACAGTTATAGGCAAGAAAAATGTTCAGTCCCCAAACTGCAAATCCCACACAGTTAATGGAAGATGCCTTTTACAACTAAAATAAAGACAGGGAGGAAACTCATTTGTATCACACACATTCCCATATTATGGCTTTGCGTAAGACATAACATAGAAATTGGGGGGGGGGGAAGACAGCATTATTACAATGCTGCCTTCTAATTTTGTTGTATTATAATGAAATATTTAAGTATATTTAAGCTATTCTAATAATTTCCACATTCTGTAACGAAGCGTAAGAGTCAAAGAGATAATACAAATTATTAAAAAACATATTTAACAAATTGTTAACCTTGCAGACTGATAAATAAAATAAAGATTCCAACCCAGCAAAAATATTTCCTAGAGACAGTGGGACCAGTGAGGAGTGTAAGCACTGTGCCTAGAAACAGCAGTTTACAGATCTGGGTGAAGTCATAATAGATGTCTGATATCAATACTAAATTAGTCACATCATACATTCTGAGCATCTTTGAGATGCACATATAAATCGTAATATCTTAATTTCTGCTGTACCCACAAACTGAAAAGAGAGCATTTGAACAGTTCATCATATTAGGAGAAGGATGTCTTTATTGCTTTATTTTCTTGTTTCTAAGATTTTAAAAAATGCATTTTTAGTCCTTTTTTGCTATTAATGGAATTATACTCCTCACAATATACGTAAAAGCAAAATAATGCCAGACAGTACAAAGCCCTAAAGCTCTGTCTTCTTGCTAGTGATCTGATTAGTTATAAACTGATAGAAAGCACATCTCCCTTTAAAACAACATGGAAAAAAATTATTCCAGCTATAACATGTAAAAGAGTTCAAATAAGTTTCAGGTCCTATACTGGCTATGGGTTCAACTGAAAACCTCTTTAACTATATTTTCAATGATTTTGATCCATGAAGGCTGTCATAAATAGACCCAGAAAAGTCATTTTCAGATGAAAGTGTTTCTCTTGATGCGATTAATTTTTAAGATAGGTCTCTCTAAATGCAAAGCTTTCAAGTTACCAGAGTTTTCTACAGCACACAATCCACTCCACATTTTCAAAGATTTATTTACTTTATTTTTTTTTCCCCTTCTTCCTAGCTGGTTATGTCTTCTTCACTAAAAGCTACTTAAAAGTCATACGTAAAAGCGTCAAAGTTCTGTCTTTTTAGTGGCTCTTTTTCTTTCTGATATACCATATCAACAGCACATAGCAAACACTTCAGATTGTTTTGGAACACAGAAATCATTTTGTCATTAAGGAGATAATACCCTTCTAGGTTTTAAAAAACCTGTAACTAAACTCAAGATTTGGTCCTGAAGAATTCAAGAGTGTCTTTCTCATGTGATTACTTATGTTAATTATATTGTAATCACTCCATTTTCTTCTGGTTTCTATAGTTATAACATTAAGAAATGACTTACAGAGATTGGCATATGCAACATAATCTTAATTACAATGTGTTTAGAAATATGCTTATAGATATTTTGCATTTATAACAATTAGCAAATTTATCTTCATTGAAGACCTCCCCAGACCAGCACTTTCATCCTCTACTCACCACTGAATCACATTTCTTCCTGAATTTCACCCTGCTCTATCCAGTCCCATGCTGTCTCTCAGCAACGCCAAGCAGCATTTCTCAGCAGAGCAACCCTCCCTTTCCAGGGATCTGAATTTAAAGAAGAGCAGGGCTGTGATTCAATAAAGCCAGTATCAGGTAGAACTACAGAAAAGTGGTGATATTTACACTCTGTCTCTACCCTTCACTTTTAATGAGGAAATGCTCTCAGGGTAAAGCCTGTGACAAGCCTTTGTGGACACCTATGGAGTAGTAGTTATTTTCACTTGTCTCTCATATGACAGATGAGAAGATGTTACTCCTTCCCATGGCAGGGCACCCACTGTTAATTGTCTAGTTTGTTAGGATGCAGCCAAAGGCTACATTCTTTTCTAAGAGAAAACTTCCTTCTCCTCAAGCCTCCCTTCCCCACCAAGTCTTTCCATAACAAAGCTGCTTCCATCACTCCTGCCAGCCCCTGTGCTCAGCTACAACTGCCTCTGCACTGGACACAGGGGACCCCTCGCTTTGTTGCACAAACAACCTGGGGACTCCTTTTACAATGGTCACTGTAAATCATTGCTGACTGTCCTGTTTGACATTTACATGCTCTATTCATGGAATAAAGCATGTTTTAATTGTGTCCTTCTGCCAAAAATGCATGCAAGGAAAATGCATATGTCAGTAATCTCAGCAATGTTTATACAAGAAAAAAAGGAAAATATGCTTTTGGGAGGAAGAAATCTACCCAGGAGATACATGGGTGCTCCCTTTGAGTGTGGATGAGCCAGAAGGGGAAAAAGTATCTCTGAATTTTAACAAATAGTTTCTCCTCTGCGCTGTTATATCTTCTCTTCAGGGGGACAAATGGGACATCTCTGCTTTATCAAGGTTCTCTCCTTTGGTACCCTGTCCAACACCAATATCTGCATGTGCTTAACTGAGAAGCATGGGGAAACAAAGGTACTTCAGGAATTACACTTTGCCGGCGGCATAATTCAAGCATATGTCACCCACATGAATGACCCTTGCGGCCTCTAAGCCCTTACAATATGTATTTTTGGGTGGTTGAAGTCTTTGAAGTTGCTCCCCATGTTCAAGAAAAGAATGATCAGAAAAATTTCTTTTACTGAGGTTGGGGAATCCTGCACTGTTTGAAAGGAGAGAAAAGAGTTACAAACCTGAATAATAAGCTTGAAAAGAAAATAGTACAGAAAAATCTTTGCTTTTTCTTTTAATATCTCTAGCTATATTTTGTTTATTTATTAAAAGCTAGTGAACTGAACTTTTTTTTTCCAAAAATTTTTGCATAACATACTCTAGCCAGAGAGCTCTAATCTGAAGTTATAAACAATAGATATAGTCGTTACCTGATCCACTCAGGACACGACTTATTCTTTTCTTATTCTCCTCAAGTAAAATCAACTCCCTGACCTGGGTTGCAGCCGCCAGTTTTGCCCCAGCAATTAGGGAGCTATAAAAATCAAAGACTTTTCATTTTCAAAACTGGTTTCACATAGTGGTTAGTCATTACCAGTAAAGTTAAAAACCCTTTTAGAAAGAGCTGGCAGACCTTTTGCTGTTAGGCTGACTGTCCACTTGCAGAGAAGAAAGAAGTATCTCATCTGCTTATACTCCTCAGGTGGTAAGTTACCACTGACAGGATATGAAGAGATGAATCTCTCCTTTCCTGCTCTTTGGCTTTATTCTGGATACACACTAAGAAGAAGAGGTACACCACAACCTCCATAGATCATATATGAGTCCCTTCAAAACAGTCACATAAGCCAATGTGAAAAGGGTAAAAACTGGGAGGATGGAGGGGGGTCCTGCTGATTCCTCAGAGGACTGGGCTAAGCAGTGGCAAGGTTACAGTGACACCGTGCAGCATGTACTGATGTACTTTGACATTAAAAATAAAAGAAAGTCATTGTGGATGTGTGAGGGAGGCCTGGTATTAGTGATGTGTTTCCTTCCAAAACGATCTCAGTTTAATTGTTAAACTCAGGTCTGAGAGCTTCTTTTTTCTCCATAACTGCTTGTATTCACATGACTCATCTTTAAATAAAACTTATTGTTAACTTTAAAAATCTAGAGGGGTATTTAAGTCATTAAATTCTGTACAAAAGTTTAATCGATTTCTAAATAATAAATCAACTCTAGGTGCTCTTAATAATCTTGGTGTAACACATTTCAATCCAGAAGCACTACACAGTATTTATCTTTAATGAATAATAAATGAGACATTGGTATTGACTGAACAAATGATTAAATATTCCATCAGTAACAGAACATGGAAATAATTTTTAATTATTAATAAGCTACAGATTTTGCTTGTCAAGTGCTGTCATCTTTTTACATGAATTACTTCTTTTCTCAGCTGTCATCATAGGGCAGATGAATACAAAAGACAATTAAGGCTAAGATTGGACACAGTGCATAAAAGTTCTACCATCTGTCTCTGAGAAAGAAGAGTTGTTTCACAAGATACTAGGAGTCTTACAGCCTCTCTCTCTTTCAGTAGGGTATTTGGTTCTGAAATTCTGCTCTAATACATATTCATATTTGTTAGAAAAAGACAGACATTGGGAGCCATGAAAACTGATGGTCAGCTGGCCAGCCTGAGAGAAAGTTTGACCTGCTAGGTTTCTGCTGCAGCTTTTGCACTGGCTCAGTCCTTCTGGTTCCCTAGAGAGTTTTCCTCAATGCAGGCGGATCCATAACAGGACATGGCAAATCTTCACCTACAGTAAAGAAAGATTGTGTATGTGACAATATGGTCTATTCATAACTTGCTGTCACTTTCGCTCAGTTACAAGTAATGAATACATTTGTTCCTTTATATCATGCTACAGGGTGTCATGTAGCACAATCTGAGAACTGTGCAAAAATCACCATCTGAAATGATAAGCAGGGATAAGAGTGCTGTAACTGGTAACCGCCCAGTGTACTGGAGAGTAGTCTTAAAGTGTATTTATGGTCAGAAAAAAAACCTGTACAAAGCAGCTACTCCTTATCTAGGTACATAATTGCTACAGTACCTTTGAATTTTCTTCTGACTTTGCGACTGAACAAGTTTCCTCCCATTAGATTTGAAGGGCACAACCACTAGGCTAGAATTAACTGGATCTTATTTTACCTTGTGAATTATTGAATTTTCTATCCAAGTCTTAAACACAAAATCTTTATTAGAACAGGTGAAACTGTTTTCTTCTAGAAAATAGGTTTTTGTTAAAAAAGAAAACCTTTAATATGAATATGTCAATTTGACTGGCATTTTCTTAAGGAAAAGTGAAAAAGGCTTCTTAATAAGGGAAATCGCTTCATTCTAATATTTTTTGAACAGGTTATTTCTCTTTTTTTAAATATTGAAGTGACCATTCATTTTAAAGTTTCTGTTACTAGAAATAAAAAGAAAACAAATTTAATCATGACAGATTTCTTTCAAACTGAAATTTTGATTCCTGTACAGCAATGTTACTTACAATTAGTAATTGGAGACAGATTATCAAGAGAGAAAATAACTGTGTCACATCTTTCAGTACTCAATTCTAGGTATAATTGCAGTCTGAAAGGTCTCACCCACCATTCCTTGTACATCAAAAGCCAGAGGGCATGACAGATCATGCAAGGAAAGCAGGCAATATTGTCAGAGGGATCACATGTCAGAAAACGTGGTTCTGTTCCCAGGTTTGTCACAGTCTCCTAGCCTGACTATAGAGAGGACAGATGACTTCCTTGTACCTACAGTTCCACAAATCTAACATAGAATTTCTGATATTACCCTACTTTTAAGAAATAATTTTACTTTCTGCATAGGCCAGGCTTAAATTCTAAGTCTACTGTAAATTTTACCAAATGAGGTACATTAAACTTCCTATTATTTTACCAAGTTAGATTTAGTGAAGTGTCCACAATTAAGCAGCAGGAGGTATGATACTTATTCTTTGGGGATTAATGCTGAAATAATTACAAGCTATGGGTCTGATGACATTCCAGAATTCATTTGTAATTATACAGAATAGAGGTCAAATGAAGAAGTTAATCACATCTCAGAAACGCTAGTAATTGTTCGGGATTTTTTGTGATCCCATGCATAGGCTACAGAGACTGGGAACAGCTACACAGAAAGATGTATTAAAAAGGAACCTTCCCGTCCATTTTCATTCTTCTTGCAGTTTTTATAAAACTCAGTCCATTGAACTTGTGCCAGAAAAATGGATTCATGAAACTTGAGTCTCAGCTCATTTTTAAGGATTTATTTTTCTATATTTGTGTAAGTGTAGAACTGACAAGGCTGAAGAACTGAACTGAAATTCTTCTTTGATGTGTTAATCACAGAAGTGGTGGGCCAGGGAGCTTCCAGGCTGATTCCTCCCACAGTTCCAGATCAAACGGGACCAGTTCAAAAGTCAGGAAAAGTTATTCCTTTATGTACATATAAGACAAAGGCCACAAGAGCTACCTCTCTTTACTTGCCTCTCTTTACCTCCCCAAGTTTATAGAGTATCCTAAAGACATTGGAGTGGGCTTGATGGAAGGAAGTGTCATCCTGATTACACACCCCAAATCATTCAGCAACTCTGTTTGTTTTCCTTGGTGAAGTGAAATTCCACCAGCCCTTTTACAGAGTTCTGTGCTGGGAAGGAACTCAGTCAAACAAAATGGAACTTCCATTTGCTGTCAGGACAAACAAGACGAAGATGACCTTAACATGTCTTGCACAGCTGTTTGGTTCTCCACGTCTAATAAATATTAAAAACTTTCCTGTTGTGTCTACTGAACTACATATGGGCCTGAAGAAACACAAAGAACAATTCTGCTGCAGACAATGTTTTTGTGGTCAATCTTGTGTTGCTCCATCACAGTCTTTCAGCAGCTATAACATAGCAGAAATAATATGGAAAGACTTAAAGAAAAAAATTTCAATGCATCAGGCAAAAGTGAGTTAAATCATCAAACACATCAGAATGCTTCCTTTGATAAGCTTTTCTGAAGATGGGAATTAGGAAACAGAAGACTAGAGAGATAAACTTATTTTGGCAACATTGATTTCTCATACCTATAATGTACATTTCCAATACACTGAGTATATCAGTCAATGACTCTGGAAAAGACAGCAGGTTATGTATATGGCTATACCTAATACTTAAATAGCTAGAAAAGACACTACTTCCATGAAGTTTTTCTCTTCAGATTTTATCTTTGTGCATTAATTGTTTCTAAATTTGGAAAATATAGCCTGAGAAATACATTTCCAGAGCCCAACTAACTGTTGAGCCCAACTGTTTGTAGCAGTTCAGTTCTTTGCTAATAGCATTCATGGTCTTTTGGTTTGGTTAGGCTTTTGAGAAACGAGGTGATTTTATTGTTATTTTACTCATGATTTACAGTTTCAGCTTGAAAAAAATTAATTAGCGCAATTTCAAGTTTGCTAACAAGCACAATAGTTTGAGTGAAGAGTTATTTCCTCTACACAAAGTGTCTCTTTCAGAAATTACATTTTATTGCATGATGACATTCTGTATTAGTTCTATTTCTGAAATAAAATGTTGGAAGGTGTTCTGTCCAGTGACCCTGAGGTTAAACAAAAAAATTTTGATGTTGGTCTCCTATATTTTAATTATTTTAGAGCTGCTTTGTTTAAAATAATAAAAAAGATAAGCTGTCAAACTCTTCTGCTCTTGAGAAAAGAAAAAAAAAAGGTGGAGTACCAGAAAGGCAATTTCTAGGAAATTACGTAGATTGTAATAGGGTCATAAAGAAAGGATTGTTAAGAGAGAAATATAAAGCTGATGAAAAGAGAAATTTTTTAAACATGATGTGTAATTAACCTGTGGAACTTGCTTCCACAGGATATAAATGAGGTTAAGAGCTTAAATGGAATTAATAAAGAATTATACATTTACATGGATAATGAGAACTTAGACATGATAAAAATTTACAAGTATATAAACCTTCATAATTAAGGGCAGAAGTTAACTGCTAACAGGTAGCAGCCTGAATGCCTCTAACAAGGTTCTATGACAATTAAAAATATCCTGATTAAACCCTAGCTTTTTATCTTATTCATTCTACTGGTACACTACACTGATTTTCCTTTCTATTTGTCTGCACTTTTGTTCTGCTGCCTGTACCTTTTATTTCCAGGGAGTAGAAAATGTTTAGTTGTCCCAGTTTCTCCTAATATCCCCCTAGGTATGGAGAGAAAGAGAGAGCTCATTTTAATATATTCCTTCAAATTTAATTTATAGCACTTTTGGAGTCTCTGCTGTATCATTATACCGATATCTAAATCTAATGCACACTTGAGAAAGGAGTTGTCAGGAGCTGGTATCAATAGTGGGCAAGATGGAGCAGTAATGTGGCCAGACAAAGAAGACAGAAGAACTGGAAAGCAACAAAGATGACATGGAAATGCAGTATCAAGAGCAAAAGGGGAGCTAAGAGAGTGAGGAAAAAATTAATGGATACTGTGTAAAACAGAAGCCTATATGTGAAGCTCTGGGATCATGGATATCTCAAAGGCTACCTCAGACTGAATGAGAAAAGATGAGAATAACAGAAGAGAAAAATCTGAATGGGGACAATATGAAAAATTTGAAACCTATTATTCCCACAAAAATTATTATTTTTATGAGAGCTTTAGTACAGCTGCACAGACCAGATACTACCCTTGTTTTGACATGGATATAGCTTGCAAGATGCATTCATTAATAGGCTTTTGGCTGTGTTGCTAAGATAAAGTAGTGAATAAATACATTTATTTGCCCTGAAAAGAATTCAGAACCTTCATGACATACAAATAAGAGGTGCTTTGTCCAGTCAAGTCAGACCTTGATGGATCTGGAGGAGCAGAAGACATATTCTCTGTGTCCAGATCCTAGGATATGTCTGTGCTCTGTGAATGAGACAGAATTGTACATCATGTAGTGATGGTTCTTGGAAGCCCTGCAGATGAAATCTTAGGTTAGTCTTCTCTGGAGACATGGGAAATAGTAGGTACTACATTGTTAAAGGTTCACATTGCTAGTATGACCACTGCGTACGGTCTTCTAGCAATCTTACTGTGTAGAGTTTTGTAAATAAACCCGAAATCTGTTTTATGTAAACACACACATTTTTGTATTGTAACACACACATTTTTAAGACAATTTAATGAGAGGAGTATGAAGACCTCACTCCTGAGGTTTTGATAGGAAATACAGCATGACTATAAAGCAATGGAGTTGGGATAAAAGGAGGACCCTGAACACTTCACTGCAGAAACAGAGACTGCAACCTTGGTGAATGCAACACAACTCAGTCACACCTGTGGGGCAGGGGTGTCCTTGGGGGGAGTTACTGGGTGACTGAAACATCTGTCTGTGAGACAGCTTCATTACAAGGGGAAAACACATCCTGTGAAGGTTTAGAAACTGTGAGTATTGAAAAAATGTCTGCAATGCAGAACGTTAGTATTTAAAGATGTTATCTACATTTATCACATTTGTCACTTGCCATTAATTTAAATTCCCTTTATGCATCTGTTCAGGAAATAATTAGGATTTTATGCTGCAGTAAATATGCTTGTCCATCCATTAGTGCAAAGCAGAAGATTAATTGCATTACAATGGGAATCAGGACTACTGTATTCGAAGCTACAGTGATAACGGTGACAGCTGCACTGCCCACAATACTTTGCTCCGGTAAGCTTCAAAACCAAGTATGGATGAGAAAGTAATTAAACTCCTGACAAGGCAGGGTTATCTCTGTTCTTGTATGTGTAACCAGACAGAACCACAGAACAACAAAGATCACGCTCAAACTAACAAAATCATATTGTTCCAAGAGTTCCGTTAATCAGTTAATCAGCTGTTTTTATACACATAGGTTTATATACACAGATTCGTACTCTGTGAATCATTACATTTTATATAAAACTAACCTGAGCTCTCTTTAAATACCTGCGATAAAATTCCAAAACGTACTAAACCATTGTAAGGCTATATTAATTTGGCAATAAAGTTCTAGAAAGCTGAAAAACTCTTAACTGCCACTGACTGAAAACGACATTGCAAAATTAGAGCCAAGACCAAAGACAATGAGTTCGAGAAAAGAAAGGTAGGCAGCAGAAAAACACTGTAAAACTTGCTCCTTGTTGCTGTGTTGCTCAAGACAGAAACAGTGGGGTGATGAACCTCCACACCGCTCTTTAGTCCTAAGGTGTCTGTGGGTGGCCAAAATCGTCCTCGTTGTTATAGAAACTGAAGAAACATGAGATTACCCCTTTTCCCCAAATTAACCATGAGTATCTTATGCAAAAGTGTTCCCTAAATGAGCGTCCTTGTGATGGCATTTGTTTGTGGGGATTGACTAAACCCACACACAAATGCAGGGAAAACGTTTAATCCAAACATACCAATCATTTGTGATTAGCCAGTGGTTCTGAACAATTAAAACCCCTGTCTATAACTGGATGATTCATATCATTCTACTGCTTCATATCAAATAGGCTATTGATGAGGTAAGTTTTAGATTATCAAAAGCTAGGATTTTTAGGGATATTTTGTGATATTCATAATGAGTTAAAATCAAATATAAATTGGCAAGATTCTTACAGGCTTGGCAACTAGAAATCAGCTGTTAGACTCGAAGTACATTTAGTCTTCGGTGGCTGCTCAGTAATTATGGCCCCATTGCCCTGACTAAAAATAAAGCATTTGTACTGCCACCATATTTGCTTGAATAATTTTTTGCAGCCAGTGCAAAATCTTCTTTATTTAAATTTGTTGGCTGACGCACTTTGTGGCATGTAGCTGGGGCCAAAAGCAAAGAAGGTACTGCTCAAATTCAAAACTAGCCATATACGTTACTTTTAAAGTGGATGAATGCTAAAGAGATGGGTGCAACTGTCAATGGGAGGTTCAAGTTATTTCATGTCTAACATTTCTGGGTTGTTTTTTTGGTTTTGTTTTTGTTTTTTTTTTTTTTTTAAGGATGATCAATGCCTGACACATTTATCTATGCTACAGAGTTAGTGCAATAATCAGAAACTAAAAAAAAAAAAAATATGTAAAAAGTGCCCTGAATTGACCATTTTACTTTGGTATGGTAAACTAAGTCTAAACAAGAATTTACTTCATGTGAGTAAAAGACACTAGATATAGGTTTGTATGAAGCATCTGCAAAGCAGAATGCGAATAACGTGATCTTACCAAACATTTTTCATGCAATAGAAATAGAATAGAGCAAAACAGTTTACAAAAGACGTCACAGAAGAATAACTAATTAGCTATCAGGGCAAATAGGTTAGAAACAGATCTTGACTTTCATGATTAAGACTAGTATTACAGATACCTATTGAACTACTTGGTAACAAGATGTGCCCAAAACAGCATCTGACCATTCCAGATTGTATACTAAGGTATTTTTCATTCCTGTGCTGTAGTCACTCGTTCATTCTGTAAACTATGTTTTGCAATAGCTAAACTTCAATAACTGTTATCAGAAAAATGGATTTTCCTTTCCAGGCTGTGTTGAAGTGTTTAAATCTCTTTGGTCAATCTCTGTGTTATTATTCAGGATGTTAATATTGGCTGATCCTTCTCTATTCGATTATCTTTATCAGTCATCTCTCTCCCCCTCTCCTGAGGAATTAAATTAGGAATACCTTTCCCCCCTCCCAAATACTATTTATGAGCATGACAGATAGATTTCTGCAGGGCTTAAACAGAAGCAATCATACATTTGCAGCCATAGGCAGCACCCCCCACCCCATGTCTTGTGTTATCATGTGTAACTTCTTATACTATTGGTAAAGTAGCCATACAAAAATGAGGGGGAGAAGATAGTCAATATCCACTTATAATACAAAGTCCTTTCGTATTGTAAATAGAGTTATCTAATAGATCAGTACTCTACCGATGGGTTAGTAGAGGACAGCAATTACTTATGCAATGCAATTCCATGTTCTTTGTGAGATGATGCAGACTGAAGCAATGTTATCAGAAGCAAATACTACTGTTGCACACATGAAGTTAAGTACTCACCACTTACCCCCGGCCTTCCACTCCCCTTCCCCATCTTGTCAGGGTGTAGCTGTAAACTAATAAGGAATGCTCACAAATTGTGGATCTAGTGACTGGGAACACTGCACTTAATTCCAGCGCATTAGTTTGGCTGTAAACAACTATTTCTGGGATAAATCCAGAACTGTTATATGTAATGAAGAAATGGATATGGTGACAAGCCCCAAACTTGTGACCATATGGAGACAGGCAGAAGAAGCAGCAGAAGGGAATGTTCCTTTTGCACTACGTTATTCTGATGCTTTTTCTCAATATGAAGATTCACGGTAACACAGACAAATCAGATTTTCATGATTAGTTTTCTTTATGATAGTTATTGATTAAATTATTGATTTTTAAGGTCAATAAAATATGATTTTACCATCTGAATTGGACATCCTGGCTACCAGACCACTGAATGCCATCCAGTCACTCTCGATTGCAGCCCAATATTTTTTTACTTCATTGAAGAGGTGAAGAATGGACAATTTTCCTAAGTAATGTTTTGCAATGGTTAATTACCCTCGCAGCTAGAGATGCAGGCCATATCTGTAATTTTAATCCTTAAAATTATAGACATCTTTCTCATTGCATATGTCTGTACTATACTGTAGACCTTCTTCAATATCTAGTATTTTCCTGTCAGTGAATATATTTTACAATTATTGATCACCTCTCAATTTTTTCCCTAATAAGATAAACAAATGACCTCTTTTACTTTCTCTATATTCCTTTCATTCCTCAAGTTCTATATTTTCTTCACTCTTTCCAACTGCCTCTCTCTTAAAAAAGGTATGCCTAATATTACTTTCATGAGCGACAAACACAGTAGTAAAATTTTTCTTCTCGTAATTACTTTCTTACATATCCAAAGTTTGTTTTCCTTTTGTGCAATAACCTTACAGTAAGAAGGTCTCAAGAGTTCAATCAAGTGTAAATTGCTGATTTTGGCCCCTATTAATATGAACAGTTTTAGGTACTAAACGTATTGTCACAACCTCCATCACATATTAAACTATTTTGAGTGTGCTGAAAAGAACTGAAAATAATTCGAGAGACAGCGAGAGAATATTGGCTAAAATGCCATAATAACACTTCTCCTAAACTGTGCTTTTTATGAGGAACCAGCATGCTATCTGGCACTGCTCAAAGCATCTTTGAAGGTTTCTCCTGTGGAAGCTGCAAAAAATGAGATAAAGGTAATGCAGAACAGTGGTTTTGCTGGAAAATATCCTTGTTTCACAAATCTACATGTCATCTTGACAGGAATATTCTCTCCAAAATTGCTTTCTGAAAAGCTGACTGATAAAGCATACAAGAGCATCTGACTTCTTTTTTTGGATTCCATTATCACCACAGGGAGTATTGGCCACTAATGGAAATAAAGGCTGGTATGTCCAGCGGCAGCCTGTGATTCCCACAGACAAACAGTTGTAGGTAAGAGTTGTTCCACAAAATAAAATATATCCATACGGATAGGGGAGGGGGTTGTGGCTTTTATTTTAATGTTTTGCTTATTTGTTTGAGCAAAGTCATTAATAAATATGTCTCAGAATAAGCTTGCGTGACTTCACTGTATTATGGAAGAGGGCCTGAGCTTGTTGGAAGTGCTATGAACAACCTAGTAATCTTTAACTGGTTGACAGATAGGCACAGAGATAGGACAAAGGCTACCTGGCCTTCATTTGGGGTTTGTATGTTTTCCTCATCTCTTCTTTTTTCTTTATTCTCTGCTCCCTAGTTATTGTTCAGAGTTCTGCTCACCTTCCTGATGTGGGGTATTTATCAATATGTATGGGAATTTCACCTGCCAAGCTGACTCCTGGTTTTGGACTACATGGAAAGCTTAACTGAACAGTGGAACAACGCCTCTAGTCACTCTTCTAGCCAGCTCTCTTGAATGAGGCATTCCTAGTATCCAGTGTGGTCTGAACTGACAAGAAGAAATTATAATTTATCACTTGACTGATAGAACAAAAATGCAGCATCTAGTCTATGGGTCTTTTCTTGTCCCCATCTTCTACCCTATGTCTTCCATATGTACAGTTCGGCATCTGGTCTAATGGGATAACTTCTGCATTGTTGAATTCAAGATCAGACTCCAAGAACAGCCTTTACACAGGGAAACATCTATTGCTGTTATGTAAAACCTTACTGATCATGAAAGAATTTTAGAATCTGCACAGCTCATACGCTTTAAATTATGCTCTGGTATGCAGTTTTGGTTAACCTGATTCGAAAGAGCTGCCATTTACCTCAGGTCTTGAAGTCAATAATTGCAGACACCGCATTATAACACTATTTTACCTACTGTCTTATACTACAACAGAAAGATCTACTGTTGAACACCACAGAAATGGTTTTGAAAAACAATTCTTCTGAGGTAGAAGGTTAGGTTTTTCTAATTGACTACACAACTCACACAATATTAGAGCTAATTTCAGATGTGTCTGCAATCCTGTTTATTAAAGGTAGAAGTTCTCCCCCTCTGAAGACTGGTATTATATATTCTGTTCAGTGGCTCTCTGTCCAAGAAGAGAGAAGAATGGCATTACGGAATATTTATCTCCTGCCTCCATTGCCTTGTGTTCTGGCAGGGCACTTTCATATTAGTCAAGGCCAAGACAACTTGCAATCTCACACGTAATTCTGATGGTTTGTAATGCTGCAGGAAATGTTACATTACCGATAGTGGTTCCTGTAAAAGATTATTTAAGGATTTTCAGTTTCAAATATCAAAACAAATTATACTAAAGTTAGGCGTCATTTTCTGTATTATATTCAGAGCCACTAGATGGTGGTATGCACTAGACCTGAGGAAAAGCACACAAAAGGACTGATTAATGTGTTCCTCCGCTATTTCAACAGGAATTTTTTCATTCCTCACTTCACAGTCATCTTCTGGCTAACCTTTGTCCTATCAAATGTTTATTTAGAAGGTTGATTGTGACAATTATAAATCTCAATTGAGGTTTTTCCCAGTTTATTGACTGAGTTTGTATGACAATAAGATATCATTTTGAGATAAATCTGAAAAGCCAATAAAATCATAAAAAGTCAGAGAAGATTTACATGCATCTAATGAAAAAGAAAGAATTATGTGCAGCTTGGCTTATGGTATCTATGAAAACTTTAATAAGTGTCATTAGATGTAAATGTTTTCTACATTTTTAATATTAAAAATCACCTAGTAAGTACAGATGATCCAGTGACCCATCTCATTTAATTACTAGGGTAGGACCAATGCATTCAACAGCATTTTAGGAATTCATGTTTACAGCCTTCTTGGATATCAAGTTTAACTTGCCTGTTTTTTCATACTAAGTTCAAAGACAGGCGAAGTTATATATAACTGGCTAATATACTTATAATTTGAGACATGGATTTTGGTCGTCCCTCCCCCCCTAGTCTGAATTGTAATGGAAATGCTAAAAAGAAAACCTGGCATTCTTTTCCACCAATATCCTGTTGGAGTTCAAGACATTCAAAGAGCAAATCAATGGTAGAATAAGAAATTGCAGGACTCTGAATCCCCAGCTATCACTTCTACATGGCGATGTTATGTTTCTTCAGTCCTTGTATTTGTCCCCTCCTGCCACCTGTTTTTCCTTGTTCCATCTTTGCTTCTGTCAGCCTCCATCTAGCTGATTTGGACCTGCCATGTGGCTCTGCCAACCCACCTAACAATTCTATACAGATCAGTAAAAGGCAGTAAGTTAGAAGTCTGAGCTGCAGAGGAAAGCTGTGTGCTACCACAGCAATATAAGGAAGTACAGAGATCCATTCTATAATGCACTTTCAATTTCAGACAGATATAACGTGAGATGACGAGAAAAATGAAAGAAATCATCATTCTAATTTTAGAAAATGCAATGATAGAAAACTGATAATACACTGAAGCCCATCTAGACAAATATCTTTTAATAGTAAATCTGTTAAAGAATGTGTCATTTATACCACTATTTTTTATTATTATTTTCAATCTCAGATGAATTATTTCAAATGAACAAGACACAAATCAATTGTTGTGAATGACATTTGAAAAATGAGGAGCAAACCTTAATGGGAACGAAAAGCTTTTATATTAATATAATGATGTTTAAAACTCTTAACTTATTCCACACTAGTTCTTGGACAAAAGGCATGTTTGGCATTCAGCCCCAAATGCGACTTGATTGTGTGTGACAAAGCACCTGCTCATTAGAAAATGGAAGGTAGACAAAAGCTCAACATGGCGAGAAAGAAAACAGTTTAGTGCTGCTGTTGCAGCATAAGCGATGAACTCACACCTTTGTTACTGGTATTTTCTTTAATTCTGTGGGATAGATTTCTTAGCCCAGCCCTCCATCTTAATGACGTGCACTGCCTAGCTATATTACTGTATTTTGACAGCTATTGACTTGTAGGAAACTGTGATGCAGTGTTGTAACAGCCAGGTAGCAAAGCTCAATAAGCAATATTGTCACGGGAGAGGATAATTTCATTTTGAAACAAACCTTATTTCACTAACTACCATTCACACATTTATACCCACATACTTCCAGCACTACACATGTACATCCAAATAGCCTGTCCCGCAATCATCAAACCAAGAAGATTGTATCCAAGTGATCTATACAGCATTTCTTGTGATAGAACAGACAACAAGGGATGTCAGCTAGTAAGCCTTTATAATGTCTCCTGCTTTTTTTAGATTGGTGATCACATACATTAGGGGGTTACTCCCTAATTACGGGGTGATTAGTCTCTCCGTCCTGTTCACTGCTGTGAGTCATCAGTGTTGACTCCTAGTCTTTTCTCTCCCCTCTGCCGGGACTTTGATGACCTGCTAGCGTCAGTACCATCAACACCTGCTATTCTCATTAGCTTCTCCCTGCCACCATTTTTCTCACCATGATTTTTCTTTCCACACCCAGATTTTTCCATTCTCCATTCATACTTATCCTAACACTTGTATTACAACTGTCCACAGAACAACAGGCCAGGGAACAGCCAACTGCCAGGAGGCTGAAAGAAAACGGTGACAAAGAGTAGCAATAACACACTATGGTGTTAAGGCTGATGGAAAGTTCTTCTTAATGGACATCAATCCATCCTCAACTTCATTGACAATAACTGTTTTATTCAGATGAATCAGAAAACTAGGACACAGTGAAGCATATTGTGACAGAGCTACTAGGCTTGGTGCAACCTCTTGCAATCTCAAGAGTGCAACCTCTTACAATCTCAAGACAGGAGGTGATTGTGCTCTTACCACTCATACAAAAGGTACAGGTAACTACAGTGGAATGGAGTAAAAAACATTTTTTTAAATAAATGTATTTGTACAGTTTCAGTGTATAAGCCCTCTGTAGTTTTATATGAATGCAGTTTACAATGGTACCATAACAAGATTTCCTATTTCTTTCCAGATTTCTTTAATGGGCAAAAAAAAGCTGGATTGTCAATGAATAGTTGTCTTCCCCTTACATTGTTCGTCTATATGAAGCCTTATTCCACACGTGAGTACAACAAGCATTCAGTTTTCCTGTCCTGTAAATCCCTGCTGAATTCACAGTTGTTTCAAATGACATAAAAACATGGTTTCCACTTATGTTTCCTCCTTGAAGTGTTAAAATATACCATGAGGAGCAAAAATGAATCTACTCTTCCTTCCATCATTCTTGACATCACATGATTAACCCACTATATAATGAGGAACAAACGGTCAGTCAGGACACACCAATTAGCTCTATTTCCAGTACCAGAATATTATACATGGTAGACTAGTAATCTCAGACCTTTAAGAAGCTACCATGCTTCCCTTGTTCAAAACAAATGATGACATATTTGTAATGCCAGTTGGAAACAGCATGACATTGTGCATTTAATACTAAAAGACAGGTAGTGTTGTTCAGTAGTCAAAACAGGGAAATGGGGACTGGGTTTTGCAAGTGTTACCTGACAAATTTCTTCTGCACCTACAAAACAGAGAGAGTAGATCTTTAGGTTTTTATTATGGGAAAATGTGGATAAAGCAGTAGATATATTTTGCATATTGATGATGATTAGACTCAGACAGAATCATAGAATCATAGAATTGTTAAGGTTGGAAGGGACCTTTCAAAGCATCTAGTCCAACAATTAACCTAACCTGACAAAACCACATCTAAACCATATCCCCAAGTACCTTGTCTACCCTTTTTTTAAACATCTCCAGGGATGGCGAATCTACCACCTCCCTGGGCAACCTGTTCCGATGTTGGATAACCCTTTCAGTGAAAAATTTTCCCTAATACCCAACCTAACCTCGCCTGGCTTAACTTGAACCCATTTCCTCTCATCCTAT
>RSEF01000005.1:22047045-22059383 GCA_003993805.1 Himantopus leucocephalus
GTTTGCTCCTCCCCGTAGGTGGGACCCCTCTACGCTTGTCTGCTTCTGACCCTCTGCCAGGGCAAGTAACAAAGTTGGTTGGCCTTAGGTGTTATAGAAATAAGTATAAGCAAGAGCCTCTGTGCATACCATGCCTGGGCATCAGCTATAAACATTGGTCTTATCACTCTGAGAGAGCGAACATTGTCTGCACAATATGCTGTTAATTTCAGTAGTTAGAAGAGGCCTAGCTAAGAAGCAAAGTTACTGAACAAAATTGGTCCTGTTTTACCGCAAACCAGGACACATCCTTGCTTTCCGTCTAAGTTGTTTTCTGGTCCTGGACTGTTCATGTCATCTCTTGGTTGCACAGCCTCTACTGATGACAATGCTTCGTCTCTGAAATGACATTTCAGAGCATTCGTCCAGTTTAAGCCCTCAAAAGCTGTCATTAACATGGGAAGACCAAGCTAGGAAATAGAGCACATCCCTCAGTAACCCCATTTTTAGATTGCTTTATTATAAGCGTTTTGCACTGATCACTTTATGCCCTGAAACATGAAAAAAACTCATCCACAGGGAAAGAATATCAGTAATTGATGTTTCTCTTTTCAGCTTCACATGCAAAAATTCTTCAGTTATGTTTTGTGTGGATTGTCACTGTGGCTAATGAAGCCTGAAACGGATCCTATGGGCCATCAGTCTCAGCTGACTTTTATGGATGGGACCATTAAAAAAAACCAACACGCGTTTTGGTCTGTATCACTTCCATAATGCTTTAAGCTACTTATTTTAATATTGAATAAAATATTTTAATATTGAATATGATTTAGTTTTAATGTTCTTTAGATTTAACATTTAATACATTTACAAATGCACGACACAGCCTCACATATGCATTGTTCAGAACTGGGGAAAAAAAACTAATCACAAGAGAGGCCTCAGACACCAGAGAAGGTATCTCAGCAGTCTGGATAGTTTTCTGGATAGCTGTTGTAACTCTATTCTAATCTATGGGAATTTCGGGCACAGAATATAAAAACTGATCTTCTCAAATTTAATTTCCTTTGAGGCAGATGCAGAAATGGTGTTCCAACAGGCACTGAATAGCCTGTTACTCTTCAAAGGACTGATAAAAGTGCAGATTCATAATTATACTCGTTCCTTTTTAGAGCACATTTCCATAGCAGCAATAGAACAGACCTTATCAACAAGGAAGCTAATCTAAATCATTAGTAGAACCAGCAAAATAGCTTTGCAGACATAAAAACTCGAGAATTTACATGGACAAAATAACTCACAGTAAGTCAGTTCCCTGTTACTACTCAGATTCTCTCAGGTCCATTTGATGTCAGCCGCATAATCTACATGCATCTTTCTCCCCTCCTTCCCCTCCTGATTTTCTGTTGTCTCTTGACATTCAAAGTACAGCACTGAATAAATGCAATCTTACACATTATTAGCCTGGCACCTTCTTGTAAAATACATGTTTTGGCAAAAATAGTAGACCTTCCAGTATTCAACTCCTCCTACTCAGTGGTAGAATAAAAACTTAATGCTAATCCTTAATATAATAGAATCTCTTCTTATGGTTTTTCACTGCCTTGGAGCCAGGACTTGTATTTCACATTGAAAATAAAATGCTGATCCAAGAGAGGAAACTGTGGATTTCACGTTGTGGGAAAGGAGGAAATCAAGGAACAGAAAGGAGCATAATTTAACAAGTTAGATGACTAAATCTATCCCTAAAATAGCTCTATGAAAGCAAAGGAGCTATTTCCAGCAAGGATGAATTCAAGCCAGAAATATCAGTTATTGGATTGCATTAGCAAACAGAGCTTTACAGCAGGGAAAATTGCTTGGATCCATAGCAGGGAACAGAAATGCAGTAGATATCTTTCAAGGCCACTGTCTCAGCCTTCTGTGATGAACTTCGGACGTATTATGTCTGCAATGTCCCTGCTGCAGTGACTCCCATCACCTGTCTAGATAAACAAAGCAAGGGAAAGGACGAAGTGTACTATAAAGAGATTAAGTGATGGAATTAAGAGAGATGGGAGAAAAAATGGAGAATTCCTAGCTAGACAATCTGAGAGCCAGCAGATCAGATAACAACTCGGGCAAACACATTGCCCTTCTCTCCAGTTACACGAGGATGTAGTGAGAAACAGATGAGTTGTCACATTCAAGGAGGAATAGGAAAAGTGTTCAAACACCTTTTCCATCCTAAAACCAAGATGGTTAGGATAGAAATAATGGAGCAGGTAGGGAAAATCAGTACTTTTAAAAATGGTCCTGAGCTTGCCTTACTAATTCTTCCACAAAAGATTGCCGCAAGGGAACTTTGTATTCTATTCCAGAAAGGGGGGAGATCAGCAGCTGTGAAATTGCAGGCACTAACAGTGCCAGTAAGCGCTGGATAGCTGCTGCTCTCAGAATGCTTTCTGCTGCCATTATGTTTATAAATACCAACAATTGGAGAGATTTTGTTTATGCTTCTTCAGAAAGTGTCACTCAATTAAAAAAAAAAAAAAGGTGATGTGGTTTTGGGTTCAGAATTCACCGTGGTACTGCCAAGGCTCCAAAATTCCTCTTCCTAAAATACAAAATAATACAGTTGGTGACTAAACAGCAATAAAGACTGGGGAAAAATATGATGAAACAAGATGTAAGGCATGATCTTTGTCTGAAAATTTTGCATAGTATAAGTGACAAAACAGAGGAACACTCAAGTAAGTTATCTCCCTTTTTTTTATCTATTGGGGAGAAGATAAATCCTTAAAATAAGCTACACAGAGCTGTATTTGGAGAGAGAACTAAGTTGTGGGTTCATTTATGAATTGATCATCAGGCTACGTGTTTACTATTGAAGTTTGGCATTGTGAGGAAATGGCAACTCAGCCTGCTGACTCAAATTCTGAATATATAAGGAAGACAATTCAAAACTTTTCAAGGAGCACGAGAAAGCTTATAGTCAAGGATTTACTGTAAAAATGAGAATAATATGTGCTTGTGTAAAAACATGGCTTCAAAGCTACCTAGAAAATAACATTCTCAAAAAAATATCAAAAACTAACTATGTGTTAAGTAACTTCACTACAATGTCCTAGTTTATCAGTTAGTACACCACTTCTATGAATATATAAAGTTCAACTACATAATAGGGATATATAAAAAATAAATCCCCTGGTAATATTAAATTGAGAAATATGACTTATCGTTACCATTTTTAAGAATCCACTAACACTTGTTACACATAACAAAGATGAATACATACTCTAAACCGACAACCTTGGAAGCATATAGACGTTAGATAGTGATTTGAGCAGAATAAGATCTCAAAGAAATAAATATATAGAGGAAGGGTAACTCAATAGCCATAAAATCCTACATATAGTCAAGATCTAATTATTTTGGAAGTCAACTCTTCAATTAAGAACCAAAGATCATCAAAATAGACAATTACCATTTTATATAAATATAAAAATTCACAAATAGATAAAACTTTGTGTCACTAAAGGACAAAACCCTAAAAGATAGAAAATAACTGTTTCTAACAACACTTAGTATATCTAGAAAAGGCAGGTGGGAAGAAGTTCTAAGAAGCCTTGAAACTATTCTACTTTTATTTAGTATTGAAAGCTCTTTTCTATGACTTTTTTGATTGCACCAGAAGAAATACTTTATAAAGAAAATAATTAACATTTGAAATATTTCCTGTTTTCTAAACCTGCACTGGTATCCGTGGCCTTACGCTGTGCAATGCGTGCACAATTTGCAAACTCAGTGTGAAATATACTACTAATATACATGCATAATACAAATCATGACAGCTACGTATAAAGTATTGACAAAATGCAGCTATTGAGCATAAAATTGAGCACGTACAATTCGGCGTGCATCTTTCTTCAGTGCATGCAACATTTTTTTGTTGCATAGTTCTTCAACCAAATAATTGTGCATGCATCTTGCTCCAACACTGTTCTGCTTTTACTGAAACCTTCTCTGGAACGTATCTCTAAGAACTTTGTAATATTAAATCAGGTCAACCCCATTACACTCACACAAAGTAATATTTGCTGTAAATGAGGCAACAAAGGCACACAAAGTCTTTTAAATTTAGATTTATGAATTTAGATACCACATTAAACATTTAGGCATCTTACAGGCTAAATCACCAGAAATGTAGCTGTATGGTTTTATTTAAAAATCAGCTCTATGATTGTATGCTTGCATACATTATGTCATACTGCGACTTGTAGTCTGCTCCTTCAAATCAGGCCAGGCTGCATGTTGTGACCTAATAAAGTGCTCAAGTAGAGGACTGAGGAGAAACTCATGAGAGTAAGTGTATTGTCTAACCTCCCGGATCAGTTTTCTCACCTAACCTCTGTCAGATTTCATATGGGCAGCCTCAGCTACTCGTTCTCTTCTGCATATTTATTCTAAGCAGACCAATTAGCACAAGTCCCCACTGAATATGTGAGTTAATGAGGGCTTTCAGCTCTTACTGCAGTATGGTGTGTACTGGTCACATACAGGGAATCACGACATGAAAGTAGTCTGGTACCTAACTAGGAGTTACTCATAACTGGATTCAGCCACTTAACACCACTGGGTAATTTAAGATGCTCTGGTTCGGGAGGAAGAGGAAAATGAACCATTGTAGCTAGTATTCTGAGTAGGACGCTGTAGGACTTCACCTTACAAAAATATGCTGCTTATTTAGTGTCTAAAGCAGAGGAATAAGCCAACACTAATGGTTGTTACTAATTAGATTTTTAAAGAGCTCACTGGGAATTTGTAGCTAAAAATTACTGTGCCAAACTCCAAAGAACTGGCCATATTTTAACTGCTTGACTGCACGACTGAAGCAGACAGAAATACTCTTAAAATGTGGCATAATTATTCGGCTGTGTTACTAGCTACTACTCAATGTTAATTATGTATTAAAAGCTAAGAGTGTTATTTATGACTGTTCAGGGAAATATTTATTTATAATGTGTACACGGGCTTTCTGACAGAAGGCTGCCTGATACGTGCTCCATGATTCAGGGGTAGGAAAGAGGTCTCCGGATTTCATTTTATACATATAGCACTAATTTCTTCCTGGATGGTAAATGTAAGCAGTCACTCAAACTCAGTTTTGGATCTAAAAGATGATCAACCACCAATTAAAAGAGCAAGTTGACATGTAAATCTGCTATGCAACTGACACCAACTTTGAACACTCCTAACTAAGAAAAGAGTATGTATGAAATACCTCCAACAACCTCCCCCTCACTGAATTTCACAGAAAGTTACATGAAGCTCTGCAATGAATTCACGCAGTCATCAGTCAACACATTTTTCACAAGGTGATTTCACAAGACAGAGCTTTAACAAAAGCAAAACTTCTGAGTTTGATTTTTCCACCAAGGATTTATTCCAAATCACTGTGAGCCATAACTAACCAATAGCTAAATTTCTTTATCCTGGATTTTGGAAACTCCCTTAAACGTAAGACTTTAAGTTTTGCCACAATGGCCACCTCCAAAATTAATTCTGCAAAGGTCTGCTCTCCAGTACACTGTGACACAATAGCAGACAGCAACACCAGTTAACTAGCATAAATTCTATACAATGCTTGTTCTTGAGCAATAACATCAGAAAGAATCATAATGCCACAACATGTAGCAAGGTCTACTGGCTATTGTTGGAATTATATTTAATACAATAGCATTCCAGGGGGCTTTTTGGGGGAGACAGCAGAGAAGGGGAGAATTTAAAGGCTGCAAAGACTAACAGATGTGAACATTTGAGAGCATATATGTTCAACACCATATTCAAGGGCACTGCATCAAAACTATTAATGCATAGTAATCCAGAACCAGACAAGTTTGAGCAGGAAGTATGTGGGCAGGAATTAGATATAATACAATTGCAAATTGGCAAGTACTGTACACATAACTAAATTACTATACATCCGTTCAAGACCAGAGAGCTCATAAGAAATTTAGAAAAACACAAACTAACCAGAAATAGCCCTGGTTCTGCACATGAAGGGAACAAATTTAAACAACAATTCAAATAGTTTCAGACTTACCAGGCCACTACTTTTTAACTTAGCAAAACCAATAAATAGATAACAACAATAGATGACAAAAGATAACAACAAACCCCCTGTTTCTTTTTTGCCCTAAACCCACCCTACTTAGAACTGAGAGAGAGAGTCCTGATTTTCAACCAATTGTAAGTTACAAGTGTTCCTGGCCGCTTCTCCTTTATTCAACCATACTTATCTTTTTGCATATGTCTACTCCTACAGGTCATATACAATTGAAGGAAGAGCTACTGCTACTTGTGAAGTTCCCTATGCAAAATCAGTAGAGAGCAAGGCCAGTGCATACCTCCTTCCCTTTTCTTTAACACAAGACTTTGCACTTTAAGTCTCTTAAAATCTGTTGTCACATCACGCCTCTACCCCTGGCTGCCTTTCACTGTCAGGATGGGTTAATGACCTGTCAAAGGGCAATGCATTCCACTGTTCTAGTGCCCCAGGCTTTACTAAAAACCCAAAAAAACTTCGGGGTTTGCTAAGGTTATTCTGAAAGGACAGGGAGAAGTTTATTCTCTCTTTTTTTTTTTTCTCTCATGCTGCTGCTTCCATGAGTAACATAACCCTTGCCATTATCTTATTGTGAAACCTTCTCAGCAGACCTCTCTAACCTCTCTTTTTTACACAGAGGCAAAACGACTGTGATGGGACAGCTGAGACAGCATTCTTCTATTTTCTCATGCCAAAGTATAAATTGTAAGGACTCAAACTAAGCAGCTTGCAATACTGAGGGAAAGTATATTATTGCATCGAACACCATCGTAAAGTAAGCAGATTAGGAATGCTGGAGTATAAACTAACTTGAAATCCTTGCTGCATATCTCATTGCCCACAGGATTTTAGAGGCAGCTCAGATGAAAATGTCACCCTTGCAGCCTCCAAAACCTCTACCTGTAATATTCTCCTCTCATGAAGATTAGCAGGTTTTTGCTAATAAGAATCTAAACCTCCCTGAAGAATCACTGCCTCTCATCTATCACACTCCAACCTGCACTTACTGCCTATAGGTCCTCTTTTTTCATGTTTAGATTAAAATCTCCATTTACTTTGGGGTTTTTTTAATCACTTCATGCACAGATTCACAAGAATGATTTCAGTGTCATTTGTATACTACAAAAAGGGAGTGATACCATCTCCAAATGAGATTTGAATTAAGTTTTTGTAGGGACAGTGAGAGAAGAGTATATTAGGTCACTCAGCCAGCCAGCCCACCCTTTTTTTTTTTTTTTTCTNAAATTGCAGTACTTGTCTAAAGACTGATATTTGTGTACAGCAGGATAATTGGTATTCTCTAAAGTCCTCCTGAAGGTCTTTCTACTTTTTTTTCTTTTTGAAGTATGAAGTTGGTAATTATCTCTTGACAAAGAACCAGTTTTCCAAAACAGATGCACAGGTTAGATGGACTTCAGAAACAAACAGTCAAGAACAGACTGAATTTCATAACCATGGTGGTTATGATTATAACAGGAACAGCCCTTTTCCTAAACAAAGTCATTACCATACTTAATGTCTACCTAGGTAGAACACAAATGATTCTGCTTTCTTTTTTCACCTAGATCATTAACTAACAATCCAGTCATTAATTCCTGGTAACGACAATGTTTTTGAGGATTATTGCTGCAGGAATCTTCTGTCATAAAATATACATAGCAGTTAGCCATATCGCTACACTTTTGATGTGAAAAGATGTTTATACCAAGACACTAATAACACCTCCCTTTTACCAAACCTTGCACAGGGAAAGAACATAGGATCCATGAGATACAATGCCATTAGTGTCTCCTCACACACATGCTGTCTTTTTCATTCCGTGCATGTACATACATTCATCATCTTGGGACAACAACAAATTTCAGACAAGCCATGTAAGCATTTACACTTAAGTCTCTGAAAAACAAGTGAAAACCACTGATTTTTTTTTCAGTATTATTTTTTAATAATAAAATAAGCTATGTTAGATTGTTAACAGAGGGAGAACAAGAATGTTTAGGAATGTTTCTGGGCTCAGTGTGTGTCAAATAGTAGAAAATTAATCTCTCCAAGGACACAAGGTAAACCACAGAGATTGAAATTCACACACCATATTCACTGCAGTTTTTCTGTCCTTGAATGTTGCTACTTAATAGTAAAAATGCTAACCACAGGCATTGTTTCTAGAGGAAGACACATTACAAGAGCAATCAAAATTACTTACAAGTCCTTTGTGACAGGACAGGATACTGAGCCACAGTTTTCATCACGCTGCCCCAAAGACCCCTATAGTTTTGGATGGCCAGGAGAAGCTGTAACGTTGAGTTTTCTATGCTGTCTCTTCTCACCCCTTCCAATGAATTAATGAGTGTTTTGTGGTTGTTTTGTTTTTTGGTTTCAGTTTGGGGGGGGGGGGTGGGTTTTTTTAAAAAAAAAAAAAAAAAAAAGAAGTTGAAATTCTGAGGNCTTACTGGGAAAGGGTGGGGAAAAGAGACAGAGAGTCCCTATAGGGTCTTGCATGAAAGTCTGACTTACAACAATAAAGAAAGTGAAGTGCTGAAAAGTCTTCAGGAAATAATAACAAGGCAGAGTTTATTCTGAAGAACAATCCCTAAATGTAATCCAAATAAACAAAATGAGAACAACAGGCCACATACTACAGACAAAATACAATCCAAAAGCAGATAGGCTGCATAAGACATTTAGCTCTCCATGAGAATTAAAAAAGCAGTACATACCCTCTGGGTGAACAGCTAAGGAGTCAGATAGCTCATGTATCTTGGCCAGCAAATAGATAGGTGCTGACAGGGAAGGCAGATGGCATCCATCTAGTCCAAGTGGCTGGCTGCCTCTTAGCTGGCCACCCCATGGTGCTTCTATCCCTGCCATAGATACGTTGGCCTGCAAGTTAGTTGCACTATTGTACCTTGGAACCTTGCCTCATTTAGGGGGGAGTCAATGGCAGGCAGCATGTTGAGGGAAAAGGAAAAAGAAATGGGAGTCTGGGGAAACACAACTTGATACAGGGAACAAGGTAAGAAGAATGGAGAGGAGGATCTACTACAGGAGAAAGGTAAAGCCTGTCACCTAGATCAGCTGGAGTATCTAACAGTTCACCTCTGCATTTGAGTTGGAAACTTCGACAACAGAAGCTATACTGACATTACAGCTCTTAATGGCTACACCAAGTACATTTCGTGTACGAGGACACTTGGCAAGGGAACAGGTAATTCTCTCTCCTGTCCTTTCCCTGAAACTGCCAGAACTAAAGCTGTCATTCCTAACCAATCAGAAAAACAAGATTTTTAAAAGGTTTCCTAGTATCAGATCAGGACACAAACCCACTTATTTTTTTCAGTTGACACAGTTGTAGTCTCAGTGGGGAATCAAATGACTAGATGATCTTTGAGACTAACTTAAGGCACTGTGACTGGTACAAAATGTACCCTGGTGATTTGCAAGAAAAAAATATGAGAAACAGATACTGAGTAGGGAAATCTTATCCTGTTTACTCTTTTACCTCTCTAAGATCACAAGCCATGACATTCACTTTTTCAACATTTGATCATGAAATCCTCAAAATATTCTTTACTTTCATTTTTAGGATTTGTGATATTAAGTATTATTTCTTATTTTTAAAAAGGCTCTCCCATTTCCCATGCACACAGTAAAAAGCAAACTGGTAACACTGCTTGCTGGTCTCCCATGAGGGTAAGCCAACACAGACTATCACCTCTACCACTTGAGCTAATAATACACACCTGTGGTAGGTGACTATCTTCTGTGAGGAGGGTCAGCCCTACTGCCTCTGAAAGAAGTTTTCTAGCTTAACTTAGATCATTCAATGCCATACAACACAGCCCCATGAAAAAACAGTTTTGTCAACTCAGCTGAGAAACTACTTAGCAACTGCTAGAGAAAACAACACAAAACTACACTGAGAAATAACACTGGCATTTGCTCGCTTGAGTGACTATCACAAGAGTAAATAGCAAAGTAAGATCAAGAACATAGTACTCCCTTTCTACCCTCAAACAGTAATGTCAGGCACTTTTTGGAGTTGAGAACTAGCTAAACTATCACGTAGATATAAAGACAGTACCCTGACAATAATAGGTTTGAAAATACCAGTTGCTGCCCTGACCTCAGCAGACTCATATTTGTCCTACAGTCTGGATACCTTTTCTTTTCGACTTGCTGAAAAGATTCAGCCTGTGTTTCAACTCCTTCTCATGTGAAAAACTTGAAACCAGACTACAGTAAAATTTCTCTTCTTCATTATAACTGCTTTTCCAAATCAGTCATTTCATACTGCCTGAGTATTATTTATAATAACATAAACTTAGTTGAAGAGATGAGAAGTTTGGCAGTACTTTCAGCGTTTTACCCATTTCAGTTCATACAGTGGGTATTGACTCAACAGTGATGTCACGCCTCATCGCTCCATGTTGCGGGAGCAATGGCTTTGATCAGGGCAGCTGAAGACCTGCTTAGTTCTCCCACTAAGGATCTGCCTCAGCCCTACGCACTCAGTGACTCAGTTTATTGGCTTCATATCTGAGTTCTTATGGCTTAACCCTAGTAGGCAGGTTCCCAAACAAAGTATCTTCCACTGACCTGGTGTAGCACCTCTAATATTCTTTTCTGCACGTAACAACTCTAAATGCACAGCTTAATACTTGATTTCACTTCTTTTTCTTAACGCCAGTCTATCAAAAAATCTCTGCCTTCTTATGCTGCACACACAAAACACAAACATTTCTATTACAGATTTGATCAAGATTTAATCACTTGAACAGTAATTCAAAAAACAGAAAAGACTTTCACAAATAGCAATATTAAACTTTACCCAGGAATAATCTGAAGCACCATGATTCTGTCTTCAACAGCTTGTCTTTGTACTAAATTTCTCTCAAACCCTTTCTCACTGGCAAAGCTGCTATGATTTCATTTTCATTAAATTTCCAGTCCAGCCAACCCTTTTTGGTTGTGGGAGGTGTCAGGATCGGGGTTGGGGGGGGGGGGGGGGGGGGGGNGGGGGGGGGGGGGGGGGGGAAGGAGTGAAGTACTTCAGTGGCATATGTGACAACCACTTCAAAGCCATAAATCCTACCAAAGTACCTCAGAGAATAAAGATCAGTCAAGACTTTAATCATCAGCAAAAGCTAGTTGAGAGAATAAGGAGGGTCCTAAGGGTAATAGCTGTAAAAGGAAAGTGTCCACTGAGCGCATTTTTTTCATTACAGACAATTGAGCCATTTCTCAACCTTGTTTATCTTTAGCTTTTCCTGTTAGACCAGAGGGAGAGTAAGGGATATTATAGCCATCTTCCTCTAGTGAAGTAGAAAGACAAATGCCAGAAATGCTTTAAGACAAACAATGCTGCTTTCACAGATCTGGTTATGTGACCTTTGTGGGGCAGGCTTTCAGGCTCAGTTCCAATCCTTGGTCCCTTGAACATCTAGCATCTGGCTGAAATCCAGGCTCTGTTCTTCGCCCAGGATACAAAGCATACTGTGGATATCCTAGCATGCATTTCCAAGTACTGAGACACATAATCCCATTATTCACATTATAACCAACAATCCCATTGTCCCCTGAGCCTTAATCTGATCCTTCATGCCTTCATTTGGTTTCCTCTTTCTTTTCCCTGCCAGTTTTTGCATAATAAATACCTTTGTATTTATTCTCTAACTTATACAAAAGTCAAACAGCTGATATTATAATATCTGCATCTTCAGCAAAATGATCAGAACCACAAATGGCAACAGAGTTTTTATAAACCAAGAGACTAAATTTTTCATTTAACTTTGTTGACTATTAGTTCGCATTTATAATTTGAATCAATGCCTAGAAGACCAATACAACACAGCTCAATTAATTTAATCTCTATTATTCATTATAAACGTAAAAGACCAGAACTGATCAACAATCTGAAAGTGTATATTACCAACATTTGCTGGGTTACAGTTTAATAGCAACTGAAATGACAGTATACAACATACAGTCTATGGTTACACTGCAGCTGTATGTCTGGGAGCTTTTAGTCCCACCTACTTATCTTAGAAACATGACATGCAAAGCATGAACCATAAAATAATATTATTATAATTGTCTGAAATTCTTACTCAAATTTAAAAAAAAATAATAATCAATACACAATAAACTCTTCCTGGCTAAAGATAAGACTCCTTTTTGTATTTTAAGTAAATTGCAAAGCCAAAGGCCAGTATAAGTTTAAATTACTCTTTTCACAAAATCACAGAATGGTCAGGGTTGGAAGGGACCTCTG
>RSEF01000005.1:22068617-22079430 GCA_003993805.1 Himantopus leucocephalus
AAAAAAAAAAATCACAATATTTCACATAAAAAAAGAACACTGAAATAAGATTTTGTGAAAGGTCCTTTTTTATTTAAAGTAACTATTTAGCAACACCAACAGAAAGCTTTGTGTACTAAAATGGGGTGTTCAACAGTAGAACATCTTTTTGTCATGTTTGCTCTACTTTCTACAGTAGAAAGCACATGCACTTAAGACTACTTTGAAGGCATTGGTCCGGTATAAGCTCAGAAAGACAAATGCTTTAGCACCATTCCCCTCATAACAGAGGTTCCCTGTAAATAAAAAAAATTCATTCAACGTTCTACTTCAGTTTAGAAAGTTTCACGGTCTCTGCTTGCACTGCCTCCAGCCTCATCCACAGGCACAATACCCTCTTTACTTCCTCATTTTCCCTTTTTAACTATTACCAGCCTCTCTCACATACAGAAAAGTAATCTTTGCACTTTGCCACCTCCTGTCAGTATTAATTTCCCAGTGTCTCTTCAATTCATCAATTCTCCTTCCCATTAGAAGAAAAAGGGGGGAAAAAACCCCAACAAAAAACAACTCTCATCTGCGAGCCCCCTCCCTGCTGCATAATACCTTCTGCTTCCCTCTCCCCCATCAGTTTAATAAAGTCTATTGCCAGAGCAACACCACATTGCTCTATCCTCTGAACTATTCTGGGGAACAGGTCTTGTATGAAAAATACCTTACACAGCATTTTACACTAACTTTACATGTTCCTGCTTAGCTTGCAAGAATTTATGGAAGTACTGCACAATAGTGTGGCTGCCGAAGTAGAAGTNATTTTAAAAAAAAAAAAAAAAAAGAGATTATTCCATTTGATTCCCTCCCCCTAAAGGCTTTTGTTTCCCAAGCAGTCTCACTTCCACAGGATTACTACATAGATGCAGAGTAGCTGCATCCTTAACTTTGCTAGCTCAGCTGGTTTTATGACTTTTTCTGGTGCTGATACCTTAACAGAATAGCAACCATCAGGGATTATCCACCTGCAAATTATATGTAAACCCAGCTCTATTTTCACTCAAAGATTAGAAGCAGATGGGCTTGGAGGATTATTCTACCCATTAACCAGAGTATTAGAGAGAGCAAACAATTGACATCTTAAATTTACCTATGTAAGCAAGGCTGATATTAAGGTTCCCCACTATGGTTTAATAGCAGTGTATCATTGTTAAAAAGATTCAAAACATCTTTAGGGAGGACAAACAGTTGCCAGGATTTTTCCTTCAAAGTTACAGCCATATATCTAATTAAGAGGGAAGTAGTCTATTAAAATTGCACAAAAGAAACACTGAAAAACAACACGGAAAGTGTTGTGGGACAAAAAGAAACATACACTGCAATTCAGCGATCAGGAATTTACAGTAAAAAGAAAACAGAAGTGAAAATTCAGATCATTTGCACTTAAAAAAAATAAATAAATCCAAAGCATTTCACAACATTAAGAAAAACACCTTCCATCCCCACATTACAAAACCAGATGTCAAGTGATCATTAGGTCAAGCACTCCAAGTCAGACAGAGACACTATTAAGGTTGCCTGTTCAAATCTAACTCACTCCTAGTGATCATTGTCTTTGTTGCTACAGGAGCCAGTGACCTACAGCTTTGGCACCAAAAGCTATGCCTGCATGGTAAGTTGCGCTGCCAAGTAGGAGCTACAGCCCAGCAAGAGCAACTCAGCTTCTGCGATGGTACATGTGCTGAAAATGTACTTCTGACAAAACCCGGTCTGATCCCATGAACCGAGCACTCATTCAGGGCTGGAGACATGCTCACCTTGGGGCAGGCTTATCTAAAAGTCAAGTTTTGCACTCTATGATCAATCTATGAGATAAGCCAAAGCAAGGCAAGTGATAATGATTGGGGCATCAGTATCAAAAGCACACTCCTGATGTAAACCAGCTCACTAGTGTAAACACATCCCTTGCAGTAAGTAGGTACACAGGTTCTGACTGACACATAGCCAGCTTATACAGGGCAAGAAGGCAGAGCATCATGAAACTGGCCATTTCCAGAGCTACTACCTTGCATATGCAAGTTACCGGAAGTATCTCACTTTTCTCATCCACTGTGGAATATAAAATTACACAGGTATAGTCTGTTTTAGGAATAAATAAATCTGACTCAGCTGTGCCGATACACGTAGTGACCTTCTCCATTGTGAAACTACCTTAATAAGGTTAGTTTTCCATGTTTTTTTCCCCCTGTGGAAAGATCTCATCAAGTCAACAATATGACCAGGAAACTTTTTACTAGCTAAATCTTTTTTCTAGAAAGTTATGTCCCAATTTTCCATTCTAGACTTCTTCATAACACACCCTGAAGTCCGTTATTCCATTTTCAAGAAGGTACCTGCACTATTCAGTGCACACAGCCCTATGGCTTATCAGTGAATACCACAGATTAGTCTTCCAAATTTTTCACTCATTGTTACTTCTCACAAAAACTGGAATTTTACATTTATACAGAGCTGACATTCAGCGTTACTGGGGCCACTAACATAATCTCTGATTTTACAAGCATACAGTCTCTTTTTCCTCTCCCTTTTCCCCATGCTTCCTCCATTGCTTCTTATTTTTCCTCATTCAGAAAGCAGTATCACACACACTACAAGGCTGTTGAAATTCAAATGAAAAGTATAAGAAAGAGGATCAATGAAAAGATCCTCAAAGCCATCCAAAAAGAAGGGAGGACATTCTCAACATTTCTGTTGTTGATTATTATGTTCAAAGAGGCAAACGAGAAATTATCTACATTAAAGGAAAAAGCTATATTGAAGAAGCAATAGAAAAGGTGGAGAAGAACACGAGCAATAACTTAGATAAATGAATCTGAATTTGTTTTCTCTGGTTGCCCTGAACCTGGTGTTATTTATAGAAACCAGGAGCACAGCAGTTGCAATGCAACGACTAGAATAATGCCTGGCAATAATGATATTAAATCCATGTTGTTCTAATTATTCTCAGTGTGTGATCTGGTTCTCTCCTCAGTCTTGCTGTCTAAAAGCAGCTGGGCTTCCTTCATTCAAGCAGAGTAGAGCATGAAGACAGAAGTCACCTTTCATTTCTCTTTCTCATTCACTGGGTCACTGAACAGGAGGACACCTTTGGGTACAAAGGGAGGAAGAAAGTCACGAGGCAAGTACTTTGCCTCTTGAGAGTCTAAAAAACAGTTTTGAAGTGCTACCTGCAGCATTGTGTTACAATAAACACAGCAACGATACACAGCAAAAGCTTAGCAAAGAAGTAAGACAGCTTCGCTAGTGAACGGAGAAGACTGAAGTCACCAAGGCAAGCAAACTGACACATTAATGGATTTAACAAAATACTCTGTGACAGAGCGCTCTTACAGATTCAAAACAGTTCAATACACAGAAAACAAAACACAGGATATCAGGATGCCTGTCTCTAACTTCCAAGCTTTGATCAAAGATTCCTCTCCCAGAAATATATAAATGGATATACGTTTTGTGATGGATTCTCTTCTACCGAATATGTTATACATCCATCAAGTTTTTCTTCAGTCTTGGTTTACTTTTACATCCATCCCATTCATTTTCATAAAAACTCTATTAAACTCATACCTTTGATCTCTCTACTCTTTTAAATTCAATTAATACCAGTGATGACCAACTGAAAGACTCAGAAGCAGAAACATGCAGATACAGGAAGGAATGCTTAAGCAAAATTGGAATGGATCCTATTTTAAAGAGGTAATTGAAACAAAGTTGAACCACAGTCTTCGCAATCCAACTCTGACTATAGCCTAGTGACAGCAAAAGTCCACAAAACCACAAGGAGAAATTTCCTCCATTCCTTTCTCCACTTTTCCCATAAAGCAAGACAACCCGGGGTGGGGGGGTAGGAGAGGAACGTACCCAAAACCCACAAACAAGAAACACAAACGTTTGAGGAGCTGTACGTCTTTCACTGATGTTTTTGGTGGGAATGGAACTCAGCAAAAATATATGGGAAAAAAATCAGGGGAAGGTGATAGAACAAGAGCTTCCTACGACTATTGTTGGCACATAAGTCAATGCTATGCTTAGCATGTTGTTTATGGTGCAAGATACATCTGATCTTAACAAAGAAAGTATATGTAATTCTAACTAGCTATATCATGAATAGAAAGGGATTTGGTGAAAATACTAAGGAAGTATAAAGGTCCATAAAGAGAACTCCTTACTTCAAAAAATGGCTTGCATTTATTACAGTGTAAACCACCATACCCAAGCCTGTGTGAAGGCTGCACTTATTTTACCATTACAACTTTCCTCTAAAAATGTACACAAGACTTTCCAGTTCATACATTAGTTTGCATTACTAGCCCTCCCCACAAAAAAAAATTCAAATAAAATCTGTAGAAACTTCAAAAATAGAAGAGTCTAGAAGTCCTGAGCTGAGCATCTCAGCTGGACTTGCAAGCTTTCAGTAATTTCATTCTCTGAAGTTAACTTCTCCATTAATACAAATATTTGCAGTGAAATGCATTTTTTTACTAAATTCAGTTTATATTCCCTGCATCTACTACCAATAAATCCCCAGTTTATCACTTAACTCTACAGTATCATTTGGTTCTGCCAAAAGAATATTTGGGCTACACCGTCTCCCTGAAATAGAAAGCATAAGGAACACACATTCAATAATTTACACACTATCACAAGCAGGTAAATACAGAATATGAAGGAGCCATGCAGCCTCCCATGCTTGCCTAATATAACAGTTTGTTCAAGACAATAACAACTGTTACACAGCAGTATGGATCCATTCTATTCCAATTTGATACAATTACTTAAGTGGCTTAAGTATTTCTGAAAGTATTGCCTTCAGCTTCCAGGCTACTGCAGAGGCCCACACAGGTGCTTGTCATCTTAGGCACCTTTAAAAAAGCAGGCAGTTTTAATTGCTATAAAGCAGTGATGGCATTTCAAGGCTCAAGGTAGTACATGTATCCTCTTCAAATAAGCAGGATACATTTAGTAAGTAACTGCAGCTCCCCTGGCGTGAGTTGCTCCCAGCTGGTTGTCCATGGAACTCTTCCTTGCAAACTAACTTCAAGCATTACTCTAGAAAATAATTTTTAAAAAAATCTGAGCAATGAAGGTCACCATAAATCCATTTGGTAGTCGACAGATTCAGTTGGGTCCACTGTTTTGCATATTGATCAGGTTCAGATCACAGTTGTGTTTAGGAAAGTGTTTCAGATAGGATGCCTTAGTAGCATACAAAAATAGCTATCAAACCACACACCTGTAAATACACAACTCTAGTACCCGAGCTTAATATAAGCCTAATATTTTAAGCAAACAAATTGAAAAAGACTTGGAAGGATTATTGACTGATGCAGCTTCTTGGGCTGAACCCATCTTCCCTGAAGAACAGCTGGAGCAGAAGTTGACTATGGAAGAGATGCCATTCATACATCCAGAACTAATATCTATAAATATAATCTGGAACATGACATTAGTATTACTAACACTAAATAAGTACCATGACCTTCAAATTGCAGCTGCTGCAAAGGGTTCCCCCCACATCAGGTAGCTGCAGACACTTCCCATCATGTAGCATCTCATGGTTTCCCAACTGAAGAGGTTGGGGGGTCTCTGAAGTCTGAATGGGAAGGAAAGCTACTTCTCAGTACTTGTGACAAGTACAACATCATCATCCTGACACAAACACTGTAATTGATTCCACTAAGAAATTTTCTGGCCAGGGTCATGGAGAAATTGTAATTTCATCCTACTCCTACTCTTGTGAACATGCTTGCACTTTCTTTTTGGGTTAGGTACCAGGATAACGCAGAGTAACAGAAAAAGTCCAGAAGAATTCTGATTCTATAATGGCTATTGTCTAACATTAATGTCTCAACTAAATTATCATAAACATAACTAAAGAGACTCACATTGGTCTTCATCAAAGTTGACACAGAAAATGACAGCATGCCAGATAAATGGTTGTTCTATTAGTTAAAAACCTTTTTAGAGTTCATCTTATAATTTGGTTCAGAGTTAAACGAAGTATGACTAAGGAAAAACACATAGAGGGCACACGGCACCACACATGAGCTAGTGAATCTTAAGTTTCATGTCCCAGTTCCATGAAAGTTAAAGAAACATTTAAAAAAAAAAAAACAGATAACTACATTCCTATGTGATCTTTGCTTCTTAAGCTGTGGCATTGCCTTCACATAACTCAGTCATGGACTGTAATATAAAATAATTTGTTAAATGTAAATAGTATTTGCCTTTATCTGTGTTAATCTCTATGCTGATTTTTTATTCATATAATCATATGCAGAAAATATTCAACTACTCACTACAATGAGCAAAAAAAAAAATTCCAAAATCTAAAATTACTGTATATATTACTGCATCCTTCACAATGATCAATACAGAGCATTTACTCATTGACAGACACAGCAAACAAGTTTCAGGACACAATTCTGTAACTGTTACTCTACAGAAGATATCTAGATTTATGTAAAAAGATGTTGAAAGTTGACAGGATTTACAGACAGTTCTCTTTATTAAAGCATTCAGTGGAAAGAATGTGTTTCTCTAGCACGTTTAGGTACAGTAAACAAAAATATTGGGTGGATAAAGTGCCTGTGGAGAGATGCTTTTATGAATGATACTTTACCCACCTAATTTCACCAAGGCTTTTACAAAGTAAAAGTACAAGAATTAGTATCTTAGTAGGAAAAATAAAATTTAATTAAATTTAGTGACAGGTAACTGGAGCAGGGGAACAACAGTGAAACAATTAGCATTAAAACACACACTGGAAAGTTCAATTAATCACTTTTCCCTAAAAATTACCCACGTTGAAGTAATACCGTTCAGGATGTTGAACCCTAATCAGACATATGCTGTAATCAGGTATGCAGAGGGACGATTAGTTTGAAACACTAATTTAGTGCAGTACAACAGTTAACACTGAGTGTTATTGTGAACATCTCTAATTGTTATAAACCCTGACGTAAATACTTTCATCAGCTAAAATATATTTTTAAAGTTAGCATCCTGAAGTGTCATATGTTATATTATGCTCATAACGAGAAACACTACAATGTAAGCTCATGTGCTACCGAGTTATGTAATCGTGCAGCACCAGTAAAGGGTGACGCTTGCTTGCTTTTCTATGTGCTCAAGAACTGAAGTATTTTGAAACTGGATTTTCTAAACATGTTATTAGGGAGCTATACAGAATTTCCATTTTTATATACCTCAAGGCTGTACACGTAAATTGCCCAATAACGATTTTCTTCACAGAAAACAAAAAGAAATGTAGAAAAATCTCATCTTCCTATTTCATCAGACCTCCTTTAGTACTCTTATCTTTTGTGTTCCCTCTGAATTTCCCAGTCCTGCCCAGCCGTGAGTAAAATAAAGTGAAAATCCCTTCTAAATAGTCATAGGAAAAGAAAACACTTGACAGTTACAGCAGAAAAAGTAACACATCAGGAAAGAATGAGGAAGTGTTACAGCAATCCTGCATAGAATTCCTTTCTATATAAGGCAGTTTTGTTTTGCAGTGTACATTCATGTCCTTCCTAAGTTCAGGGTTTTTTCTTTGGTTGGCACCTATGTGTGGGGTTTAAACTTATTTCCATAGTACTGTACTACCGAGACTGGCAACATCAATGTATAGAAGCACCACAGACTGCCACCCTTTATGTGTCATAGGTATATGTTAATCATTGGACACAAAAAAAAAAGAAAAGGAAAACATAGCACCCATGGGTATCAAAAAGTCACACCTGAGAATAAACTGTAGTTTGCCATTATAATGTTTGGCATGCAAATATCAATGCATCCNCAATGCATCTAAAAAAAAAAAAAAAGAAAGCATAAGTTACCAAAATATTTCAAAGGAATAGAACAATTAGCACATCTCTACTAAGATTATTACATCATCTTTACGACTTTTCTTTGGGCAAGTAGAGAAAAATAATTGGAGGAGAGGGGGGATCAAAGATGTTGGTTATTCTAATGAAAGTGATAGTCTTCTTGCAAATATAATCCATTCTGATGACATTTTGTTGAAGCTGCCTAGTGTTTTCCCTCTATGTAGTTTGTGCCCGCTAAAAAGAAGTAAGACTAAATAAAACCTGTTCCTATCCAAAAATCTACTAGCACAATCAGCAGTCTTAACAGAGAAGTGTACCATATTTTTCCACCCCAGCACTGAACTAATTAGCTCAGTCCTGGAGAGCCTTTCCAGGACAACATGTAAATAAACCAGGTGAATTCAGAAGCTTGATCTACTATTGCTTTTGCAGATCAGGTTCTGCAAAAAGAGCAAAGAATTCAAGATTCAGGACTTTCAACCTTTTCAGCACAACTAACTTTTATCCAAAGAGAAAGAAGGAAAAAATCCCAAAAGACAATGAGAATACTTTCTCTTAAAGAATCCCAAGTATACAGATATACGCAAACAGATGTAACAGCCACCCTACCCGTAAGTAAAACCAAATCTGCCATTGGCAAAAAAACCCCATGCTATTAAATAACTGGCTGAAAACATACTGCTAACACTGGAAAGCAAATAAATAAGTATTCTCACATTTCGTATTCAAGAAGATGTTATCACAGATTTATACTGCTGACACAGTCCATTTTCAGTCATTTCAACACCTATAATGCACACAGCTGAAATTCATAGAATTCCTCAGTGAATAGTTACCCACTACACTGAAAACTGCAGTCCTAGCGAACAACTGGTACACACTCCTATTGTGTGCTAAATTCATTATGCAGAATAATGGAGCACAATATTGCTTTAATTCTGTTGCCTTAGGCTGCTCATGTCATAAACCATACGAGCTGTGTCACCAATGCCTGAAACGGAATTGAAGCCATAATTTATGCATATTTTAAGACTGCAAAAGTAACACATTTCAGAAGCCTGTCTTTTCACTTTATAATCTTTTAGAGAACACTGCCGTTCCAAGGTATCCCAGTACATTCTCTTTAGTATGTTTTGTATGTTTTCTTCAGCATTCTACATATAAGATGGTCCTTTTTGTCAGGTCATGACACAACAGTTAACAAATACAGGCCAGCCAAATGACAGTAGAGAAAATGATATATGCAACACAGGCAATCACAACCAAACTACCGATGTGCAAGACATGACTGCTGACCCAGGATTAACCTTACTTGAGAGTGGCAGGCCCTTTAGGTTAAAGCAGAGGTGGGCTGCAGAGCTGAAGGTGTGCCATGACCAAACAGGGAAAATAAGCCAGTGGTCTCACATTTCTTACTAAACACAGCACCCTGACCAAAAGACATTTCAGATAAAAGGTTAATGCCACACTTGCCTGTCTTCGTGAGGAAATTATAACATTTGCCTCCCTCATATACTTTTCCTTCCTGAGGAATTTTAATGATAACTAAGTAATACTGTCTCTATGAGGAAAATATCTTCCTAAATCCAATGGTAAGCAGTTGGCACACATTTAAAAACACAAAAATTGGTATACCAAGGTTTGCTCATAATCCTATCATCATTACAAAATCAGTGCACTTGGGGGTAAAGTTTTTCTTTAAAGAAATGCACTTTCTTCAGTCAAATCCTGTTGCAGTTTCTTGTGTTTTAATATCAAAGCTATTTCATCCTCTTGTAGTGCTCTTAGTGATTGCTTTAAAAGCCCACAAAAACAAACAAAGCCACAACACACAGAATGGAAAAAAAACCCACACATATAAATCTCTTGATTTTTTTCTAGTTCTCCAGTTTCGAGAATTGGCTTCGTCTCATGGCGGGGGGACAACATACTTCTTTCCTACGAGTTTTCTTGATTTTTTTTTTTGTTGTTTTTAGGAAAAGCTTCAGAGACAAAAAAAACATGAGATTCTCAATTTTTTTTCTGTTTCAACAGGAAATAAAATTAATTTCACCATACGAGTTGCTTGAAAATGCTATTTTTTCCACTCTCCTCATTAAATAAGCATGTTACGCCTACTTGTCCAAAAGCAGAAATCAGTACATCCAGATGACATAGTCTATATTATTTGTTTTATTCTTCTTCATCTTGTAATATCTTATGATCCCTTACGAGCTCAGTCTTCATGTTATCTTTATGCTTCCCTGTTTAAGAGGCTTATCACAATTCCCCCATAACAGCCTTGACAACGTACCCCTCAAAGTCAATGGAAAGTTTTCCACTAAGACCACAGAAAAATCCAGCTTTTTTTGTTGCTTTCCAACTTTTTCTCCGTAGCTCCCTCTCTGTTCTTTCATCTCTGAAATGAAGAAAAACAACAAACAAAAACCCAAGCAAATACTGTATATATCCTCAGCTGAAACAGCAACAGCATATTCCTAGTATATTCTCAATTCCTTTCTTATTAAAAGGCTATTGTCAAGTGGCATCTTTTTTAAGTAATTTTGACCACAGCTGAGGACTAAGCAGATATTTTCAGTAAGCCAATAACAATGAAGCCCTAGACTATGTGAGAGAATAGCAGCATTTCATTTAGAACCCATCAATGGGTTTGACCATTTCAAAATGTTCTTTCTAAAGTTCATTACCTTGTACTTCTCTATATTGGGTTAGCTTTGTAACAAGTTCATAAAGCTCTTTAAAAGCCACTTTGAAATAAATAAATAAAAAAAAAAAAGACTCAAACCTATCAATTTTCTTATTCTTCAAATCTTTGTCACCTCAGATGCCTTTTGACACCGTTGTCCTTTCTTCCATTTTCCTCATTCAGAATTGTCGTGGTTTGGGCCGGACTTGCCACTGAGGTGGAACAACAGATGCTCTCCCCCACCTCTCTTTCCAAGGAGAGGAGGGAG
>RSEF01000005.1:22080430-22093231 GCA_003993805.1 Himantopus leucocephalus
CCTTCCAACCTCAACAATTCTATGATTCTATGATTCTATGATCAGTGCTCAGGCAAGATGCTTTAACTCTTATGTGTTCTTCCAAATAGTTTTTGCTTTTTGGTTTGCCTGTCAGCAAACAAAGTCTTGATGTTATGTGTTTGAACTAGGATAAAAAATCAAAACTAAGGCTCTGTGCGTTGAAGGTTGTTACCTATTATGAACTCATTTGGAATCCCACGCAGAATGCAAACTGAATGGAAGTGTGCAACCACCACTTCAATACTTTGTGAAACAACTAAAAGTGGTCCACTAAGAAAACCTGTATTTTGCAATGAAATTTAAATCAACCTTTAACTGAGGGCTTCTAGCAAACTTGAATGATTTTAGAGGTTTTTTTTTTAGTTTTGCTGTCTTTAATTATTGCAGACTTTGCTCATGAACACCCTTGCTGTTTGTGCATTATTGCCTGCAGAGACTAAGACTTCAAAAACTACACTGCGTAGTTTCTGCTTTTAGATGCTGTGTATTATGCTTAGGTTTTCTTTTTTAAGGTATAATCGAATTTTATTTTTTACAGAGTGTCATTATATGCAGGAATTTCATCTCAGCTCTTACTGCACGTTTTTAGTGGGATCTGCGTTCACTTAGAATTGTTCTCTCAGGCTTTTGAGAAGATAGATTGCTGTGTATTTTCTATTGCAAAATTGTTTCAGAAATGGTTCAGAAGTGAGTTATATTTTCATTTTATGGTCCTTTTAGTATTTGCATAGTTTAAGATATATAGCACTTTCTGAGTAAGAGGTTCCACCCAAAGCTGTATTTATTGTACTAATATGTATGACATTTCATTATGATTTTCTAACATCCATGCCTTGCACAATGCTTTCTGACTTCCAACTGGGTATAGTTTGTTTCCTCCTGGAGCACTTTCTGTGCAAAAACTTGTTCAGGAAACTTATTCAGGAAATCATAGTTGAATTCATTGCCAACGCACACTGAATCTGCACATAGTTCTTTTTGTGTTTCGACTTGAATATTGCTGTTTCTAGATGCTGAATAGTTTCCAACCCACCTTTTTTTCTTATTGATTTTCCAAAATGTAACTTCGTGCTACTTAAACTCATTTTTCTAACTTTTAAAAGCTTTCGTCCAAAATACTTCAGAATTACATGACATAATTATTAAACTTACCCTGCCCTCATTCCCTTAAAGACTGTGGAGGGGAACAGTACAAGAAGGTTACAATTTTTTCATGTCTGCCTGCCTGCCTAAATAATGATTACTACAGGCTATATGCCAGACTTGATAGACATTTGTTTTATACAGTAATACAGGTACTGAAGAGCAGGTGTTTAAAGTAGTTATGTGTATACAGTTTCATGTTTGTATATTCGTAGCTGCTGTTGGCCCAAATATCCCATACAGGTGCTAGCTTGAGATGAAACTGTTACCGGACATGGATCAACACTGGTAATATTTCAGTTGTTTCTTTATCAGTACAGGAAATCCGTTTACAAGATGGCTGGATCTTGACAAACTTAGTAACTTGCATGCCCACACTTTTAGCCAGTCTTGGTTTTGGAGACACACAAATCAAAGCATGAGTTTTCCTTTATTTGTGGAAAAAAGGTGTTTGGATGTTCAAGTTAAATAGCACCACTGTCCAGTTATGCACATTGCATATGTAAATACCTATGTGAATGCATAAACTGATGTGGGCATGAAACATACAAGTGCATAAAATTAAAGCTGCCATGCAACTGAGGATTTTACAACATTGACATGCATATATAGCGTTGGGTGGGGGAGAAAGAGGACAGAGTTGCCTGAAAAGAAGGTAAGTTACTTTTTAAATAACAATTTATGTATTAAAAGAAAGGCTTAAGTAAAAAAATAACACACTCCTAGGATGTTCATGGGTTGGTTACTCATAGCAGGCTTACTACTGTAGGAAATATCTACAGGGTTCCTCTGTAGAAAGTTTCCAAGACCAACATGCAGGCAGCTCAAATACACTGGCAGTCCAAAAGGTGCTTCACTCACAGAGAATCTGTCAGTTCTCTTCTTTTGCCTGTAACTACGACTCAGGTGAGATGTGTATAAAACTTTTCATTGTTCTGATGGGTTTTGATTATTTTGACTTCCAAAATAATTTCTTTACAACATGCAAAAATCACAGAATTTTGGGAAAATCAGAAAATTTCCCACTTTTAGAATTTGGAAAATGGGTTCATTGCTCTGGCGACCAGCTACATTGAGCAAATGCTGCCTGTTTCTCACTTTTCATGTATGAACTATATGAACTGAATCAGGAATGCTGTTATTTCTTAAACAGAAACATAGAGGAGTAAGACTGACTTTTCTTAATATTTTTGGCTTCCAGCTTTACTGTGAGTACCCAAGATGTTGCAGAGGCACTGGTTATAGGTCTGTTTTGCCACAAGGAATTAAAGGGAGTTACTGCTAGGTCCCTCCTTTTTCTTCCTGGGAGAAGGATAATGCTGGCTCCACAGTACTTGTTTCCCTCTCTGAAATCCAGCTGAATGAGAGACTTTCCATCTGTTGAAATTACCACAAACATTTGTGGCTGATATGAGACAGCACCTGGGACCTTGTAGTAAGCGATAGCCTTTTTTTCCACAAGAAGGTTGTCAGTGAGTACACAGGAGAACACTGGAACTACATAGAGACGTCATGCAGCATGGCTCCTGCTTCCACAAACCCAGACACAGGATGGATTCCCAACCTCTGTTTGAAGAGGTGATGCACAGGTCTCTTTTTGAGACCTTCCTATCGTGTGCTGTGATGTGAAGGGTCAGGATGAGCGAATTCAAAATTCTGGCCCTTTATGTTTACTGCTATTAATTTAATATATTAATAAAGGACATTACAATTGTCAAAATGAAAAATGCTAATAATTTACTAGGAGATTGGTGTCTTGATGATATTTAATAGCATTTACATCCAGTTATGCTTGATGGGTCATTTACTGCTTTATTCTTAATATTGGAAAGGCAAATATGAAGCTCAATTTCTTACATTTAATAACATGAGACTGTATTATTTTCTAGAATTATGCCTTTACAGAACACTGGGTACAGCTGCTATCTGGATGTGAGAGGCTTTGCCATTGTATCACAGTTCCCTGTCATATAACCTAGTTTAGGTCCATCGCACCATGTGCTAACTTCATGATGATTTTTTTTTTTAAACTTCATGACTAACACGTTCCTGTTAAACAATTGTATCTAGTAAAAAAATATGGTCTGTTTATGTGTATCTGTTTATTGGTGATATCATCATAGCTAGCTGCAAGCAGTCACTAGGTAACTTAGGACGTAGTTTTTCTACAGCAACTGTCTCAGTGATGGCCCCATACACCACTCCTGCTGTAATTATTTGCTTAAGTTTATTTCCATCTCTACAGCGATATAACTAACATAGCTATATACTTAGCATCTGCTGAGCTGTGACAACTTAATCTACATGTCTTCATTAAAATTTCCATCATATATAGTCATCTTCTTTTCTGCCTGGTAGCTACAAAACACTTCACCAGCACTACATCTGAAAGGAGAAAGAAAGCAGAGATACAAAAGGGAAACGTGATTTGCCTGAGGTTACACAACATGTCACAGCATTAATTTTCCGCATTTTACACCCAAAAATTGCTTTGGGCAAAATCTGGCTTTTCAGCAGTTGAATCTGTTCATATCCAGATGCTGCATTTTTCCTGACTTACGTATGGGAGTGGCTTGGAGACTATTTCAGGTTCAGTTGTTACTTTGAGTATTATTCTTGTTTCATTATAGGTAATTTCAAGCAACTGTGTCTGCAACTTCTCTGTTAATTGTGATCTCTACTTGTGTTTTGGTTTATTACTTGAGTAACTTTGTGTACCTTTGTTTTTATCTCAGTGAGGAGATAGACCACGTTCCTTACTACTTGTTTTTAGCATTGTCACCATTCATTGCGCTCCGTTGATAGCTGAAATTAAAAGCATCATATGTACATCTGAGGTTAGTTAAGATGCATCCACACATGGAAATTCCAGCTTTCTGAACCTTGTCAACACTTTCTACAGTTTTTGTAGTGGTAAATACCATGAACATGTTGAAAAAATCTGGGGACAAAAACCTTGTGTCTCTGAGTCTGCCCAAAGGAGAGTCACTTGTGTCTCCTGCAGTTGTCAATGTTGTAGTCGGTCACTGAAAGGCTGCATCAGAGGCAGGGAAATTTCTGTGTCTTCCAGAATCCATGAAAGACCATCATGTCATTATACAAATTAGAAAGGGGAGTGTATATGAACAAAGACATACTACAAACTATGTACTAAGATGTTTTTCTTCTTTGAGGTAAACTTTCCATACTCAGTCCTCTAAACTGTTTTATTATACAGCCTTCTTTTGTGTAAGAAGATTCACAGTCTTTTTCTTTGTGTTTGTACAGAATCTTGCACACAAAATCCTGGTCTATAAATAAGATTAATTTGTACTATATTAGAGTTACTCCCATTAACAGTTTGGACAAGCATTATCATTTAATGCACAGTGCATTGTACTGGTGTTCATGATCGGGATCTTTGCTTGATTCTATTATTGCTGACCTGCCGTATAATCTTTGGCAAGCCAGTGGACCTCCCTCTTTCACTGTCTTTACATTACTTTTCTCTTTCCCCAGCTTGATTTATGTTAGTAAATAAACTGTTGTCTTACTATTTCTGCAATGTGCAGCAAAAATTAGTCTCGGATCTTGACTGGGCTTTTTATGCTTTGTTATACTTTACCAGACAAAGATATTTGAAAGACTGGGCATGAATAATTTTTGTGAATGTGATTTCGGAAATACATAATTTGGTTAATGAAAGGTACCTCATTCTGATGCCCTTGTATTTAGCGAATAACTGAAACACACAGATAAAATTTGTGGGCTGGTTTTAAGGGCTGGAATTTCAACTTCATTATGATCCTGCTGTAACAGCTCAAAAAATGTTAAAGCTTAGCGCTTTTAATGCTGGTGCACATCTTGCAGTCTGCCTATTTCATTATCATAAGTGTATATATTTGGAAATGAAGCAAAATTGTCAGCCCTGTGTTTGTATAAGAATTCAGGCCAGATTTGGCCATAAAATAATCCAAATGGGAATTTCACCTATTTCTTTGGTTATTTATGCTATCTCCTATATACTATGCTTTAATTTTGCCTTTGACTTTGTAAGAGATACTGATTGGAAATGCTGACTTAGGAGTTCTCCCATTTGAAAGACTGTAGGGAATAAAGACCAGCATAGAATATGCAGTTGGATTTGTATCTAAACCATAAAAGATGAAGAATACAGATATTCATATAATCATATTTTCCTATAAACAGTAAAAGATGGTGAAAGGTATGCAAATAACCTCTATTTTCTCCCAAGTAGTTGTTAGCACATGCCTGGTAACATACACATCAGAAGATAGAATCTCATGGAGAAAACTTTATACCTGCTTGAGCCACGTGCAATAATGGTAAGTCATAAGCCAAACATGAGTAAAAACCTCTGAATGTGATTCTGCATTGTTTCTGTCGTGAAAGTACCAAAACAGGCTATAGAGAAAAGTGACTGGACTGACTTCACCTTTTGTAGTTTATTTTCCCAAGAGACTGTGAATAACCATCAGAACTGTTTACCTGTGTAGCAAAAGTACTGTTTCTCAGTTTATCTTTCACTTATGTAACAGCTCATAGCTTCTATAATTATTTGTTTTTGTTGTTCTAATTTCTTTGACATTCACAAAATTTGCGAAGAAACGTAATCGTCCCCAGCCTGTTTCTAATACCTCAGAGACCATATATTCTGATATTGTCATAACCAGTTATATGGAGCGCACTTACATAAATACAAATGGAAACCCAGAACATCGTATCTGGGAGACACTGTCATGCCTGCAAACAGCAAAAATATTTATTCAGATCATTTACAATCGGACGAAGCAATTATATTATCAGCGTGCAATACCCTGGAGGAATCTTTTTGAGATTAGTTAAGAGGCATCCACTTTGCTTTACCAAACAAAATACAGGAAATAAGAGATTTGGCTCATGGATACCAGGAGTGGTCTTAAGACTGACTTGAGAAGAATAAGAATTTTTTCCAATGAATTACCCTCTAATGTGTAAAAAAAAGAAACCAATAACATCTATAAAAATGCACAGTAGTACACCTGTAAAGGTTACAGTTCATTATTATTTAAATATTCAATAATACCTGCGTGTTTACTTGAGTATGAGAGTTCTGCAGCAAATATTTAAGAGCACCTTTTTTTAAAAAAAAACAATTTGTATGCTAAATGAGGTATTTTTCAGTATAGGAAACATATTCTGCAGTTTTTAGCATAAACCGTGAAACATATTTTAATCCCACGAAAAAAGACATAGTCCTGTTGTATTTAATGATTTTTAAGAAAGAATGAAATCTGTCATTTGTGAATTGCATAGAGTTTTCTCTGATTGTTCCCTGCCCGACTAAAGAAGTTTAAAATATTATTCACTTTGAAAATTACCGTCTCTGTCACAAAGGGAAACTCTAAGAATAATCCACTTAATATCGCAAGGCACTTACATGATAATAAGACAAATGTTATAGATAGATAAGATTTCTCTTTGCTGAAAGCCTTTATGTAACAAAGGAAATGATTGTTATGAAAAAAGGGCATAAAAAAGGATAAAGGGCTCCAAAGGGAAAAAAAAAAAGCTATCAAAAAGAAGGGTATTGTTTGAATGCAAAGATGGACGATACTTTTCAGAATAGAATTGGTTGGAAACTCATTGTTCTGGTATTTCACAGAGTCTCTACTGAGACCTGGTGATCCAGCAAATGAGCCTGTTTTATTACAAGGCCAGCTCCTTGTGACACTTGTGGATCTCTGACGTGGATTTGTTGATCTTTACCTGAACAAACTGTTTCTACTTAGAATTTTGAAAGTGAATTCAAATCCTTGTATAGAATGATCTACCTAATTTCCTGTTTTACCTTGAGCTCTCTCAGAGAACCAATATGGATGCAGAGTTATAAGGAACTGAGCAGGTAATTTCTCCTGCAGTAACTCATCCTACAAAATGGAGCAGCAGTGCCAGCCTCAGCTGACACTGAAGAAGGGTAAATGTCTCTCCTTTTCTACTTTTAATGGTTCTTCTATCGGTGTCCAGCCAACCTGGGGAACTCTGCAGGTGAAAGGGACAAGAAGACAGCAAGGAGATATGGCATGTAACAGAATTATATGCTGGTTGGGAATAAACCCTGTCATTGTTTTGACAAGATTTATGAATTTCTCTCTAGTTTCAGTGTTCATTAAGCTTTCAGTATCCACATAATACGTGTGTATAGAAACAAGCTTTACCTTCTCCTTGAAAGATGTGAAGGCAAATGATTTTGTAACTGTGAACACCCTAGTTTTCTGCTGTGGTATTAACAGCTTATATGTATACATACTGTCTTTGGTATCTGTGAAGATGAGTCTATGCTCATCTGCACTTGTAAGAGGAGATCTTAATATTAAAATATTTGAAAATCAATTAAATAGAGAACAGCTTATAGTCTCTGGATCCCCTAAGGTAAAGTATTAGGTGTGTAGACCCTAGTACTGCACAGTGGGTGGTTTTGAATAAGTTCTCCAAGCTATACCACTGATTTGCTGGGAGACTGAAGTCCATGCTTTTTTTTCTTCAGATAATTACTAGGGTAGATACACAACAGGTACATCCTGAACATTCATAAAAATCTGAGAGCTCTTCCATGAAACTTAGGTGGAATGACAAGGCATGTATCATCATATCTCTAGCTGAAGGAACAACTTAGTAAAGAGGGCTTGAAGCTTAACAGAGTTGCTGACCAGAAGACAGGACAAAAAGAACTGATGGAATGAAGTTTCTTTCAAAGTATCAAATCTATCCCATCTATCACCTATTTTTTAGGTGTTAATTAACTGTTGCTAAAAGATTAGGAGATAGACAGGTGTTTTACAAATCTGGGTTTACATGTATGGGTTATTGCCCACGATCAATAGTTTAAACTTTCTTGAGTCTTGGAACTATTTTTCTGAGATACATTATCTTTGATAACAATAGGATATTGTGGAGGAAATACCTGTTCAGAAAGTAAGAGAAGAAAGTGGAGTAGAGTCAGCTTCATAGCAGCTACATATAGTAACTTGTACAGTTAGATTGTCTTGGAATTGCGAAAAACATCTTTTAGTTTCTTTGTATATTAATTCAAACCTTTTGTTACATTTCACTAAAACAGCAATAGCAAGGTATCACTTTCTGCAGGTTCTGTGCCAATCAGTAGCTCTAGTACATGGAACATTCATTTTTCATGATTTGGTGTGCGCATCTTTATCAAATTATTTAAAAGAACAAAAAAAACTGTTTCTTTTTTTACCTGTGACTAAACTGGATACAATTAGTGGCAGGACCAGCATTTGCAGCATTCTCATGAGTAGTTCTCCTGGAAATGAAAAGTACTTGACTTCCCGATAGCTCATGTTATATGATCGGAGAGAAAATCCAAGGATTACACCTGAAAAGAGGGAAAGGATATCATGACTTACTCTTCTAAAGTAGCAGTAACCTCTGAACCTGAATATCTGTATTGCACTTCACATATTTGATTGTAACATGCAGATTTCATTATGCCCCAGATTGCACTCCTGATTTGCTGTCTCAACTCTCAACTACTGTTATGAGTAGTCCCACTGAAGCCATTAAATTATTTTTGACTGTAACAGATTCAGAAGGTTATTTGTGCTGCTATTTTTTAAAATCTGGATTAATGTAAAAAGGTACAACTTGAGCATGAATGAAAAGGAAACAGACCCTGCTCCTGCAGCCAAGTGCTTGGGCTTCTGGGATTTTAAGTGTAATCATCCATGCCTTCAGAAGTCTTGTCCATGCCTGTTTACTCTGTGGGGCCTGATCCTGTAGATGTGCTTCAGATTGGATGAGATAACCAGGACAGACGTATTTGAGAATCCCCTTGTGGTTAGGTCTTTACACAGCAAAACAGCATCAGGAGGGAGCTTTACGCAGTCTACCTTCAGAAACACAGGCATTTGCAAAGAAACAGCTAATCAGGGTTGGAAGGCCTTACTGGATGATTAAGTGGTGGGTTTCAGTGCCTGAGGGAGTGGGGTAAGGGAGTGCCTGGGTCCATTTATCTTGCCGGGAACAGATAAATGGTGCTTGAGATATATTTACAAATGGAAGCCATAGGTCGGCTGACATGTGGCAACCTAAACTTCTCAGGTAGAACTTTGTAGGTTTTGCCCTGCGCTTGGCACCAACAGCTTTATTTGCTTATTTGGTTAATTATTTGGTTATTTGACACAACTAGTTACAATGTACTGAATGTTAAATGGTTTGGTGCCTATCTGATGTAGGTTTTCTATATCCAGCCAGGATCTGGAACACCCCTTAACCATACAGGTGGTGAAACTCAACTATCCCTCCTTCCCATTCCTCATTTTCTTCCCCACTGTCTAATACTGACATTTGTGCTAATTGTGGCTATATAGAAAGCTGGATCAGAGAACTGATCTTGCTGAAAAAAGAATTTATTTTTCTGGGTTAATTTTCAGCCAGGTCAATTCCTTGAGGTAATTTGTTTGCGTGGCTGCATAAATGTTGGTACCTTCACAAAGCAATAGGTAGAAATGTGCCTTGGAGAAGAGCGTGACTGCTCTTTTTTGGCAGATAGGCAGACTTAGGTTTCCTAGAACTTTTCATGAAACTGCATCATCAGTGATGTTCAGCACCAGAGCATTCAAGCTCACTTCTAGGTCATGTTAGAACTAGGGTGTATCCTGGAAATGCTGTAACATTGAACAGTTCTGGAAACTGCTAGTTCCAATTCTTAATCACTTTGTGGGTTTGTTTTTTTTTTAAATCAGATTTTAAATTGGTACATCCATACAGCAGATAATATCTTCGTGCCAAATTTTACTAGCTAAAATATGCTGCTATGCCTCCTACACTAGCTTATTGCCATCTGTTGATGTAAAGAAACAGCTATTACTCTCATGTTAGTGACCCCGTCTGTCTGATCGTGCTGTTAGGGACTTCAGCAGGTTGGTTAAGTCAGAGGAGTCCAGAAATAGCTTGTGTAGGGAAGAAAATCTCAGTGTTACAGACTGGGAGAAAAGTGATTAGAGCACAACTGGAACCAAGCATGGAGTTCACACCATAGAAGACAGTGGTGGGACTAGAAGGCATTTGTTTTAGTCTCATTCATGTTCTACAGACTCAGGTAGTCAAACTGCATTTTGCATAAATAGTTTTTTTTAAGCAAAAGTAGATCATAAACTGCATAGAGGAAGGGCCTCTGAATTATTCTTGATTAAAAGACCTGCATTAGAGTTTCCCTTCTTTTCACTAAGGTTTTAAATTCCACTGCAGTGTTACTGATTATTTTCTTTTTATATGGGAAACACATTTCTCAGATATAAAGAATCCATCTGGACCCTTTGTTTCTGCACTTAATGAGCACTACATTTTGACAACTGCATAACAAGCAAATAGAGCTAGACCAGTTTCTTACTTAGGCCACAGTCCTGCAATTAGTTCCACATGAATTAATCTCTGCACTAGTACAAAGCCTCACTGAAGTTAGTAAGGGTTTCTGAGGCTGCTATAAGAACTAGTCCTTATGCTATACTATAAGGGCTTGATTATGTGGCCCGCTACTGTCCAAGCAGTACAAAGTGACCTAAGAGAGAATCAGGGTCTGAGTAGATGGCTGTTTGAATGAATATTATTGGTAGTGAGAGTAAGTTTCTGAAGCTCCATGTAAACCTGTTGAGCCAAAAATTATTGCTTTTTTTGTCCTAAAGTGCTCTGTGCATAATTACAGGGTTGCCCAGCACTGCAGTTTACAAAAAGTACTTCTGTGATGTGGAAAAAATGTGCCCTGCTAGCGTATTCTGGTGAACTGGGTCAACACCCGGTAGTTACTAATTCTTCAGCCTTAATCTTAGCACTGCTATTAATTTATATGCAGTCATACCTAAGTCATAAGAACCTTTCTCTGACTCAGTTTCCCTACTTGTAAAATACATATAGTAGTAGTTGCTTCACAGATGTTTCTGGAAATTGTATTCACATAGTGATCTTAGCAGTGCAAGAAGGATTTTAAGCAACTTATTTCCTCAATGTAGTCTGTGATAATGAAAGCCGAACAGCATGATTTTACCAGTCTCTGTTGATTTAGGATATATGGTGACGGAATTTTATTTTCTGTTTCTGAGTTTAAATACCTAGATACTGGATAGTATGTCCTGTCTGACAAAGTTTTATTAACAAAAATTATGAACTTGAAACAGAAAAGTCAAACTTGGCAGGGTAGCTTTGACTTCTTTGAATTTACTTCTCAGAATCAACATTCACAGGTTTTAAATAGTAGAGATAACAGCGTACAATGATGATTTAAAGACAGACATAGTGACAAAGTATCGAAATAAAATTGGGAAGTAAGACCTGGTAGGAGGTACTAAATCTTTGGAAGGTGTGCACCCACGTCTGTGTGTGCGGTAAGAGTTGTAGTGCTTAGCACCCTCCACGATCAAGACTGAGAAGATTAAATACTGGAGCTGGCCTTCCTCAGTAAAAGTTTCAAGTTTCTGATTAATTCTGAAAATTGTAATGAAACAAAGCCTTGTCTGAAACAAGCTCCCACAACCTGTTGTGCAGGTTTCTATCTACCCTTTGTAACAGAAAAGAACAACTAATCAACCCTATCAGAGCCTGACTTCTCAAACAGTAAATGGCGTACCATTTCTGCACTGCAGGGAAGAGTAGATTGCTCGGCAGAATTTGTTAGGCTTTTTCCAGACAAAAATCAGTACTGCTTTTTTAAGTTAAGGAGCTGAATCCTATACATGTGTACAGTTGTACAATAGGACCATATTGCTGAATAATTTATACAGTTCATAATGAAGAAGCAAATCGGATTAGAGTTACAAAAAGATTTTTGAATTGTTCTTGTCAGTGATATAGTCAAATTTATGGAAAACTTGATTTGCAGGTAGTCCTGATGACAATTAGAACAATCCTTGAACTAAACAATTTTATTGCATTTTTATACCAATGTAGATGTTCAAATAAAATCCAGTCTGTATGAATTTACAGACTGAAGAGAGAACTTAAAACTTGAAAGGAGCAGAAGGTGAAAGTAATTCTGACAGTGATGGGAATGGGATGGATATGGCAAAACTGGCAGATATGATTTGGGATTGCTTATTCCTAAAATAGGAAGACATTGATGAATGGCTTAGAGTTTTCACTTGTGGCCTGCAGTACCATGAAGGAAACAATAAAGTCTTCATGTCAGGCTTTAAAAACTATGGGTATACCTGTAATTGCTAAGAAACATACAACCTTCTACATAAAATTTCTTAAATGAATTAACGTCATAGTGTGATGAAGTCAGCATTAAAATCAGGGTCTGTAACAGCAAGACAAAAAATTCATACTTTTATAATACTCAGGTTTTTTAGGAATAGATTTCTTATGGAGATGGTTCTTCTTTTTTGTTTGGTTTGTTTTTTTTAAAAAAAAATTGTTGTTGTGATCTATCATGAACTTCTATATAATTTCCTAAATTTTATTTGAAAGTGAACTTTAAAATCCTCCATGGAGAAAATGAAGTTCTTAATTGTATTAGAAAATGCCTTGGTCTCACAATGTTAGAGAGCTGTTTCACATGATTCTTTGTGTTGCCTAGATGAAATAGGTTGCACACCCACACATGGGTTTAAAACACCACATAAGTTTAAAAAAAAAAAAAAA
>RSEF01000005.1:22096189-22112291 GCA_003993805.1 Himantopus leucocephalus
GCCATAACTGCACCACTGCCAGACTTACTCCTAAGGAGCCCGGAGAGATGACAGGTGGTTTCACTCTCTTTCTTTGTGTTTATTTATACGAGTATACAAATACAAATAAAGGCTTAGGGGAAAAAAAGGTTATTTTCTTCAACTGAGTGTGAACCAAGGGGGAAAGAGTGAAACTTTGAAGTATGTACTGGGACAAATCATGGAGAAAATTACAGCTCTAATGAATTACAGAAGTTACAGTTGGGAGTTAGCTTGAATGGTTAATAAATCAAAAGATTATTTCTAGGATGGGGATGCACTCATCATCAAAGCATTAATTCTGTTGACCCACACAGAAAGCTGAAATATCTGGAAAGCTCAAAGTGTACATTTAGAAGGCTTTTGTGAAACACTTTGTCACCATACCCGCTTCCTCATCTCAACTAATGGCACGGAGGAATGGTATGAATTATTAAATTGGAACTTGGTTTGCTAAGTACTTGTGTTGTGCTTTTTTATCTCATTTTGTAAATGTTTCCCTAGAGTCCTTATTTGGGGGCTGTATTTTTAAAAGACTTTTATGCTCAGTCAAGCTGTAGAAAGCATTTTAATTAAACATAAATCACTTTTGCTTGTATGTGTTTGTATCAGCTACGTGGACAAAGATCAGTGTGTGTCAAAACAAGTATAGAAATAGCATCATAAAGTAGTATGTTTTGTCCACCTAGCATTCTCTGACAAGGTGCTACTCCAATGACTCTTCAGTGGAGATGTGTAAAAGCCTGATTAGCTCCTCAAAAGTGTTCACTGCCTGCCAAGGTCACAAGGGTAGGAGAGCAATTGCAATAGCAAATGGGCAGGAGTTGAAAAAAATGAGCCAACAATTCAGGAACAATGGGAAGGAAAGGAGCTGCTAGGGATGGGATTAATATGAAATATTGAAGTCAACCAGGATGCTACATGTGCAATACAGGGTGGATAGGACAAGACTTTTTGTAAGCTCAAGCATCAGGAAATCTTGAAAGCACTTGCAGAAATGAGAAATCAACAAAGAAAACATCACCTTATAAATCATAGAATCGTCAAATAGTTTGGGTTGGAAGGGACCTTTGAAGGTCATCTAGTCCAACGCCCTTGCAATGAGACATCTTCAACTAGATCAGGTTGTTCAGAGCCCTATCCAACCTGATACTGAATGTCTCCAGGGATGGGGCATCTACCTCGCTGGGCAACCTGTTCCAGTGTTTCACCACCTTCATTGTAAAAAATTTCTTCCTTATATCTAGTCTGAATCTACCCTCTTTTAGTTTAAAACCATTACCCCTTGTCCTATCGCAAAAGGCCATGCTAAAAAGTTTGTCCCGATCTGTCCTATAGGCTCCCTTTAAGTACGGAATGGCTGCAATATAGTTTTATTTCTGCTAATTTGTCCTGGCTACTTGTGAATGTCTGATATAGGTCCTCCACTGCCCCAGGGGACTATTCCACAGCCTAATAAAACTTCACTATTAGAGTGTATTTTTTTATGAAACACACTCTAATGTTTCTTCACTTTATGTTCAACCCAGTAGTTCAAGCTAATATTCCTGTGTTGATCTGGATTGATACTCAGTGTTTATCTTCACCTTTCTCCAAATTATATATTCATTTTTGTTCTTTTCCATTGAAAATTGTTCAAGAAGAAGACTGTTTCTGGTGTTATGAAGATACAGACACCAAAAGCTGCAACCTCTCAGTTAGCATCTGCCAGAAATCAAACATCTTTGTAACATATACCAATAGTAATGGCCCAGATTTCACATCAAAAAAGATTTGCTCTCCTTGACCGTGTACATTCTTTTCAGTCTATTACATCCACCCTTTCTAGCTTACCAAAATAATACCAGCCTTTCATTTTCCCCTCAGTTTTCAGATAAAACACCACAGATTTTGTAACCATGGCATTTAATTCCTATTCAATGTGATAGGGATGACTTACAGAAAGTCATGAGACAAACAAACTGGAAAAATTTGTACTTTCTTGACATTAGGACTGGCAGTTACAATAGGTGTCCCTTTTAAATCACTTTTGTCCTCCCTAAAATTTTTGCACAAGTTACCGAACTCAGACAGCTAACATAAATTGCAATCATTGGTCCCAAACAACTGAAGTTCAAAGAGATTAAAAAGTGTGTTGGTGACATGCATTTTCAAATTTTCTCATCCCTTAAGAATGAAAGATGTAATGAAAATAACAGGGTACATCATACAATCACATCTGCCACCTACACCAGAACCTATCAATAGAGTAATAACAATCACTCAAGTAATTTAGATAGCAGGTTGACTGTATCTCTATTATGAATAAAGTATTCATATCCCACCTGTAAATGGCAGAAAACCAGTTAACTTATTCCTATTATTTTATTAATTTACTTGAAAGCAAAAATATTGTTTGTTCCTCCTTCAGAGGTTTGTTTAATTCTGATGGTATTTCTCAACATTCATAGTTAGGCACAGTCAGCTTCCCTCCTCCTTTAGACTTCCCTGATGAGACTATGTATTTTCTTTACTTGGGTCACTCCCATTTTCCACAAAGGATCTATACTGCAACTCAGAATTTAGCAGGGTTAATCTTCCATTCTGCTGCTCCGGGAATGGAAAGCTTTTGACAGTGGGACATGTGTTTCTAAGTCTGAAGCATTTATCTTTAAACTTCACCTTGCTATTTCTCATTATGGCTCTCAAATTCTGCTGATTTGAGACACAAAGGAGAAATTCCAGAAGCATTAAGAAGATCTATTCCTACAATAAAAAAGATGTAATCTCTTCTGTTTTTCTCTGTGAAACAGAAAGGAAGGGTAAGAAAGAACATTTTCCTTAAGGGACTGATGAGAGAGAGGAAGAAGAAAAGGGAAAAAAAGAAAAATAAAAAGAAACTTAGTTAACAATTTATATAAGACCCCCAGCAATCAAATTCAGTGTAATCACCCAAATTCTACTTACATGTAAATTTTCACTAAATAAAGATGAAATTCACTATGTTTGGCTTCTTAAACAAATGAGAGAATTCAACATTTTCCTGTAATTTATTGTTACTTATTTTAATTACAGCATAAACCTTTTCTGAAGATACTTGAAAAAGGTATATCTAGCTGAGAACTAGTCTGGTTTTCCAGCAAATTAACTGCTGGGTTTGCTTGGTTGCAATTTTTTGATGCCTGTTAAGAAGATCAGAGTTATTTCATTGATGAGAAAATTAAGAAAATAAAATGAGACAATGAGACCCATTAGTTAGACAGTATTTTTAAATAACTGAAGCATAGACAAAGGAGTAAGAAGATCTGGTTTTATGCTTGGCTGAGCTAACAGTTCCCCGTAAACCCTAGAAAATATAATTTAAAGAAGCTTTCTATTTCTTGGGCATTATGAGATTAAGTTCATCAGGGATTGTAATGCCTTTTCAGATCACTTGATTTATGACTTTATAAAAGTGAAAAATATAACTAGAACTTCCAATGATTTTTGAAGTGAAAATAAAACAACCTTTCTCATGCCAAGCCTTTTGGATTTTTTTGCTTTCTATGAATTTGAAATGCACAGTGTTATGGATGTAGCCTCACCAGGCACTTGCAGAATTAGATCCAACCTCTTGTATTTTAATGGGGATACCTCTTTTTTATGTGGTTCATAGTTCCCCCCTAGGTTATATATGCTGACATTTCTCACCAGTTAGCAGAGATTGCTTGAAGTGAGGCTGCTCATCCAATTATTCCATTTTATATTGTAAAACATGAGAAAAATAACATTTGCTATAATTACAATAATACTCACATAGCTTGCTCTCAAACAAACAGTAGATGTGTTTCTCCCTACTCTAAAATACCTGGCTCATATTTCCACCTCCAAATAGAAGACACAATTTTAAACATGACTTTATATAGTATCTCTGTGGCTTCCATAAATACACTGGCTTCTATTAAAAGAAAAATCACCTTGAACTGCAATTACAGGCCCAATTCAGAAAGAGTCTTGCTCAAAGCATTCCACCCTGTGAAATGCAGTGCATTCAGTAATTATGCTGAGAGATATTACTTGAAAGGCTTTACTTAACCTCTTATTCATACAGTCAATTGCAGCCAAGTTCTTCAGTTTTGCTAATCCCTCAAGTTCTGCTTACATAGTGCATTCATATGCTTGGGATAATGCCTCTGTGATCTGAAAGTATGCCATCCCTGGTGTGTACAAGTATGCAAGTGTATTCTGGCTTCTTGTTCTAAATATTTTGGCAAGATCATGAATGTTAATATTGCATGAACAATTGTAGACTTGGATGACTAGTACAGGGCAAAACCAGGTGGAGTAGAAAAAAGCCTTTATGTACGCAGCAGGTGATAAATAATAAATTACAACAAAAATCATATGAATACTTTGTACAACATTAATGCCTCTTTCTCTTCCTTCTCCCAATTCAACAAGCCCACATGCCAAAAAACAGTCAATTAAGCTTTGCAATGCCATCAAAGTCCACTCTGCACTCTCCCACATGTAAAGAATTATCCTTATTTCAATAATTTTTATAGCTGGAGAGACTGAAGAGTCTCTGCTCTAACAACATGCCATTCCCTAACCGGGTTTCCTGTGATGCTTCTGTATGGAGTTATAGTATACTACAAAACATAATGGTGAGAGTCAAATTCTGAAAGCTATTACTTGCTTGAACATTACAGAAGCATTTGTTTACAAAAAAAATTGTTTAATTTTGCATGGAAACTTTACACATCATGTGCAGTTCACTTAAAACATTATCCCCATTTGAACTACCCAAAGCCAGGGCAAGTGACTCTGTCCCTGACTCAAATGTGTAGTTCTTTTGAATCACCAGATGAAATATAAATTTTTGATTTACCATTTTATCCAAAATTTTCTATATGTATGCTCCCTAAAAAAATAACCTCAACTTCTCTGGAAATTGTAGTATCTGAAAACTTCTTGGGTTTATACACATAAAATAATCAACCAATTACAGAAGCATTGTCTGTTTAGCAATTGTTGACATTTGATAATGTCATTGTTGACTTCAAGAATCCTTTGTGATGTTTGAATGTAGAGTAGAGCAGTTGCCACACATAGTTGCCACAGCTAATTGCCCTAGAGAATGACTTCTGAGAAGAGGAATGGGTCAAAATATTGCTTCGGGCTCTTCATTTAAAGGTTTCACCTAGAGTCAAACGGCCATTCACAAACTGAATGAGGCAATAACCTGAGGTAAACACCTTTACACAAATAACTGAACATCTACTAGACTTGGGCTGCTGATCAGATGAATCCTGTGAAAGACAGCTCTTGAAAGAAACTGCAGATGAGTCAGAGAGGGAGGGGAAGGCAGACACAGGCACCTTGACAAATAGATTTAGAGAAGTACTGTAGTAATTGTGCTGTGAGACTACCAGGACTGACAAAATGGCATTTTCGCTCAGGACTGTTGCTTCTCTGTCCAGAAGATCAATAAATGCTGCTTTGTGTAAAAATATATTATGCCTAGATGGTATCCAAATGCCTGTGAAGGCTTCGGTTCTCTTTGCAGAGCCTGGAGGGATCACTAAATGAAGGAGCTCAGGTCTACCTGAAAGTAGTTGGGGTGCCATGTCCTTACATGGGGGCAATACAAAGTTACAGCTGAACTGGAGGTAACTCATGGAGACGTTGAAACGTTTGTGAATAGAACAAAACACTCAGAGGTGCAAGTCTGTGACAGTCTGCAATATGTAGGAGAAAATATATAGACCAGGTTTGCCTTTCACTTCAGGGTTGTTCTTGGATCCTATGGGTGAACTCCTCAGGAAGCCTGATTATAAATTTAGGTCAGCTTCACTTTAGGGCATTCTTTGTCTGGACACAGTGACCTTTAACAGAGTGAAGCTGGACATTACATGGTGAAGAGACTCATAAGGGAAATCAGCACCAGTCAGGAAAAAAATGCATTATTACTTAGCTGCCGTTCTTTTCTTGTGTTTTTTCTTGCCAATTTCTAAAATGTAAATCCAATTTGACTGTTTTTCCAGTTAGAAAAAGAAACTGGTACTTTAACCTTTAAGTTAAATATTTTATCTTTAGACAATTCCAGACTAATAATATCAATAAAGCGAACATGTCTGAGCACCTAGAACTCAGTCTTAACCCTAGAGAGGGCCAGATCATCAAGTAGAATAGTACAGCAAGTCTTACTTTTCCTATGATCATTTATGCACCTTTCTCAGTAATAATACTATAGTCATAGCCCAGATGCAGTCTGCCAGAGAACACATGCATTTTATAAATGAAGTGGTCAGTTTTGGGCAAGTGAAAGCAAAGCATGATTTTTAAAAAAAATCAGTTTGAGATGTAAGATGTCTTTCTCATCACACACTGAAAATTTGGAATTCATAGAGCCTGAATTGGTATTAACTTGAGAAATGCAATGCACTCTCCTGGTGGTAGCAAAAACAATGCAGACTGATCAAAGTTCATTGTAGGTATCTACGATTTATAACTCATAGATTTAAGGATGGGCAGCCACCAAAATGAACATCCCAATTTTTCTTGCACCTCTGTCAGGAATATTAACACACGACACATCTGTGTCTACAAATTTTAGGTCTGTAAGGAGCAGATATGTGCACAGCACAAATGGGAAAGAATAAGACTAGCTGAAGGATTTTCCATCTCTTTAGCCCTTGCCTTTCTTCCATTTTTGATGTATTGCTAATGTGGGAACACAGATCCTGAGATCCTGTGAAAGACGATCTGATCTTATGTTGACAGTATTCCTGCTCTGAGTGGGTTGTCAGTAGACTAATTGACCTCTAGAGGCACCTTTTGACAAGTATTTCCCTGATCCCGTGATGCAATTCTATTTCCGTCATTGACTTTCCAGGATATGTTTTCTTATCAAAATTATGAGTAAACAGGCATGGCCTCCAATATATGCATTTAATGGACCTAAATTACTACAATTTTTGCAAAACTAAGATCATAAACAAAAACCTCAGGAACTCATTTTCTCTTCCCACTTCTTGAAATAACTCACCTGTTTCTTTCTCTTCTGTTTAACTTTGTTTCAGCTGGGAAGTCCTGGGCAAAAGGACTGAAAGAAATAGTTCATCAGTGTCAGCTAATCATCACCACATGACTGGCTGCCAGCAAAAGAGTGCTGTCAAGTGGCCACTTATAAGATGAAAAGAGGAAATAAGGGAACTTCAGCTAAGATGCAGAATCTCATCAGTGGATATCTTGAAAAACTGATTAAGAGTTAGTTGTAGCAAGGCTTGTCTAAATGTTTTTAAAAGGATACACATAGTCCAAATATTTCCTAAAAGCTTTTAGAAAGCTGGGGTTAAGTGTTTTTTTCTGGAGCCCAGAAACACCAGGGTGGGTACAGATGTCTGTTTAGTTTGCTCTACCATTGAGCTCCCTGATGATGGGCTTACTCAGAGGCCACCCTTGAAGGATCTGTTAGCTGAGGACGTGTTAGAGGATAAATCCTCAACTAAATCCTCTGAAATGACTGGGAGCAGAATATTCCGTTTTTCTTGCAGAATGGAGTTCTTGAAGGTCAGAGATGGGTATGTCAGAACGGGTCTGATTTTGTCACAAGTTGCTGCTTTAGCTCTTGTCATGTCTGACTAAGCTACATTCAGAACAGCTTTAGTCCTCAAACAAAACAATTTATTTGTTTGTTCACTCAAGTATATCCTTCATTTTTTGGAGTTAATGGTTCCAAGTTTAAAATCTGAGAGGCCTGTTTATGAAGTTTAGCTGTCATGAGCATGGCCCATGTTTGTCCTCTGAATTATTAGAGGTGGTTCCTGTATATATCATTACAAATGTCCTATTAAATGGTACCTGGGAGAAACTAATCACCATAGTTCATTCTGGGTATACAGGCACACTCAAAGTTTCCAAGGTGTTGTACTGTTATTGAGCTACAGGAATGCAAGAGAGCAGAGTAAGATGAAATGTACTGCTCATATTTGGTTACTGAGTGTATCATCTTTCATTCCACTTTTAATATACTAATTCAGAATAAACTGAGGGGGTTAAATGGGGGAAAAAAAAAAAAAACAACCAAAACCTTTAAGTGGGAGAAGGAGCACACATGATTAAAATTAATGGCAATATTTCTATTTATTTTGATATTTAATCATCAGTTTCTATCTGAGATTATTCCTTGGATTCACTGGATAACACCTGGAAATAAGCTGTATGGTGGTGTCTTTTTTCTAAAATAAGAAAATTAATAGTTACAGTACCCGATTTATAAGACTAAAATAACAATTAATAGATCTTAAGTGTTCTTGAAAGCATCAGGTTAAAAAAATGCTTCTGAATAGCTGTAAAGAGCACTCAGCAAATTTGCAGAGGTTTTTCTTGTTATACTGTAACTAATTCCCATCTATTTAAACTGTATTTGAGTGTATGAACATACCACCATGCAGCAGATATTTTCTCTATTATTTCATGAAGGGAGCAGGCAGAGAGAGAGGACTTCAGACATAGCAACATTTTCAAAAGCAGTCAGTAAGTGTAAACATTTCAGATTTGGGAAATTTAGTTTGAGACACCTTTATGCCTAGTTACACTGTGATTCTAAGATCCTGTGGTCCCTAATACTTTAATTCTCTTAGCTTTTTCTCACCAGTTCCCTGTAAGTAAGGTTATGTGAAGTGAAGTGCCTGAAAAGTCCCCCAAGTACCTCTTCTGGGGGAAGACTTCTACAAAATAATGATTTTGAATCTCTGGGTCAGGTCTTTTCCCACCCTTGCAAAATGCCCTTTAGTGTTTCCCAAGAAGATTTAGATTGTTAGACCACAGCCTGTGGTCAGGATTTAGTGAGACAGAATCTCACACCCACTTATTCTCAAAGATGCTAAAGAAAATTAAGATTAAGGTGAAGCTTAACTATACTGTTTTCTTAAGAACAATGTTACAAAGGATGCAGGGCAGTGGAGTGACCTATCCATCCTTCCCTTCCGTAGAGTCAGTCTGTAACATCCCTGAAGCAGCAGAACATTGAATTCTTGGCTACTGTGTGGTGCCATGTGCCATGAAAAGAAAGTAAAAATAAATTGTGAATACAGGAACATGAAGTGTTTCAAAGGATTTCTTGCACAGGCATTTATGCGCTTACAAGGCTCTCATCATACTACTATCCAGAACACTTAAGTGGAAAGGAACTGAATTATCTAAGAATTTTGAATTTATACAAGAAATTACAACAGATAACAGTGTGGCCGTACCTCCACTATTCCATGTTTTGCTAAGATCTAGTTCTTACAGCTTTAAGAATACGTGTAACAGCAATTTCGCAGTTTGCTAACATAGGACCCCTAATTTGGGAATTCGCACTAATTTAGGGGGTTTTGGTTTGGTTTAGTTTTTTGCTATTCAGATTATCTCCCACTTTGCATGGTATCCAGAGGTTATGCCAGGTCCTATTGATTTCTGAAGAAACATTTTAATCAAAAAAGGGCCTAGTTAAGTTCAAGGGTTTCCAAGTTAGCCTTTCACATCTCTTTCCCTCTTCTGTTAGATGCACTTACTGTGTGTGGTGCCTTGTAATCAGTCTCTGGAAAGGTTTTGATTTCCCCAGGTCCAAGGAACACCCAAAAAGCCCTGGTGTGACAGCATGACTTGCCAGTGCCCACAAAGTAGCAGGGTGCACTGTGGTGAAGCGGCTGCCACATCTGTGCGGAAAAGTGGTGAGAGAAGTGGTAGCAATTCTGTACTTCTGTCTCCCTTTGAGAGGAGTTCTCTGCAAGTGTGAAGTGCATTAGCTGACTGGAAATGTTTCCTTATTTTTTTCCATGTTAAGGAAGAAATGATGCTGTTGAATAACAGGTAAGACAAAAGTCATGAGCACATTGTTCTTAGGAGAAATAGCTTAAGTCTTTTGACTCTCTATCCCACAGGGTTTAGCTAGCAGGGTTTTACATGGCTTCACAAGCATGTCTGATTTTTTTTCTGTATGAAAAAAATCCAAACTGAGCAAAAATCAATGGCATAAATATATCTTTTTTAAAGCTACACAGCAAGACTTGATGATGAAACTTTTATTTATACATATGCATGCATACAGATATATATGCGCACATTTGTACACATACGAAATAAGCTCAAAATAGCTCTAGGTTTATTAATGAAATTTGGGAGGTTGAGTCCCCTTCTCTAATCACTTGACTATTTGCTATGCATGTCTACAGCTAGAAAGTCTTTTAATATATTGAGGAGTCAAAGCAAGAGCAACAGGATCCTTGCACAAGACTCCTGCATGGTTCAGAGCTTCACATAAGTTGTAGAAATGCACATTCCAAGCTGGAAAAATAATACTGTAAGTTGGTTTGTAGCTTTGCAAAGACAAACTTTTTCTTTTTTTCTTTCCAACCAGAGGGTTCAGTGGAGATCAAAAAGCTCCAGATTAACACCAAGTTTCAGAGCTTTTTGAAAGTTTATTGTCCAGATTTGCAATTTCCCACCCAAGTTTGCTACACATCAGAATTTGTAGGTGCTTACCCAGCTCCATACCATCCATCAGCTTATATAACTGTTATGAATGTTTTGGGCGCCTTAAATGTGGCAGACCAATCTTTTGCATAACCATATCTTGCAGAAAATTAATTATATTATTTGGTTTGTGGCAATTTTTTAATTGCAAATTAATTAGCTCCATCTGGTCTGTAATTTTCCACTTAGCAGGTAATAACTTTTGAAGCATCTGTTGCTTCTGAGACAGATAAGACAGTATTGAGGATACTAATTCTTATCCCTCGAAGTTATCTGGTTAGACAGTGGTGATTTTTTGAGACTTAGGGTTTTTTTAAATGAGATCTTCACTGTACTGAATTCTAAATGTCTTCATTTGCCGTAAGTGCTTCTGGCTCATTAATTGCTGCTCTACTTGCTGCTGATTAATGCAAGAAAATTCTAAAGCTGGAGATGTTTGACTGTTATATTTTTCATTTAAAATTGACTGACTGATAAACCTGCTTTATATGTGATTTTCCTGTTGATGAAGAATATTTGCTACTGTACCTGGTGTTGAGGTACAGTTGAGGGAGAAACAAATCTGTATTTCCTAAATAAGTATCCTCGTCCACAAACAGTAAAGTTAAATTTTAGAGCAATGTCTCATCAAGGAGTTGGTAAAGCTCCTGAAGAAAAGGCAAATTATTGTGGAAGGAGAGTAGGTTTCTCCTTCGGCTTTCGTACTGTACATATCTTCAAATCTCTGAGACAAATTCAGACCTTCAGTGATAAAGTTTGTCAATTCTTTCCAAAAATTACATCTTGGATTTTCTGTGTTTATAGATGTATCTTGCTTTTACATCTATTTTGTAACTAACTGCAATTGAGAACCATGCTCTAGTAAAATGGTTGCTGTCAGGGTACGTATGACAATGCATTTTTTTGACTGGAAATTTCTTAACGTGTTATGACTCCATATTTGTTGTAGGCAAATCTGGCCACTGTTCTTCATTAATTTTATAGGTTTAGATGCGGATTTTTGTACAGATGTTTAGGAGTTCTCTCCAAAGCACACTAAAACTTGAATTTATGGAGGCATATTTTCTACAAGTCTAGCAAATATCCCTACTTTATGCTAGAAAATCTATTTCTTAACCCTTGTTTGATCATGTTTTCAAACATACTTCAAATTAGTTCATGACAATGCTCCTATTCACAAAACTGATTTTTGTTTTTGAGGTTTGTGACACAAGAGTCAATTGGTTCACCTGATGACTTCTGTCTCGCAAAGAAAATAACTTTCCCAAAATGCCATTCTTGCCAAGATGAAAGTGTTTTTTCTATTCTTTGAATGTCAGTGGCTGGCATTATCCTGGCCCTAATGAAATGTATCATAAAACACCAGTGCCTCTCCAGTGCCTTTGACATACAACAACAGAGGGATTAATTTATGTCTCTGTTCACTGTGCAGTATTAAGAATCTTGGGAAACCAGACTGACAATTTAGGTGGTTTCCTATTTACACATATACAAGACTTAGTTACAGATGTACACTGGTGCGTTGCAATAAAAGGTGCCAACAGGAAAATTCAGACTTTTTTTAATTTCTCTGCCAAATTCCTTTACAGGTGGCTTGATTTCCTCCTTTACCATAGAGTTCTCTTCTGACACCTTATCAGAATTGTAGTCAGAAGCAAAACTGTATTTAATCTGACATATTTGAACTGGATCCATGATACAGAGCATATTTTTGTCACAAGAGAGTGCTTAGTAGTCACTGACACTAGTGATCACTCTTACCCACTCCATCTTTACTTCATCTCATAAATCTAGACAAAACTGTGTTGGATCCAAATACCCACACCAGAAACCCCTTTGTCTCAATTGGCATTACTTGGTTCCTCTAACATCATTCACCAGTATGATTTAGGATTAATAACGCATTAAATTCCTCTCACGTCTTGGGAAGTAGCTTCTACCTCCGCAAGGCAAGGCTTTTTGGAGAAGCTCATGCTTTAGTTTCTCATGCTGCTTGCTTTGACCTTATTAATACTCCTGAAGTAGTTACAGTTCAGCACAGTCAAAATGTAGCCCACGTCAGATCCTCAGTTTAGCAGCATTTTAAAGCAAGTCTGGACATTTTGCTCTAATATGCATCGCTGCTCTTTCTATCAAAAACCTTGAGCTTCAGTAAGATTGCTGACCTAGAGCTAATTTGCAGTAGGCTCAATGGTGTCTGTATTCAACACTGCCACCTTCAGCATGAAAATAGCTCCGCTTAGGTATTTGTGATTTTTTCTTAGAGCAGCTTGACTCTTGCAAAGATGACGTGAACTCTTTCCACTACTGAGAGCTGATGAAAATCTCCTTTTTCCCATTTGGTGAAAACCCTGGAGCAAGGAAACCAACACTCTATTTCCTGTCTCATATGTATTTCATCAACTGGTGGTTGAAATATGTCACACTTCTTGTGTGAAATCATGCTTTATGAGAAAAGACTACATAAATGTCACAGAACAAATTATTTCCCTTAAGTAATACAATTCCTTTTCTCAACACCATCCATGCACAACTGAGAAAGTGATTTTCAGAAAAACCACATGTGAAATCAGAATCCAAACAGAATCATAAACAATAAAGTATGAAGCAATTTATGCACAACTGTAAGAGTGTTTTTTTTCTGATGAAAAAAAAAAGCCAACCCAAAACCCCAACAACAAAAAAACACACCTCACTTCAGTCTGGCCAGGAAACACTAAATTAACTAAACGGTGATTTGACTGCAAACACTTCACTAGGAGCTTTCCTGTCCAGGCAGTTACTTTGAATGGATAACGTTCTTGGAGATCAAAACTGAGACTGCACATGATGCCAAACAACTGTAGAAGTTCCTTAGTTTTACTGAAAGTGATACATGGAGCACTACACACTTAGGTAATTTTAAAATGCTCTCCAACACACTCCCATTTCCCTACTGCTTAGGCAGCTAAAAGTAGATTCATTAAATACCATTTCCTAATCATAAGAATTATCTCCCTGAACTATGGTGGAAGTGACATAAGAAAAGGCCACAGAACACATTAAGCAAGGTATTTGGAAAAAGTGTTTGTAGACTTGCTAAAAGCTGAAAAAGAGCTTAAAATTGTTCAATAAGCACTTTTTCAATTCAACTACTTGTAACCAGAACAGGCAGAAAAACTAGTATTTGTGAGTCATTTGCAAACAACAATGTGAAATGGGAAAGAGCAGCATTTTTGCCGAGGCAAGAAAAATGTTTAGTTCCTTTAGAAATATTCATAAATCAGCCTTTGTCAGGGGAAAACCAATAACCATAATTTCTGTGGTAATGTAAATGTGGGAAGTACCTGAAATGAAAAGAAATTTGAATTGTGCCTCTCAGGAGATAACTGATTAACGTGTGAAAAAAAAAAATCACTGTTTTTTTCTGGGGTATACTGTTTATAAAGGCAATGTGTCAGACATTCAGTTATTCTGATCTATTTTTTTAATTTTTAAAGATGACTCTGTTTTGCACACGTCTTCTTTGATAAATCACATTATCTCATGTTTGTAAGCCTTGTTCTTCCTTCTCCAACTGGCTGCTTTATTGACTTCTTTTATTTTTGTTGCATGATGTGTGAAAACAGGCTACAGTCTGTTCCTGGAAGCACAACCAGCTCCGTGGGATTCACTCAGATTTTATTACCTTTCAGAACAAAAACATGCTTCCAGTTGCCCTTGCAAATATGGGTTTTGGGTGCTGTTCGTTGACTAAAGGTATATAATTTGCGCTAAAAATAGAGCATGTATGTAAGAGTGAATAAAAGCAGAACTCCCTAAACAGCAAGAGGCCTTGCTTTTCACCAGGATGAAACAGGACAATAGGAGCGCAGATCTTAGTTTCCACAGATGAACTCAACTACCAGGGAAGTTACCAGTAAACTTGATTACTGGGACTTCTTTTCATTCAATTTAAATTTCCACTTCTGTTCCCAGTTAATATTTTTACTGCCTTTACCAGTGTTCTTTTCCTTCACCTTTGGACCCTGCAAAAGTTCCAGTCTCTCCGTTGGAGAGTTTTCATTGTAAACAGAGAGCTAACTTCAGACACTCAAGGATTTTAGCTTCTTTTGAAGTACACTATCGTCAGCTCTCTTAATAGCTCTGGCTGAATGACTGAGCAGTTTTTCATGTCTCATCTAATGATTGTGCACACTCTGAACACACGGTAACACTGTACTGTGCTCTTAAGCAATTACAAAAATACAACTGGCAGGCGTGTCCGGCATTTTAGGTTGTGATATTCAGTGGAGCTTAAGGCTTATGTATTCATAACTGATTTCTTTCTGGTGTATATTGGATGTCCGAACTGTCCTGAGGAATGCTGGGGGCTGCCAGGCCTGAACACGAGGTAGCTGGGTGACATGTTCAGGGTGCAGTTCAGCATGCACCCTCTGAGATGAAGGTGAATGACCCTAGTTATTACATGAAGAATGCTGTTGCCATTGGGAATAAATATCAGTTCAAGCCATAGTCAATGGTTAGAAACCTGAAACTTTACAATTAGTCCACTATGTGAAATCAGGATCTCTTTAAAGCACAAATATATTTCAAATAGAACGGAGCACCTTGGCTGATGGATTTTCTGCTACTAACCAGTCCTCAAAATGCTGCAAACCCTAAGGTAGGTTGTAAGACTGCACTCCATAAATACTGAAAAGGTTTATTGTGCATGTTTTGGAGTTCAACAAAGTAACCAGCTCTGCTTAAAGGCCAAATTCCTACAGAACCTGAGGACATCTCAGCAGAGGTACACCGCGCGCTATGCAAGTCTCCTTAAAGCCCATGGCAAAATCCTGAGTTCATCCTCTGAGTTTATAAGAAAGTCATAAATTGAGTGTCTGTCTCGAAACAGTACATCTCTTTGAAGAAAAAGACACCTTGAAACAGTGTGAGACACATATCCATCCAAAGAGTTTCCCTGGGCAGAGAAATGCTTTGCTCCTATAAAACTGGCGGGGGTGACAAAGCTGTCTGTTATGACAGTTGCCCCCCAGATTAGATGAGATGGTTGGCGGAATGCTCCTGTACTTTGATTTTCTGCATGAAAAGGTCTTTTTTGTGGAATTTAGGCCCTCAGCAGAAGACAAATGCTGGCTGCCTGGCCCTCAGGGTATTTGGGGCTAGGATTAGCTCACAAGAGTCACCATATTTTCCCCTGTCCAGTTACAGCAAAAGATCACGGAGCTTTAGCTTCAGAGATCAATTCAGATGGAATAGGCTAAGGGCCATGAGGTGCAGGACTAAGGAGTAGACATAAGGAACAGCTTTTTGAACATCATGGACAGAGCAGCTGTGGTAGCCCAAAGAGAGTGGATGAGTAGGGAAAGATCTTGGGAGTGAAGGCAAAACGACTCAATCAGAAAAAAAAGAAGAGTTTGATACAGAGGAAAAGGAGTTAAGGGAAGAATACCTCACCTGGAATACTGCATCCAGCTCTGCGGCCCCCAACATAAGAAGGACATGGACCTGCTGAGGCGGGTCCAGAGGAGAGCAACAAAAATAATCAGAGGATTGGAGCAGCTCTCCTATGAAGACAGAGTGGGGGTTGTTCAGCCTGGAGAAGAGAAGACTCTGGGGA
>RSEF01000005.1:22112391-22139116 GCA_003993805.1 Himantopus leucocephalus
TTCAAGGTCCCTTCCAACCTGAACCATTCTATGATTCTACAATTCTACGATTCCATGATAATACAAAGATACTGAAAAAAATTATCTTAGAAACTGTGTATTGGAGAGACTGTCGTCACTGGTATTTGTGTCAAGGAAACAAGCAGGTGAGGAGATGATAGTAAGCTGGGATAAAAGATGAAGACGATCTGGCAAGACAGTGGAACTTATCCATTATCACAAAAATTTAGTCTATACACATTCTTCTTTCTGAGGTCTTCCACAAAGGAAGTATACTAAATTTGCTTCACTTCTGATGAAAATGCTCTTTGCTGTCAACAAAGGCAGTTTTACACTTCCCCTTTCCAAACGTGGAGAACATTTATTGACTCTCCAGTACAGAACAAAACATGTCATTAAAAAGAAGCACCACTGTTTCCAAGAAGTAGTCTCTTCCATTTAGTTATTTGTTTATCGGGGTATGGGGAGGGAGAGCACATTTCAAGAACTGAAGAAAACTGTAGGTTTCTTTGAAATCTGGTTTTGTTCCTCCAACATTAAGACTGTGTGCAAGTGAGTCGCAAATAAAAAAATGCTCTGAAAATTCACATAACCCAAAGGTGACTTAAAGAAATCAACATTCATCGAGGACAAAACAACCCAGTCGTCCCCTTTGATCACTCTAGCCAGCTGCCCTAGGCAAGTCTGGAGCTGCCATGAAGCTGCCTGGAGACCTCAGCCAATACACCAGATGTCACCCAGGGACAGAACAGAGAAGACAGATGGGGGGGAGAGAAACTTGCAAGCTGAATTTTTGAGGCTGACATTCTACAGGGGAACATCGCAGGGTATAAAACTCATCATCTTTGCCTATAGGAACAGAAAGTGAAGGAAGGAGAAAGGGATAAAGCATTCAGAGAGACAGCTGAGAGCCTCAAGAGAAAGACAATTTCTGCGAATAGCTCCTTAATGTTTGGCTTATGTCTAGGTCAGGAGAGCAACCATAAAATGTCACCTTGTTACCATCTGCAGTCATCACGGAAGTTATGAGGGAGTATTTGGACCCATTCACAGTAGCGCTGCTCCCTTCCTGTGCAAGATTTACTGGTTTTTTAACTCTTATTTTATTTTCTTTTTGATGCATCCATTTATTTAATTTCAGTGTCACTGCATTTATTTTCTACCAGCCACTTTCCACACATTAATTCCTCATATGCCACTGCCTTGCAGCTACGCCCCCAGTGTTTTCAGTTGGGAAACAAAACCAGATAATTATGAAAAAGATGACATTGTCTATGAAATGCAAAAGAAAAAATGCCTCTAATATGCGTGCCTGGGAGACAGGTAGACTCAGAAAAACTGTCACTTTCCCACCCTCTTTCCATAGCTCCTGCTTCAGAAAAACTTTTCATAGCACGTATCATGATCCTAGAGTAAAAGCAAACTCAAATGTCATGGCTGAAAATGACATTTCAAAGAACTAACACTTGCACTGGAACAATTTCTACCATCCCTAATCTGTTTGATTCAAAGTTTAGGATAACCTATATCTAGAAACTCATGTCAAAGATTGCTAAGTGTAATTACAGATGACAGCTGTATCCAGAACACTATAATTTCCTACAGTTTGTGACTGAGATAATGTGAAACATGCAGTGTCTCCCCTCCCTACCAAGACCAACCAAAGGTCCAGGAACTGCTTTTGTAGGTGGGGTAGAAAGGGAGTAAAAGGGGCAAGTCAGGACAAAGAACCTTTACAGTGAGAACAGTCTTCATGCAGGAAGTTCTACAATTCAGCAGTACAAAAAACTCCTGCCAATTCAGATGTTATCACAGCTGTCAAACTGGCCCTTGGCAGCCATAGAATTGGAGGGAATCAAGACTGTATCTGTTTCTTTCTCTGGTCTCTACACTAGAATATCCCCTTGATTTTCTCAGTATTCAATCCTTGAAACACAGCAATACTGGACTCCTACAAGCTATTTGGTAGTTTTACAGTCAAGAAACCAAGAATTGTGAAATACTCTACTGCTTTAAAAATTCTTCTATCCAAATAAGGGACTAAGCAGGATTCAGCTTCTGATAAGTCCCACTTAGAAAAGCAAAAAAATTTTAGAACTTTGTCAGTCCTAAATGGCATCTTTGCTATCCAATTATCAAAAATTTCATGTTTCCACCAGCATGGATTGGCTGAGCCAAAGCTTCTGTTTTCTAATTTTAGGATGTCATATTTGCAAATGATAAGATATTGCACAGGAGAAGATGTATTCGTCTATCCTGATAAAGTCTTTACCAGTGAAGACATTCCAGAAAACTTTTGTCAAAGGTATAAACTTGTATCCCACTTTACTGCCGTGCACGTTGGATTATTTTGTTCTTTCTTATCCTTGCATGATATTTTAACAGGATAGCAGCAACAGCAGCAGCCACAGCAATGTCTCTTTCAGGAGCAGACTCTTGCTGGCATATTATGTCATGTCAGTGAGTGGGCTATTAGGCTGGCTTATTGTGAAGTGCTGGTACTGTGTATGAGTATGCGTTACTTGCTAATTTCCCCACTTGGGATTCCAACAATGAACAAGAACTCAGATTTCCCTCTCTGATCCCCAAAGGCACTGTGTGGATGACGCAGTGTTTAAAAGGACCCTGATGGTGCTAATTGCTAATCCCTCTAGATTTTCTTATTGAACTTGCTACAAAGGATTTTATACTGATGCTTCATAATTAAAGAGAGCACAGGAGAAATCATCTTTTGTTTCCAACCACTGTCTGACTCTGTTCCACCCCCCAAACTGTCATTTTGGTTTAATGGCTTTAGATCTGTGTTTTCATGCTAGCATAAAACAGTGTGTTGCTTGGGTTACATTTTTTAAGAAGTGATGTGACCTATAAAACCGGTCCAATTTCTTCTTACAAAGGATTACTACAATAGCCTGATGTGACTGGCAATTCATATTGCTAGCCTTATTGCTAAATGGCTGGAGCAAAAGTGAGTCTGTTCCTGGAATTCCTGTTCCTGTTCACTGGAGTCTCCAAGAAGGGATTTATAGAGGGCAAATAAAAGAAGGAGAGGCAGCAAAGCAGAGAGAGTAAACTCTTCATTTCTGCAATATTATGGGTTTTCTTAAATAAAAATTCAATATTAATTGTGCTGACAGCCACCACATGTCCTCCTGTGACTCTGCCTTCAAGTTCCTCCTACTGCTCTCAGTTTTTCACTTTTCTATAGCTTTTCACTTAGTGGTGCTTCATCAGCCAGCTGTAACTGCTGAATCTAAAATACATGCAAGCTTCAGCAGAAACTCAAATTTCTGACGTGGAAGCAGAGCTTGCTGTGGGCAACATGTGCCCAAACAGGCTCAACTTCTTTGAGCACTGCTTTTTGGTCACAGATGTAGACTTTCAACAGGCCTGACTTAGACTGAAGCCCACATGGAGTTCTCAAGTCACCAGCTCCTACCCACAGCAAAGGCATATAAATACTGCAAGTATTGATGACTGGGTGGAAAGTGAGAGAAAGTTAGATATGTAGTCATAACAGTTCTGTCCTGGAGTCATTGAATCTTGTTAAAATAGGCTTTCTGGGATTCACTGTGTTGATTTGAATTGAGAAGGGTCCTCTTTCTCTTCTTTATTATGATATCCATCCTACAGCCGCTGATGTGTAGTCACATCTTGTAATAGATACTTCTAGCAAGATTTCCCTGTTGTGAACATGGCTTTGTTTTTCCCCTGAAGAACCACAGTAGCTGTACCAGGCTGTGTCATTTGTAGTGTAATTTACCAGAATGATTTTCAAGGAGCAAAATTCATTTCCACACAGAGCAAAGCTGTCCTAGACATGACCATAGAATAGGCAACATGTAATTGATGATTGTGGTGAGGGCACCATGACTGGTCAAGTTCATCTGTCTTGACATGAGCCACATTTGTGTTTGTTCTTTACTTTTAATTACACTCATATCAAGAGAGTATATGTGAACAGTAAAAGGAATTTGGCTGTAGTTCCCTGTAAGGAAGTTTATTGCAGTCTGTTGACTTTGGAGGAATTGTGATGGAATATACTTTGAGCTATAATCTTCATTAGAGACAGTCACATGTAGAACAAATGTGTCTGTACTCTGTAGCTTTTGTGAAGCCCTTTTGTGTGAAATGGATGGAATGACAATATAGATATTAGCTTTCAGATATTCCTTAATCCAAACTGTTCTTTACAGCCATTTCTTGTTTCTTATCTTTTTATTCTGCTTAGTGTCTTCTATTGTCATTTCCTACCACTCTGTCAAAACCCAGGTGTTCTTTGCAAATTTAAGGGTGGCACAGCACTCTGTCTTCTTTTCTCCCACTCTTTCTCAGTAATCACTCCCTACGTGGTGATTTTCCAGTGCCAGGTGGAAAATCAACTGAGCATTTTGGAGGAGTGAGGTATATGTGAGAGACTCTTCTAATGATACACTCCACCAAGCCAGCTCCATTTCATCGCAGCTGATGTATGAGCTCATACAAGAAAACTAACAATCAGTTTAAACTTTTTTCCTGAATCTGCAGTTTTCTTTCTAAAAAGTAATTTTAAACTAAGAGAGATCGAGAACTCCTCTTTATCTTACACTGCCTATCTAACAATTATTTGTTTTCTTGCTGAAAGAAATGTGATAATAAATTAATCTTTCCCATTTATACACAATCTTCCACCTTGATACAAAGCCAAAGTGCACTGAAGAAAAATACAAGGACTTCATTTTGGACTCGTGGGTGCATGGCACTTCAGAAAATTAAACATGCGCCTCTCCATCTTGTTCTCAGAGAAAATGTCCCTGCAGCAGACAATGAAAAGGAGAGCTGGGCAGAGTGTGTGGGGTGAAACATATGACTGCATCCACTAATGGAATGCAGCCATTTAAAATGGCAGGTGTAAAACAGCAGCTGTTTAATTTCTTGCAACCACTCTGAACAACTCATTAGCACAGGAAGTGACTAAGACTAGCATATCTGGCCAACGCAAGAAGGTTTATGTAGAAAGAATGTAATTACCCAACAGTTTACCCAGATGAGGGTCTAACACTGCTACTTGTGTACAAAATCCTTTATGGTCTTTAAAGCTTTTGTATAACAGGAATGTTGGTGTTGCTTTTCATTGACAATCCTGTAAAATGTGATAGCTTATATGCTGACGCTTGAGCCTCTGCTTTCAGTGAAAAATTGATCATTGCTAAAAGTGGGAAAAAGCAATGGCTAAGGCAATTGGAGGAATTTACTGAAAAGTTATCTGCTTCACACAGATGTTACAACCTTACACATTGATATTTCAGCCACGATATGCATGCAAAGATGACTAGGACACTTTAATTTACAAGTAAAGAAAAGTATTTCAGAAGTCATACATGCTACAGGTAACTACTAGCATTTGTAACGGTTAGCATAGTATTAGGTGGAACAGTTTATTTTGAACTGTTTTACTTCCCTGTATAAGAAATGGCATGAGAAAAAGTTTGAGTCTTTACTTGGGGAATTTTTTACAAGTGCAACTTTCTTTTTGATCATTTAGTGCCATTATTGAAACAGAGCTGCAAGCACCGATAACTAGACAAATATGGGATTCCAAAGTCTGAATTGAAATGACAGTTGCAAAAATTAAACTGTCTCCACCATTTATATAATTTCCCACTTAGTTTCTCATTTCCTCTCTTTGCTAATGGGTACTATAATCTGAAAAAAGAAAAAAATTTAATGTCTGTTATATGAAAGTCTTAATACTCTTTAGCGTCTTAAAGTTACCAAGCTTTCACATGCTGTCTACCTGCCTTTTTGCAGGGTCTGCTTCATTTATTGACTATGTGTTCACACACATACACTACATATATTTTTATATATAATGCCTTCTTTTGAAAGATATTGCTGACACTAAGAGACAAAAAAAATGCAAGATATGCTATATATCTTGCAAAAAATGAAAGATATGTGCTATAGTTAATAATTAAGATTCAGCATGAGATTGAGCATTTAAAATAGGAAGAATACACAAAATACACAATTAGAGCGAAACTACTTTAAAGTTTTGAATAAGGATCATTCCTTTTTAATATGAATAGGATTTATATTTGCAGTTAGAATTAACAGAATGAAAATTTTCATAATTATCAACCATGAGACTTGATGTCAGATCAGAGACATGAAAAGATTATTTTCACCTGCTCCTTCTTCTGGCAGCTCCCAGCTCAGGAAACGGGGGCTGGAACCAAGTCTCAAGGGACTGCTCATACTGTTGTGCTGTGCATTGTTTTCTAAATATTCTGAAATGAATGACTGCTGGTCATTCTCTGACACAGGATCTTAGTTTAGCCCAGTGTGTCAGTCTATACTCTTCTGAAGAATTGACATTAGTTAGCGCAGAGATTGAAATAGCAGGGACCATTAGTTTGTTTGACAATACCTACATTATTACCATGGATGGTGTAAGAGCAAAACAAAAGAAATTGCTTTTGTATAAAGGACACTATAACATTCAGTTTACAGCACTGTCTGTTAGTAAAAGACAGCCTGGAATTACATGTGGAAAACACTACTAAATAATCCTATTTGTTATTCTACTAATACAGTGTTTTTCTCCAAAGCATTTTCTCATTGAAATAACCTCATGAGATACGTCTGCCTTTCACAAAAATGTATTTCTGAACATTTTTTCTGCTTTGGTTTGCTTTTAAAGCCCCAAGGGATGAGGCTTCTACTTCTTCACAGTCTAGAATGCTTCCCTTTTAGGAAAATTCTGCAACTATTCAGCTTAGATTTTTCTTTTCTCAACCTATTATCTGCACTTAGACACCCAGACATTTATAAGTAATTTTCTTTGTTGTTCTTTATACTCTTGAAATACTTGCAGACTGCTGTCTCACAACATAACACAATTTCTTTGGGAGTTTATATATACTGAGCAGCCAGCTCCTTTCCTGTCTCATATTGGGACTGAGATTTCAACAAATTATAAACATTTCTCTCTCTGTGGGAGTGAGAACGACTACAGTTCAAAGACTAATTTAAAAAGAAAAAAAAATTGTTTCTCTATTAATTTTGAAGGTCTTAGAATCATAATTAGCTAAGAGTTAAAGTGTTGAAACAGGCATACATGACAGAAGAACACTTCAAGACTCAGAAAGGAACATCAGAAGCAAAAAAGGAAAAACATGCGGGAGCTTTTTCACATACAAAAGAAGTTCACCAGCAACATAAGATGTTTACCTTGGTATTCATGTTTTAAGACTAGGTTTATAAGAAATATTTGTCATGCACAGCATATCAGCTAATTCACATCAATATAACATCAGCATCCTTTTTTGTATCTTTTCTTTTGCAATCTGTATCTCCCAAATATTTACACAGTTAAAAGAAACAGTGAGGGACTTAAATAATAGCAGAGGGACTGTGAGTTTAAAGGCAAGCCATGGAGAACAAAATGGGCAGACCCTCAGCTGTCATCAGTTGACAGCCTCCAACTGAAGTCACTGAGACCTTATCTTTATTTCTTTTCAGCTGTGATTAGAAAAAAATGGAAGTTGCTGGAAAATTGTTGAAAAACAAGACTAAAAAGGGATCATGTACCTTAGTAATGAGCAAGGCAGAAGAGGCAGAACTGAAAAGATTCTTGTATAATGGACAACAAAGTCATATGGAAGATCCCAGATGAAAGCAAATACAACTGAAAAGAGAAATGGACAGATATATATTAATATTTTCTTTTTCTTTTTACAAGCTCCTTCTGAATGACGATATTATTAGATGAGCCAGTTCAGCAAGAAATAAAATTGAAATGTCAAATTATCATCAGTTTGTCCACAGCTGTTGAGCACACATCTCCTCAGGAACTTTGTATATATACATCACATGCAAACATGCTTACACCTGATGGCTTAGCCATCTTAGGAGATACGAGAAGCACAGAGTGGTTTACATTACATCGAAACTGCCTTTGCTGATCTCACCAGAAAGTGAGCTCTTGGACTGAGGCTGGTTGGTGCAGCCTGGCTTCTTCTCACAGTGTGAGTAGATTGCCCATATCCACACAGCATGACACTCGGCCCTGGAGACTCTGGGCCCTATAAGGCATCCTGATGGCCCTGAGGCAGAATGACTGCCATCTGTGTGTTTGTGTGTGTTTCCATTGCCAAGTGCCAGAAATAAAGAGAAGGTTTAGTTGCAGCCATCGGAGTGGTATTTTTAAAACAAGCTGAGACTGTGTGTTCTGTGCAAGTGTTCTGGGATGACACCTGGAAGACTGTCCTACACAGAGCTAGGTAAAGTCAATATAGTCCATGCTTGTACAATCTATCTGGAGTCGATGCTGAAGAAAACAGTCCTGTGAGTTGTGCATACTCTTCTCAAGAAGGAGCCAAGCTGGCTCCCTCCAGAAGGAACCTGGGAGCAGTCTGGTATATGTGTAGAAGAGACAATATGGGCACCAAGGCTCTGGACTGAGAAGTGAGGAGAAATACATTGACACCACAAACGCACCCTTTCTACTTTACACTGGGCTCATCACTGTACCATCTGAGCTAACCATTAATTCTAAAGCAAGCTAAAGACCAACAGCCCATTGCCCATACCCAGCTTGCAGCTTCATTCATTCAGTTTATACACTGTAGCCTCATGGCTCACAGGCAGACAGACCATTGCACATGTGTACTAAAATAAGCCTGATCCGTTTTCCATTTTTCTACTACTCAGGAAATGTTGGTTGGTTTTGATTTTTTGGGGGTTTTTTTTGTTTGTTTTTTTTAAAAAAAACCAGCACAAACGAACAGACAAACAAAACCACTCACTTCATTTGGATGATATTTTCAAATAAATGGAACAGTCGCCCAGAAGTATCTTTAAAATAAATGCCTTAACATCACTATGGTCACCTTGTAACTCAACAGTGATACACTCACGTTTCTCAGGATACAGAACTTTCCTGCTAAGCTGGTGCCTGAATGAATTTGTCATGAGACACTGAAGAAGAAGCATTAATGTTCAGTGGAGCAAGAAGACAATAGTTTGTGGTTATAAAACAAAAACCTTCCACTAATGAACTGGAATCATAAGCACCTCCAGAGTACCCAAAACAGTTCCTGGGAGAAATAAGTATCGCTGAAAAGCCAGGATATATGGCCACTTAGCTAGGCAGAGGTCTGAGACACTTCAGTTGAGCAGCCTGGGGATACTTTGCAATTTTCTTCCACTACCTTGAGGCTTGTTTCAATAAGCAATCGATTTCAGTTTTTAAGTCTGTCAGCACACAGTTCCTTTCACTAGCAATGAAATGCACATAGTGATTTTTAAACTATTCTCATAAAGGGTTTGAGAGCTCACAGGGCCAAGTATCGCTCTATCAAGTGAAAACAGAATCCTGAAGTTATAAGTTACATTTTTCAACTGTCAGGTGGGGTCTTTATTAGTACCAGAAAAAGTAATTTTTACAAACCAGTTTGAAAGCATTTATCTCTGTAGTTTATTGCTGGTAAAACAGCAAACAAGCTGTTAATTTATACGCCTTGTAACTGTACAACATAAATACAGGATATATTTATGTATTACATAATATTTTTTTTCCTTAAAGTGAATATCCTATTCCTTTCTTTAATCTGTTATCCTCATTACACAAAATAATGCATTAGAAGGAGGGTTCAATGTTACCGATTACAGTTAAATAAGGTTGATAGCAATGGCAGCAGGTAATACTTCTGAAGTGAGATATTTCACAGAGGGCAATCCTGGAGCCAAATGTGGCTCTGCAGAATCCCTTTATGCTAAACAAGGCCATGCAGTGTCTTACTTTGTATTTCAACTACGATTAAACCTTGTGCATTTCTGTAAAGAATCCTCTGACTAAAATAACCATACCAGGTATTAGGAGACTTTGATTTTCTTTCTTTTACTAATGCTCCATTAACCTCCAACATCTGTTCTCTCTGTGCACAGTCAGCAGCTCCACTAATCTCTGCCTTCTCTTCTCTTCTAGCAGGAGCAGTCATCTTTAATAAAGTTGTTCTCCTCTCTCCAACACTCTCTCTCTCCTCTACACCACCATTCTGGTCTATTAGTGCACAACATGCCACCGGGAATCAGTAGTGCTGCTTAGGCATTGATTTTGCTTTGTTTCAGCACTACTTGACCCTGAAGCAGTGCACTCACAGGTCCATTAGAAACTTTTTATGCGAACTGATGCCTCCAGTACTGCGCGTGAAAAGCTTTAGCAATCTTCAGGTGCAGCCTAAGGCCATGGTCATGAATGTCTGGCCAAATTTGTGACTAAGTGGTAGTAGAAGCCAGAGACTTAGAAGCTCTTTAAGTACTTTGTCTCATAACTTGCATATTTTTTCCTGATGGTTCGTAGACTGCTGACAAAGCTCTGTAAAAGTGTTACTTCATCTTCTACCTAACTCGTTTCTTTGAAGCTGAAAGCAAGTTAGCAGTTCACAGCACCACAGTGCACTGTAAGAGGAACTGAAGGACATAATTCAGTATGTACATTGGCAAATCGCACAGACATAACATTCTGTGTGAGAAAAAAGAGGCCTGACTGGGCGATTTTGCATGCTATAGCATTGCTGTCTCTAGATCTATATACTGTGTTGATGGTTTTAACTGCCTGTACTACTATATTGATGACTGTGCTACTAATACTATAGTTTCTTTTTTTCTATTCATGACAGCACCCATGGAAGACACATTCTTGAATGTTGTATCTTCCTCAGTTCAGAGGTCGCCCATTCCCCAGGGACAGAAACACAAACCACTCTGAAGAAGAACTTCCTACTTTCTGGTAAAATTTAACATCATGTGCTCGCTGTCCTGCCTTCATGAACTTCCATAAACAACATTATTATTACCTAATGCCTATGAGAAGTTAGGGTTGTTTTTCAACATCTCATCTATTATCACTGAGGGGAACACAGACCTGAAGACTTTCCTACAACTCTATTCATTCCAGTGCCTTTTTTTCCTCAAGGTCTTATATAAACATCTTCAGTTACTTTTTCTGATGGTTGTCTATTAGCTATAAACTAGATTTCTGCAACTGTTGGCCATAGATATATCCAATTCCCTGTACTCTCTGAATGATTCAGAGAGAAGATGAGATAACCAGCATAGGATTTTCTGAAAAGGTAATAAAAGAGAAATTAGTCTACCAGATGAAAACAACTCTTTGTTGACAGCCGTCTCTGAACTGATAGATTAAATGTATGCTGAATTCTGAACGGAAAACATGTTTACACAGTGCTGTGATTAATGGCCACAGCAGTGCTATGTGCAGTAGTCCAGTACCCCTAATATTTCTAAAGGACTTTAATAACCCTACGCAGCCCTGAGTTCAAATCTGACATCCAAACTTCACTGTCCTTTGAGATCCATATGCAAACCAGACCTATAATCTTACAAAGTCTGCTCTTTTTATAAGAGGTTGAAAAAAATATGTGTGATCTTGTAGGTAAATCACAGTACTCTGAGTCCAGACACCTGGAGTTTTTTTCTGTTTCCACTACAAAATTCCTGCATTACCCAGGGCAAATAATTTCTGTTTCAGTTTCCTACCAGTTAAAATAAGAAGATAACAGCTCTATTCAATAGATGTATTGTGAAAAAGTGTATTAATACACATGCTGTATGCAGTTGTTATATGGGGCAGTAGTAACTGTCATTCGATTCAGCCTCACTCCAGGTGCAGGCTGAGGACAAGGCTTTGGCCAGCCTGTCAGCACCCAGTTGTTGGGCAAGGAAGGTCAGAGCAGCTTGCTGTGATGCTGGAGACATCACTTCAGGGAGGGCTGTTGCCTAGAAACACTCACGTGCCTTAACTACTGTGCGAGATCAACACACCGATCCTGCTTAGGGCAGATCTTAGAACAGCCTTAATTGCTACACGGATAATTCACCTAAAGCTAGCTGCTTAACACTAAAACAAAGACCAGTTCAAAATATACTTTGTCGTTTTAATACAACCTTAGCGTTAAATCAACATATTCACAAACTGAAGATGCATTGACTGGGAGTGTTTTTCAAGCAAAAGACAGGAAGGTGAACAGCAGCAGTATATGTGAAGACTGGCAATGAGCCAGCAAGTGTTTAGCAGCTGATGACCCAGTCCAAGTGTAACGACTGCTGTGGATGGAGGATGAAAAAGGTTTTTGATGTGTCTTCAGTACTTGATACGGTACTCACATTTTTTAACTCAGCTGTCTCTGAACTTCTTTTCACAGAATGACGGAATGGGAGAGCTTGGAAGGGACCTTCGGAGGTCATCTAGTCCAACCCCCCTGCCAAAGCAGGTTCACCTAGAGCAGGTTGGACGGGAATGCATCCAGGCGCATGTCCTGGTTCCGGCAGGGATGGGGTTAATTTCCCCACAGAATACCGCAGGGGACACAGGTATTCCATACCATGTGAGCCATGCCCAGGCTTTAGGGGGGAGCTGGACGGGGGAGGGGTCAGGAGGCTGAGGCTCAGAGCGGGCTGGGGCAGTCCAGGTCCAGTCGATGAGCGGTGGTACCATAATCGCATTTGTATATTCCTTTATCGGTGTTACTGTTGTTGTTTTTCTCTTTCCTTTGTTGTTCTGTTAAACTGCTTTTATCTCAACCCACAAGTTTTGCATTTTTTCTTCCGATTTTCCCCGATGGCTGTGGGGCTTGAGTGAGTGGCTGCGTGGTTCTTTGTTGCCAGCTGAGACCAAACCATGGGTTTTGAGTATCTCCAGAGAAGGAGACTCCACAACCTCTCTGAGTAGCCTGTTCCAGTGCTCTATCACCCTCAAAGGAAAGAAGGTTTTACTCATGTTCAGACGGAATTTCCTGTGTTCCAGTTTGTGCCTGTTGTCCCTTTGTCCTGTCACTGGGCACCACTGAGAAGAGTCTGGTCCCATCCTCTTGACACCCACCCTTTAGATATTTACAAGCATTGATGAGATCCCCTCTCAGTCTTCTCTTCTCCAGGCTAAACAGACCCAGGTCCCTCAGCCTGTCCTCATGAGAGACGTGCTCCAGTCCCTTGATCATCTTTGTAACCCTTTGCTGGACTCTCCCAGTAGTTCCTTGTCTTTTTTGCACTGGAGAGCCCAGAACTGGACACAGCACTCCTGATGCAGCCTCACCAGGGCAGAGTAGAGGGGCAGGATGACCTCCCTTGACCTGCTGGCCACACTCTTTTTAATGCACCCCAGGAGACCATTGGCCTTCTTGGCCACAAGGGCACATTGCTGGCTCATGGTCAACCACCAAGACTCCCAGGTCCCTCTCTGCAGAGCTGCTTTCCAGCAGGTCAAGCCCTAACCTGTACCGATGTATGGGGTTATTCCCCCCTAAGTGCAGGAACCTACACTTGCCCTTGTTGAACTTCATTAGGCTCCTCTCTGCCCAACACTCTAGCCTGTCCAGGTCTTGTTGAATGGCAGCAAAGCCTTCTGGCATATCAGCTACTCCTCCCTGTGTTGTGTCATCAGCAGACTTGCTGATTACACTCTGTCATTGATGAGTATGTTGAACAAGACTGGACCCAGTACTGAACCCTGGGGAACACCACTAGCTACAGGCCTCCAACTGGACCCTGCACCGCTGATCACAACCCTCTGAGCTCTGCCATTCAGCCAGTTCCCCATCCACCTCACTGTCCACTCATTTAACCCATGCTTCCTGAGCTTACCTATGAGAATGTTATGGAGACAGTGTCAGAAGCCTTGCTGAAGGTAGACTACGTCCATTGCTCTCCCCTCATCTACCCAGCCAGTCATGCCATCATAGAAAGCTAGCAGATTGGTCAAGCATGAATCCATGAATCCATGTTGACCACTCCTGATAACCTTCTCTTCTTCATGCTTAGAGATGACATCCAGAATGAGCTGTTCCATCACCCTTCCAGGGATGGAGGTGAGGACTGGCCTGTAGTTTCCCAAGTGCTCCTCCCTGCACTTTTTTAAGGCTGACTGTGGAAATATTTCTCTGGGAATGAGTTGATGTTACTCAAAACAGACTTAATGGGGGGGATGCTTTTTCGCCAGATGGGGGGTTGGTACTGCTCTGACTTGCTGAGATCCTTACCAGGTCTGCACTGCTCATACCCAGTGGACAGCATCAATGTAAATCTGGAACATGCTTTCCACAATAAGTGCTGTAGTGGTTTTGTTGATCTCTATAGACCTTTTCTTCATGCCTTTTGCACTGAAGGAGCCAGAGGAAAAAAGCTCCCAGCCACGCATTACACAGTGGAAAACAGTAAGACTATAACGAGTTTCTAAATGAATTTTGTGACACTTTCCAAATTAGTAAAAAATTATTCTAAATTCTGTTCTACATAATCAGGATACTCTAATAAATTTATATTCTTCATAGCTGTTCATTATTTACTTAACATTCAATCACCATCTTTTTAGGTCTAAATGACGTGCATAGTGAAGCACACTCAAGACAAAGAGTGCATTATTGATAACCACTGGTTACTGAAACCAAATAAAGCTGACTGCACAAATTGAATCACTTCTCTTTCTCCTCTCCTCCCTAGTCTCCCCACAATTATAACTAGCTGTTCCGTGACCAGGTGCCCATGCCTTGTCACACCAGTGCCTGAAACGTAAATCCATAAGCAGCATCAGCTTACATATGGCTTGTAGCTCAATGTGTAGATACAGCAGCCAATAGCCACAGCCAAAGCACATGTTGGAAAAGACAGAGTTTGTTCCTTAGTCCTAAACTGTGACATAGATGATATAGATGATAGTCCAAGAGACAGCATCAGCTTCCTTGTGCACACGTCTGAGGGCTGCCTGCCCATCCTAAGCATGGGGCTGCTCTCACCATTCACTCCCCACACCTGATGTGACCACCACCACTGGCCCCCTCTTGGGCACGTGGCCATCTTCACTGAGCTGTGCCAGGAAATCCTTTCAATTGCAGCTGAAAAATGGTAATGCCCATGGTCCACCTTTGAGCACTGAGAGAGCAGACAGGGAACTGAGTTTCACAGCTTTGTCAAAAAACCTCCAGGGATGGTGTTATACTGAACCACCACTTTTTTTTACGATTTATTAAGGCTTTTCCATGGTGGGAAAAGTTCAGGCAGAAAAGTACTGTTTGGTACTGCTTTTCAGGAAGAGCTGTGAAAATAATTGATTTTTAGTTCAGCAGCCAAACTTAAAAAAAACCCACAACTTTTGATCTGAACCAAATGTAGCATGTTTTCTTTTCTTATTTTCACTTAGACAGCTTCTGCACCCCCTGCTGTTAGGAATTCCAGCCAATTAAAAATAAAAATGTTTTATCTTTAGTGTTGGCAAAACAACCAAAAATCCAAACACTTCCTATTTTGTGACTTTATCCTCCATTAACATTATTTGATAACCAGATCAAATGACATGGGGAACACATTTTGACATTGCAAGTAGTCTGAGGATGCTGATTCCAGCAAGTTTACTATTACCAAAAAAAAGGAAAAAAGAAGATAAAACAACTCCCCAAATCACTTAGCTCTATTTAGAGCAGAATCTGTGAAATGCTTCTGCTGTACAGTGGAGAAAAATAAAAAAGCTGCAAAGAAGTATCAGGGATGAGCCTGTATGTCTATCGTGTATGCCTTTATCAAAATGCTGACTGTATGCTCCAGATATGCATCCTTTACCTTCACAAGAAAGCAAGTTCTGAAGTTACAGAACAGATCTGAATCATCAGGAAAAAGCATATGTGTGATGGTAAAAGGGGGAGGGGTGAATAAACCAGCTTTTTAAAGTTTTCTCTGTCTCATCTCGGTAGCATTTTTAGGTCAGAAGAAAAGTCAGAAGAAAATCTCACAGTGATTTTAATAAAGTTTCCCCCAGCAACCAGCTTGTTTTCAAGGAACTTGGCAAAGCAAAACCAGTGATGGAAACTGGCTCCAGCAGTCTAACATATCATGGTTCCTTTAGCTTGCTCAGAATGAATGGAAAAGGCATTGACAGAAAAGTCCTGCTTTCCCTTCCCAATTCTTGGAAGTGGCTCTGCTCTTCCAGCTATAAGAGTCAGTGTTTTCTGCCTGTCTCTTACAGAGAATACTCCGACACATGAGGCTCGTCAGTGATGTTTGGGGAATAGAGCTGACCAAGTGTCACTGTAATTGCTGTGGGATCAGAGTGTGCAATGCAGATCAGAAGCAATGATGAGCTACAATCTAGCACCATGACTGAACACCAAGGGTCTAATTCGACTTTTGCCTTAAATTACCCTATTAAAATAATTTGAACTGATGAGTTTATAACACTACTAATGCTTTCATAAGTACTACAGACTTTCTCAGTTATAAGATATTGATATTCTTATGACAGACTTCTTATGAAAGGAAATCACCTAGCCCTTCTGAATTTATGTAAAGAAAAAAGCCAACAGTTTTCTCAATTGATTTTTATGTGAAAAAATGCATTTCCATTATATGAGAAATTATTAGATGCCCTTCAAGAAAAATACACATCTTTTTATCCTGTTCCCCAATATTGCCTGTGGTGAAAATTTTTATTTTGGAAAGCTGAAGAAGTAAGCATGGCAAATCCATGCGCTGGATTCTTCAGAATCTTTTCTCCTTGAAGAAGAGCAGCATTCCAGAATATGAAAATTCTTCTGTTGATGAACATCTTTTATTTCAAAATACCTGTTTATTGCTATGTCACCACACAAATTAATTACTCTGTTATCATGAAAAAAAAATTATTTCTGGTAATCAAGCTCTTTCCTCATCCCCTGAAAACAGCTGTCATAACTGAGTAACACACAAATGACAGGTGAAGAAGCAGAATTTAGGAATAAAGGCTGATTCATCATTTTCCATAAGAGATTTCTTTTCTTAAGTTCCTTAGAAATGAAGTGAGTTGGCTGGACTATGGAAAGTTATAAATACCTGCTTATTCAAACAAATAGCTAATATTCTTCAGAATAAACTGCTGAATTGTTTTATTGATTGTGCATTTATTAGGAGAACGACATGGGAAATGTTCACTGGCAAAGCCAGAAACATTCTGTAGCATACAGCATGGAAAAACACTGCCCGGCAAACATGGTGATCCAACATAATGTAACACAGAAATCACAGAATGAGCCTGTAATTCAGCTATACACAGATTCAAAGGCAAACCATTTAAATCACTTGCCTGCTCCTTCATTTCCCAACATATGACCAAGAATAACTACTTTTGCTTAAAAGAGGATTACCATTTGTAGGCATTAATACTAGTAATAACTTTAAAAAAACCACTAAAACTTTGCCACTATCATTCTTCAAATCAAGGAACACAGGGAAACAACTTTTACAAGAGGTTTTTAAAGAAGCTAAAAACACTGAGGGATTGAGAACATATAAAAATGAACAGACACGACAGAAGAGAGAGATCTGGTCCCATTTTTATTGTGCATCTGATCGCTGGGCTTCACTGCCTTTCCAGGGATCTGAAGGTCACCATGTAACTTTCTAGGAACACTCTAAGATGCCACTTTATTACGACTCCTCTACCTGCTTGCAAAATATGGATATTTTGATTTTTCAGTTCTAAACCCAAATAAAAAATAGTAAAAGACATTCCTCCTGGAGATGCCCAAAATGAATTTTGTTTCAATATAGCTGATAAAATGTTTCACTTTCATTCTGTTTTAAAACTGCCTAAAACTAAGTTTGAAAAAGTTGCTTTTGAATATTTTTAAAAAAACATTTACAGAAATCAAATAGATTTTTCCTAACATTTTTCCATTTGAAAGTTCTTTTTGTGATGAATTAGTATTTGGATAAAAAAATGACTCTTTTTCCTTTCCCTGATCTTCAGCTGGTAAAAAGTTATCTAATTAGAGTAAGGTCAGATTATACTTGCAGAGAATACTGCTTTTGTCTCTAAACATTTAGCCCACAGATCTTTCACTAGTCCTGTTAAATGTAGCTACAAGCATGCCTGTGATGTATTGCATCAGGAGGGAAATACAGGTGCTTTGGCTACGGAAAGCAGGAGAAGGGCCATTTCTTCTCAAAGTGTACTCCTGGACTACTTGTTCTAGAGAGAGCAGGGAAACTGGGAACAGAAAAAAATGTTTAACTACTTCAGATTTAAATAAAAACAATGTGATTTGACTTCTGGTTGACTGTTCATACAAATTCCTGTTTCCCAAACCCTCTCACCCATTCACAGCAGATTAACCACTGGCCCTGGTCCATGTGGGGCCCTCCAAAGTCAGTGTCAGGCTCTCTGTTGACTGCAGTGGGTTTTCTTATACATCCCTGTAAGAAGCTGATTTGTTAGAATCTTTGAAGGCTGCTATTCTTTGCAGGACAAAAGATACAAGTCTTATGAGGAGCGGCTGAGGGAACTAGGGCTGTTTAGCCTGGAGAAGAGGAGGCTGAGGGGAGACCTTATCACTCTCTACAACTACCTGAAAGGAGGTTGTAGAGAGATGGGGACTGACCTCTTCTCCCTAGTGACAAGTGATAGGACGAGAGGTAATGGGTTCAAGTTAAGCCAGGTGAGGTTTAGGTTGGATATTAGGAAAAATTTTTTCACTGAAAGGGTTATTCAACATTGGAATAGGCTGCCCAGGGAGGTGGTGGATTCGCCATCCCCGGAGATGTTTAAAAAAAGGGTAGACAAGGTACTTGGGGATATGGTTTAGAAGTGGTTTTGTCAGGTTAGGTTAATGGTTGGACTAGATGGTCTTAAAGGTCCCTTCCAACCTTAACAATTCTATGATTCTATGAATGTCACCACAAGAACAACCTCCCTTATTTCTAAAATGAGAGACCGATAATAAAAGCTTCAAAAGATGACTGCTGGTAAGACAACTAAGAACGGGCATAAAGTCAGGGAAGATTTTGTTTTCGTTCCTTTTATTTATTGTTGAGAGGACAGAAAGAAATCCTGCAGTCTTTGAAAAGATCAGGGCAGAGTGATGGATCAAGACTGAGGTAATACTTCCTGCATTTGAAAAAACATGTCTGAACAGTTCTTTGAAGGATGTATTGCAAATTCTCAAAATTAAGCACTTTTTTTAAGAATTATCTTAAAATTTTATCTTCAGCTTTATTTCTTCTCATAATCTACTGTCTACTTTTCACACTTCTACTGAATCCTGAGGGCTTACCATACATATTCAGCTCACAGGAAATCTCATTATCTTTCGATGCTAGGAATTCCATCCCATTGTTGTGCCAGCAACTCAGGTTACTTCTGTAAGATTCTGTATAGTATGTTATTTCCTACTGCTGGATGTACATGAATCATTCAAACAGGAGAATATAGCAGTTCCTCCCGTGGCCCATTTATTTACAGAAGTCAAAGTTTTGTATACCAGCAACACAGCACATTATGTGCCTGGGAAAAATTTTGGCAGAAGAGAAGAATTACAAAAAGCATCCAAACTGGGAAAGTTTCTGTTCAGCACTTTGAAATGTGAACTCTCTGTGATCTATTCAATTTGTTCCAAGACTGAAATGCTTTCAAATGAAAAAAAACTGTAAATGGAGCTCCAATCACCATAAGTGGCAGCAGAGAATCATTAAGAATGACAAGTGGAGTATTTTTATAGTATGTTTAGAGAATTCTTGAACATGCACAATACTTTTCAGCTTTCTTTATGCCCCATATAACTGCCAAGTCTTGCTGATGAGATTGCACGCTTTGCTATTGCTTTCCTAGTGCACTACTTTGAATGAAAAGGAAACAGCTTGAATCCGCTTCTTCTGCTCTAAATGTTGCCTGGATCTTGAACGGAGCAGCAGCAGAGCTGTGTCTACCGGCCAGTGACCAAACACTAAAAAGGCACTTAGCTGGATACTGGACTTTCTCACCTGCTCAGAAAATGGGCCACATAGGCCAGTACCATATTACTACAATTAGATTAAAGCGGGGTTCCTTGGGATCTTCACGGAATAACTAACCAGATAGGCAGCAATGAGTGAGCCCCAGTGAACCTTGGAGCTGTGCACTGAACTACAGTACTGTGCAACAGACCTAACAGACTACACATTAAGGTAACACCCTGTGACCTGATGTAACACAAGGAAATGGGGAAAGTTGCCGTAAAATGCACACCAGTCAAAAAACAGACTGTAGGACTGCTAGGCAGTAACACTTGGAAAGGTGTTCACAGTATGGCATTGTAGTTTACCATTGTAAATCGATGTAAAAAGCAAATAGTTATGTGAGTGAGCTATATGCACTTAAGAAAAAAAAAAGAGAAAGAAAAAAGAAAAAGGGAGCATCTGTTAGCGTAACATCTCTCATAATTTGCTGATCAGTGTAACATTCTGTAGATGGCAGTGTGGGTAAACCATCTCTGAATTCATAATATTGCAGTGCTTGGCTTCTTTGCATATATAAGACAGCTATAGCTAAGCTCGCACGTACAGACTTTGTCAGTAAGAAAACACAGGGCATTTTTGGAAATAGAAATCAACTGAACATTCATATGGTGAAGACCTCCTGGGACATATCTGCTTTCTAAACTGCAGCTAGGTTAGGTCCCTGTTCTCGCTTCTCCTTTTACATATTATGACAAATCTAATTTGAGTCATCTGGGACACACCTAATATTAATACCTGTACTTATACAATGGCTTACAGAGCTGCAAAATGCATGTTAGGAATAACAGCAGAATGGCTTCAGATAGCTGCTGCTGCTGCCCTCCCACTGCTTGGGATCAAATTCAAGGCACGGCTCTGGAGCTAAAAGTCTCTTTACATTTCTGATTGTTGGAATTTTCAGCTCCGGTTTATGGCTGGAGATCAGGTCCTCTCTTAATTGTGGATCTGGGATTTCCATGACTCATAGCCATACAGTTGGCCTATCAGCCTAGCCCTGACCAGTTTCAGTAGATTAACTAGTTTTTGTCAGGTTTCTTTTCAGAACTATTTCGAGGTCCTAAAGTGATGTCCCACCCCATTTTCATTGTTGTACTGGGATTAAAACTGACATGACAAAATACAAAAGCCTGATGCATACTATATTTCCAACTGGAGTCTGAAGTGAATGCTTTAAAGCCCTTTTTGCAATATACCTATACCTCTCAGTAAACGTAGGACTTTTGAAATGTTTAGAGCCATTTAAACCTAGAGCCAAAATACAAACTTGAGACGAACAAAGGGTCTTTCTTAATTTCTTTCCTCTGCCAAATAAGAGTCCTCATATTTTGGGGAACAGTTCTGTTGGTCTTAATCTTTAAAGATTATCATAATCTCCGATCAGTTTTGGGGTTCAGACCAGGAGCCCAGGGCCGGGCAGCAGCCCAGCTGTGAGGCAGTGGGCACAGGAGCTCTGGTGGGGCCCAGCACTAGACCCTCAGCCTAGAGCAGCTCCCACAGGAATGGGTGTCAGCCCTGGCCCAGGCCTCCCCACAGCACTGCCGGGGACCCTCACCCCAAGGCCACCAGAGGGAAGGGGACAGCTCTCGGTGAAGGAACCCAGGAGAGGGGGGATGTGCTCGGGGCCAGGTGAATTTCTGGCAGAAGGCAATCCTATATAATGTAGCCCCTATTTTAAAGGTGAGCAAATAAAGAATGTGTTGGTTTGAATTCTCTGTTTAGTTGTTCCTCCAGTAAGCAGGATGCTNATTGGTTTGAATTCTCTGTTTAGTCATTCCTCCAGTAAGCAGGATGCTAGAGAGTTGCATCCAAGTTCTCATTTGAACTCTGAACAGTTCAAGGATGAATGAGGCATGTGTGGCTCCTTGTTTCCTAGTTTGGCTCATCCTCACTTTGTTTGAGATTAATGCTGACCTGACACTGATTTATCAATGAGAACAGTGGTTCTGCTCCACCAAGCCAGCATTGATGGAACACAAACAGTGTAAAATATCCACTTTTGCAATATGAACACAGGCCATCAAATCCTTTTAAAGGAGAACTCATTCATAACATGCAGAGCGTGTGCCTGAAATGAATTGATCTATAATATTTAGTGATGACGATTGATTTCTACCCAGAAGCAGGAGACAATTCACCAGTCTTTGTATCACCTTACGTAGCATCTCCATCCTATTCATGTCAAATTGTCACACAGAACAAAAATGAGAACTTCAGGTGCTTGAAAGATAGAAATGCTTTTCATTGCCAGCATGCTGTTTTCTTTTCTTTACAAATTCTAAATGTTAAAATGGGCAAGTTCATATATATAAAATAAAAAGGTGAGCTGAGGATTTTCAGCTTTAGCAAGTGGAATAGCTACTAGTATTGGTGTATCCTATGCATCCTACCTATGAATGTAGGATGCAGTTTCCCCAAAAAGAGATTTAACCTAAGACATAAGGCTCTTTCCTCATCTTGTGAAAAATATTAAGGTGACTTAGCACAATCCAAGCTTCAGCTATCCATTTCAATTTAAAGTTGGCATATTTATAAACCAAATGCACCTTGTGCATTGATCCCTCGCTGACATTCATTCAAGGAAATTATATGTTTCATGAAACTCAATCCAGATCCACCAACACTTCACATGGTACTTGCTTTTCCCACACAAAATCTGCATTCCAAAGTTGACCTCAGTTACGAAGTGTACTTGGGACATTAGACTGGCTGCTTTTGTGGGGAATGGACACAGCTTTCCCCTGCACTAGTATTGTCTTTGAATTTAGCTGCTATGTTTCTACTGTTTACTAAGTTAAAACTCACAATATGACAGGCATTTCTTTTATTATTGCTGTTGTTTTGTTTTTGTTGTAAGTATTCATTTAATCCAATAAACAGAAAACTGAATTGCGGAGAAGAAAAAGGTTAAAACTTTGTCTCAAGTTATTTATTACTTTTTAACATCCAGTAGGAAAAGTTTTAAAGTATCTTTAGGTATAAATCAAAGAACACAACAAGCCTACTCAGTAGGATATTTTAAAATAAAGCAACATGGACATATTTGTGTAAGCAACCTTCTCCTGCTAGGCATTCATTATATGAAATATTTATCAGAAAGTCCATTCCTTCTCCCATATGATTTACTCATAAATCACCTACTTCCTTTTCTTCCTCCAGCAAACTTCTTAGTCCTATCCTAGTTTTTAAAAAATGTCTCTGATTTACCTAGACATTTATTTGGTTACTGGATTTCTAGTTGCTCACCCCTTCGTATCTCCCTGACCACAGCGAGTTTTGCATAGGGAAAGTACTGGAGCGGAGACTTACTGGAGAGAGGGCCTGCTGATACCTTTGATTGGATACATCATGGAACAGTGTCCCCTCCTCTCACTTCAGCTCATGCCAGGCTGGTCAGAGGCATACTGGTACTCTCACTGCTTTGATTTCAGCTGAGGTTGCCTCACACAGCCAATGATAGACAAAATTCAAAGTGGTTTTGCTCTTCAGCACACAGCTGTTCAGAAGTAACCTGTGTGATGGTATGAATCCCTAACATTGGGAGAAGGTTTAGGCAAAACTTTATGTTTGTGATGCCTCTGTTCATTTAAAAAGAATTAAAAATCAGAAATATAATTAATTTTGCAGGGTTGTGCTCAGGACTTACTCAGCAGGAAAACATTACAGATATTTTAGTAAACTATTATTGTTGTTCCTTCTGACAGTTAAGATCTGTATCTCCATAGTTATCACAACGTTTGTGTTTGCCTCGCTTTTACTGACACTCTGCTCACCGCCCCTGGAGCTGGCTCCTGGTAAGTATATTTTCAAAAATTAAACCAGGTGTTTTTTCTATATTCAGGTAAGTTTTTTAGTCATGGTGTCTTTCATTTTCTAATAGCCATCTGCTCATGTTACTTCTTGATGAAGTTGCTGGGTCAATCACAAATACAACACACTTTTTTTTTTTAAAAAAAAGACCCAAAGTATATATTTGTATATTGCCAGTGCAATAAGATTTGCACAGACTTCCTCTTAATTTCCTGTACAGAAAGGAATTTTAATTACACCTGCTAGGGGTCTCTGCCAGAGTTAATCAATATTAAATATACAAATATAAAACAGAAGCAGGCCTTAAAATTTTCAGTTAACAAAAGCAAACGGAAGACTTAACTCCCTATGTTAAAGCTGACAGTTAATGTCTGACTACTCTGATTTTGAAGGACTGTGGATCACGTCCCCATAAGTTCTCCAGATTCCCACTAACAACACAAAATTAATGTTAGTTTTGATGACATGCCGGCCGAGGCGAACAGCTCCGGGTCAGCCACCTCCGGGCCTTTTCCCGAGCTTTCCTGAGGAGGGAAAGGGCGGGGCAGCGCAGGAACCCGCCGCGAGCCGGCAGTGCGCACGAGGGCAGCTGACGAGGCGGGGGCGGGGCCAGCAGCAACGGCGCCTGATTTAAACGAGGCGTAACCGCTACCAACGGTCGCTCACTGAGGCGAACAGCTCCGGGACGAGTACGCCTGCTGTGGAGTCGGGCGATGGTGGCGAAAAGGGGCTTTTTCCCGAGCTTTTCTGAGGCGGGAAAAGGCCGGGGCTGCACAGGGAGTCGCAGCGACAGCAATCACCTCCGCTCCCATAAAAAGTAGCCCTATGGAGCAGGAGTGACCAGGAGCGCGGTGACCAGGATGGGCAAACAGGGCTAAGCTGGTGAGAGGGAAGCTTAGCCATGGTCTCTACCTGGCAGAAAGCTATGTCCTCTGCGCTTGCCAGAGCAGACATAACCATACGGACAGAGCTCCCATGGAAACATGCAGCCACCCAGGTCTCAGGCTCCAAGGATTGCCACTACCTTACATGGCTAATGGGGGTAGAGATGACAGCTGTGTGAGGTGTGACCAGGTGGGTGATCTGCTCAGCCTGGTGGCAGAGCTAAGAGAGGAAGTAGGAAGACTAAGGAGCATCAGCGAGCATGAAAAAAAAAGAGATTGGTGGAATCATGCTCTAATCTCTCTGAGAGAGAAACAGAAACAGACACCAGAAAAAAATGCAAGATCAAGGGGATCCTGTTTCCTTCTCCTGCCAGGCCGAAGGCAGTGGCCAAATGGAGAGCTCTGAATGGAGGCAAGGGGCAGCATGCAAACCGCCTCCTTGCCCACCTCTCCTACCCAGGCACCTCTGTACAATAGGTATGAGGCTCTGGATGAGGTAGGCCAGCCCATAGATGATGTGGAAGATAGTCCATCTACACCAGAGGAGCTGACAGGACCGGAAAGGCCTATGCCCTGTTTAACAACCACCTCCACAAGGAAGTAAAGATGGGTTGTATTTGTGGGTGACTCCCTTCTGAGGGGAACAGAGGGTCCAATGTTCCAGGCAGACCGCCTTCATAGGCAGTCTGCTGCCTCCCTGGGGCCTGGATTAGGGACATCACTAGGAAACTTCCTAGCCTGATATGGCCCTCAGACTATTACCCGCTGCTGTTCTTCCATGTGGGTGGTGATGAAGTAGCAACACGTAGTCCCTGGGTGATTAAAAGAGACTTCAGGGCATTGGAACAGTTAGTAAGGGAATCGGGTGCAGGTTATCTTCTCTTCTTCCAGTAATAGGCAGTGACATTGGAAGAAACAGACATGCTCAGTCTGTTAATACATGGCTCCGTGGCTGGTGTCACAGCCACAATTTTGATTTTATTGAGAATGGGATGGCCTACATGGCACCGGGCTTGCTGGTGTCAGATGGGGTTCATCTTTCTCAAAGGGGGAAGCGGGTAGTAGCTCATGAGCTACTGGGGCTCATCGACTGAGCTTTAAATAGACTTGATAGGGGAGAGATGTATTATCAGGCTTGTTCATGACAAGCCAAGGGATGACGCACCAAGGCTTGAGGGATGAATCAATAGCGAGGGCCCTTAGCCTGTTGCTCTGAGATGTGCTGGGTACACTGCAGCACACTCTTAAGTCTTATGGAAACAAGCCAACGGGGAAAAATGGGTAAAACACCTCAAAGGAAGGCTACCTGGAGACCAGCAAGAAGAATTTTCAGCCACTCCAGACAGTAAGTCAGCTTCAATGGGGACCCAGCTTAAGTGCTTCTTATGCACGTAGCATGGGGAACAAATAGGAGGAGTTAGAGATGTGCATATGCCTCCAGGGTTCTGATCTCATTGGCGTCATGCAGATGCGGTGGGATGGCTCCTATGATTGGAGTGTTGGAATGGAGGGATACAGGCTCTTTAGGAAAGACAGGCAGGGGAGACGGGGAATGGGTGTCACCCTCTATGTCAGCTGGAGTGCATGGAGGTCTGCCTGGGGATGGATGAGGAGCTGACTGGGAGATTATAGGTCAGGATTAAAGGGAAATCAGGAGCAGGGGACATTACAGTGGGGGTCTGCTACAGCCCACCTGACCAGGATGGCAGAGTGGATGAGTGCTTCTATAGACAGATGGAAGCAGCATTGTGTTCACAGGCCCTGGTCCTCCTGGGGGACTTCAGCCACCCCGGTATCTGTTGGAGGCACAACAGGGCACAGGAAATCCAGGAAGTTCTTTGAATGCATTGATGACAACTTCGTTCTCCAAGTGGTAGAGCAGCCAATGAGGAGAGGAGGTGTGCTGGACCTTGTCCTTACCAACAAGGAGGGGCTGGTGGGGAACGTCAAGCTCAAGGGTAGCCTTGGCTGCAATGATCATGAAATGGTAGAGTTCAGGATCCTTAGGGCAGCGAAGAGGGTGTGCAGCAAGATCGATACCCTGGAATTCAGGAGAGCAGACTTTGGCCTCTTGGTGGGGCCAGATCTCTTGGGGGAGATCTGCTTGGTGGGGTTCCATGGGATAAAGCCCTGGAGGGGAGAGGGCCCCAAGGAAGCTGCTTAGTATTCAAGGATCACCTCCTCCAAGCTTATGTATCCCAACAAAGAAGTCAGGCAAAAAAGCCAGGAGGCCT
>RSEF01000005.1:22139216-22166689 GCA_003993805.1 Himantopus leucocephalus
GTTGCTCTTCCCTTGTCCACTACTGCTGTAACCCCCTTGTAGGCCACCAAATTTGTCAGGCATGACTTGGCCTTGGTGAAGCCATGTTGGCTGCTACCAGCCACCTCTTTTTTTTCCATGTGCCTTTAGCAGAGTTTCCAGGAGGATCTGCTCCAAGATCTTGCCAGGCACAGAGGTGAGACTGACTGACCTGTAGTTCTCTGGGTCTTCTTTTTTTTCCCTGTTTGAAAATAGGGATTATATTTCCCCTTTTCCAGTCAGCAGGAACCTCACCAGACTGCCATGACTTCTCAAATATGATGGATAGTGCCTTAGCAACTTCATCTGCCAGTTCCTTCAGGACCCGCAGACGTATCTCATCAGGTCCCATGGACATGTGCACCTTCAGGTTCCTCAGGTGGTCTCGTACTTGATCTTCAACTACAGTGGGAGGTTCTTCATTTTTCCAGTCCTTGCCTTTGCCTTCTGCATTATGAGTAGTGTGGCTGCAGTCTTTGCCAGTGAAGACTGAGGCAAAATAGTCGTTGAGTATCTCGGCTTTGTCTCTGTCCCGGGTGACCAGATCTCACAGTGTGCATCAAAAATGTGTGAAAAATCAAAAGCTGTTATTTTTTGACTGCCAGACTTATAAACTTCCCTTACAATAGAAAATGCAGGCATTTTCCTTTATTCCTGCACACCAACACTGACAATAAAACCTCTGAATTTGGAACTTAGCTGAGACTTGAGGATCATATATTTACTGTTTGAATTCAAAAGTTCTCACTGACATGGCTTTCTAAGGCCCTCTACTCAGAACAGACGGGTTATACCTAAGGTTTAATACACAGGACTAAGATCTGCATGTCTATTTCTAGTCCTAAAACTAGGACAGATTCATTTTGTGTCCTTGAGAATGTCACTTAAGCTTTCTCAGTTCCTCAGTTTCCCCAAAAAATACAATTGACTGTTTCTATTGCTTGGACATATTAGAGCATACTTTTGACAGAAAGAACAGAACTTTTTCAGCAGTATCTGAGCTTTTGGAGAGGATTTGTTCTTAGCAGATTTCTAGCATAAGTTTGCAATTTAAGGCACTTGAAAAGTTTAAGGAACTCAAGAGCTTTCCTGAAGTTTAGCTACTATGGGACATCTAGAACTTTAGAACAAAATAGCTGGAATTGATAAAAATTTCAAGCAGAAATGTTTGAATGCCATTTGAAACTTAAAATTATAAAAATGGAATGAAATTTTGAACAGGAAACTGTAGGCAATAGTGTACTCAAAAGAAGGAATCTTTAAAGACCATGGCTGTCCCTCTACATCTGCAATTGTGAATCATTTAAGGTGGGATGAAGCAGCTTGAGCTGGGAGAAGTTGAGGACATAATAACGATTTCATTATTGCTACATCATAGCATTTTTACAGGAACATCATCTAAGAATTAGCCATTGATGGATAAAACTGACCAAGACTTTCTTGAGGGAGTAGCCTTAGACAGTAGGAAGAGAAGANAAAAAAAAAAAAAAAGAAAAGAAAGGAAGAAAAAACCCACATAGATCAATTTTGGTTCTTATAGCTCTCCTGAGATGAAAGCTGTGGAGGCAGAGCACTGCTGTGCTCCCCAGAGCATAAGTCTGTGACTGCAGTAGACAACAACTGATAAAAATGTTTTCCAGAAAAATTTCTCATTCTTATTTAACTGACCTTTGGATCTTTCTATCAATGCGGTCTGATTCCACAAGCTCTCAGAGGGAAGAGGTAGAAGTTGGGCTGGAAAATATGAGGTTCAAATTAGGGCAACATAATAAAAAAGATGCAATTGTGTACCAGATTTCAATTTCCAGCAGCTACGATGCCATTGTTTCAGACATCATCCAAAATTGTTCAGCAGCATTTAAATTAAAACCTAGTCCTAAATGACAAATACACCATAAGGCTGGCTACTAGCTCTTTTTATTTAATGCAAACTGTCACCAGTGAGGCTGATTTCCCACCCTGCTCTGTCTTTGCAATGAGTCTTAATAAATACTGACAGCGATTACACAGAAATAAGATTTTAAACAGATCCAATTCAATCCTCAGAATGGATAAGATGCTTAATAAATGTGCTACAACCATTACAGAGAAGGCTGATTCTGAAATATGGTCTGTCTCAGGTGAAGGCTGTGATGCTCTGTATAGATTTAATACTGTGACATAAGAGATTCTTGTCTGAAACTCTCTCCCTTGCCTGTACCCAAATTGTAGCCTTTACACTCTGGTTCATGAAAGCTACAATATGAGCTGATATGTCCTCTGCCAGGAGCTGCAGTCTCTTTATGCTCCCTGTGGATTCCTCCATTTCCAAGAAACTCACAATCGGCCAATTACCTTTCTAGACACTTTTTACCACCAGAGAAATGGATCTCATGCAGGATCTAGGGAAACCTTCACAGGAAAGAGGGAAAGTACTTCAGTTTTCTTTACTGTAATTTTTTCTACTACTCGAATGTTACACATTTTTTTACTAGTCTTATAAATTTGAATGCATTGTCATGGTGGGAATACTTATAATAGTAATGAAAAACTATTTCTATCATTCACCAGAAGCACTGTTTTCAAGCATTTTTTGTATAGCTGCATATATAAATAGGGCTGCACACCTTTTTTGAAAAATAGCTGCAGTAGTACATGCAAATGAGATCGCCTGTGCATGTATAATAGAGAATTACATATGTGATGGGCAATTTCACATACATTTCTATTGAATTCCTCATATCTACATCTTAGAGCATTTAAATTAGGTACACATTTGTGCACTCATTCTCTGAATTATATCTTTTTTATATATAAAATATTACCAGTAATAGAGAAACAGGCTTTAATTGCTAATTCTTAAGTACATTTGATGGCTAGCGGGAAACATACAAACTGAAGAAAGTGGCATATACTGAAGCCTGGGGGACTGTTGGAGGCTAAGTTTTCATTAAGCAGTACACATTATAATACAAATATTAAGTAATAAACTCAGCTGACCTTGAATTTACTAATAATTCAATCTGGCAGGAATTTCCTGGTATGGCTGGCAAGGTGACAGTGATTTATTTTAGGGACAAAACCTGAACTCCTGATTTAGGCCTGTATTGAACTCAGGTCTTATATTATCAAACAAAGGGAGTAAGGAGGAGTAAGAACTCACTTTTATACTTAACTGAGACATGGCTGACATTGCTTAAAACCATGAATTATAGAAGTCATTTAAAAAAAACAGTGGGAGGCTTATTACTTGAATGCTCAAGCAACTCAAATAACCGAAATTGATAGCAAAGATAAAATAGTAACTAAACAAAGAAACTGAAAGTAATGAGGAATGTCAGAAATAGGAGAAATTTTCCACAGGAAAGAGGCTGAAATCAAGAAACCCTCATTTAGGAAAGCAGAAGAGTAAGAAACGCTAGCACTAAATCTGAACAAATACGACAAAACTTTCTGAAGTCCTATGTCTATGAGTGTATAAATTGCTTTCCCTGTAATTTCAGTGTTTGAATGACTAATTTTGCTGAGCGTTTATCAAACGAATTAGACTTCCTAGCAGGTAGACAAATTTCACTGAAGAAAAGAAGCTATTCCTCATGTAATGTACATCTAAACAAGAAAGAAAATCCACTCAAAATTGTTAGGTAGAAATATTTGCAAGGACAAATGTTTGAAGATAATGTTTCGAATAAGTTCTTAAAATACCTTTCACTTGTACCAAAGTGTTTCTTATAACAGAATTTTTAAATGTAATGAATAAGAGAGAGAAGTTCTGATGTATGACTGCATCTATTTTATAGGGCCTAATATTCATAGTCTTGATTTCATTAAAACCCTCTGTAACTTCTGACTGCAGTGGTGTTTTTCCTTTCTTACATCAGTTAACTGGGAGGAAAGTAAAGTTCTGTATGGGACTGAAACTCTGTGTCAATGTACACAGGTTTCATAAAACTTAAGCAATATCCACGGAGATACATGCCTATGTGTGTTTGTAGATGTATATACACCTATCTCACACAGTTTTCCATTACTTCAATATACATTTCACTGTTCCATCCTGTCCCTTTACTGCATAAACAAATTAGGCATATGCATACACCTGAATTTTAGCAGTGTTATTTGCCCAGATCCCTGTCCAGTACTGAATGAAGAATCTCAGCATCAATACTTTTTTATAGCACCAGTAGACGCCTCACTAACATGTATTTTGGGACAGTCCCTCCACACAGCCTCTCCTAATGAACCTAAAATCAAGCATCCAAGGGGATTTGTGTAGTATGTTAAACCTTTAATACAAACCGAATGCTGCGTCAGCACCAATTCCAGTTACTCTCTTTGGTGCTATTAGATACACATGGTAAGACTTCATTCCCATCATGTTTATAGTTTCAGCATTGCCTAAGGGGCTTATAAAAACTAGTCGTGCCTGTGTAATTCTTGTGGCATGGCTAAAAGAATAGCCCTGAACTCTGAGAATGATCTCTGGATGTAAAGTAATAATGGGCTATCATTCATTCCTTTCTTTTCTGGCTACATTAAATAATGCTTTGGTATTTAGACATAATTCAAAATATGTAGAGGCTGAGTGAGAGAGAAAGAGGGAAGTTCACTCAGTGCGACTGCAAATTCAAACACAAAGATAAGGATACAAAAATTATCATCCTTCACCCTGCTCCTCCCTGATTTGAGATTTGTTGAAATTGTCAGGCCTCAAAAACTGCATAACTTCTCTCAGAGGTGGTAGCTGCTGAGAGGTGGGCAGATTAATTTCTGGGCATGAAGGTGTCATGTATTTTTCATTGAGACAGAAAAGGAAGATCTAATAAGAGTTTAGGACAACTTGGAAATGGCAAAGTGCTGCAAGACAGGATTTTATACTTTTCTTTCAGTTTTGCAGTGTAGCTCTTCAATAATTGCCATCGACACAAGATACTATTTAACATGAATAACAGTATCACTGTTTATACTGTAACATAGAAACAACACCATTTAGTAGCATTTAAATAATCGAGCTGACCATTTAATATTTTGTCATAAGAGGTGGAACATAATGTTACCAAAACAAAAGGTAACTGGAGCATATGTCTTCTGATTTTGAAGACATCTACTTCAGACTTTACCAAAGACTTTGTGATTGTGTCTAGCAGTGATTATATGTCATAGTTGGTACACTGTCCTAGCCACTGAATAACTCTTGAAGTCCCTTCCAGGAGAAACCCACAGCTCCCATGACAGCAGGCAGATCCAACTGGCGGTCAGTAGGGTGAGCATTTAACTGGACCAGGGACTCTGAAACATTCCCAAATCCACTAGTTTATGTTTAGTTTATGACATCTCTTTCTGATTTTCTCTCTTTGGAAAAGAGTAATTACAGAGATATTTTTAAATTTGTGCAATATGACATGGAACGTTTGAGGGGACCTTCTTTATGATTATGGCTTTTGAGTGAGGGAAATCGGGAATTAGTTCCAACAATTTTGTATTAGTGTATAACTTTGCTATATGGGCAAAATACATACTTACACAATAACTGTTGATTTACAGCTTTAACCATTATAGTGATAGCTAAAGGTTGCCAAAGGATAAACATTATGACATATTTATTTCACCCCAGTGTACAGTTAGAACTCGGGCACTTTTTTCACATAGGACATGTAAGGCAAATTTTTTTCAGTTTAACACTTGTGATTTTTTAAAAATATTTACATTGAAACATAACTGAAACAGCTGACAGTGGATCTTAAAAATGAAAGCATTCTACTTTAAAAAATCCTGTCTCTTTTATTTCTTGACATTGTAGATGAAAGAGTTGTGTCTAGATCTAATATTTTTTAAGACAAAAAAGGACCATTCTCATTAGGTGCCCTATTAGTGACTATTTTGCATTCTAACAGGTCTGTGGCCACCTAGGATTTCACAGCTGTCACTCTGCAGCACTTCATAGTCACATGGAACTTCATTAACAGGAACCAGACCCTTGTACTCTAAAATCACAAATACTTGTCACTGAATATAAAGAAACAACATTTTTGCTGTTACAAGTACAGGATCAAAAAAAACAATGACAAATCTGAGGAGTTCTGTGTGCATCTAATGATGGCTAGCAAGTACCTACAGTAGTTAGATTCATTACTGAGTGAAATAGAATTGTATATATTAAGAATAACATTGTAACAGACAGAGTTTGAGGTCTTAAGATGTCATTTAAGAGGAAGATTTGTCTTGCTTTCAGTAATCCTGAGGCCCACAAATAGGATTCAAATGGATTTTATTAAACATATTTACATCTTTCAGCCCAAATCTATGGTGTTGCACAGTCAGGACGTGTGATTTAAATCCTCTGACAGAGGAAATCAACCATGGCAAAGAATCTTGATTTACCGTTGTGTGGCTGGGCAGGACAGCCTCACAAAATGACTGACAGTCAGAAAATTTCAAATTATCAAATACAAATTTGTTTTGCAAATCAGTTTTGGAATGCCTAGTCAGATCTGTGGTAAGCAATTACTGATTTGATTTAAAGCAGAAAAGTTTACATGCAAATCAAAACTAAATTAGTTGCTTGTTCATAGATAACTTTCTTTGCTTATACAAACGGTGATCAGAAAGTGAGAAAGAAAAAAGAATGAGAAAAAGACATAAGACACATTATACTTCCTTTCAAAGTAACAAACACCTTGGAAAAGAGGAAAAAGTCCTGCCTCCTTGTATCGTTTACTATGTATTTTCTGTACTAGCCACACTTATGCCCACTTCTACATAACTTAACAAAACCCTCAGAATGAAGGAGTGGTGGCTACTCCAAATGACTGTGTGTATGAAAAAGGCACAAAATGGCAAAACTCATTACAGAAGAATAGAGGAGGTGGCAGATTTTGAATAGATGGAAGTTGTAAGTTCATGTGAAAAAAAAACCCACAACTGTCCTCTTTGTACCTATACATGCATTCATATTTCATATATGTAGGAGAAAGAGAATAAAACAGCAAGTCCTTTGACCTGTCAAAATTGTTCTCCAATTTCTACTCCATTTATTTAGGGAAGAAATATATTTTTCTTGAACAGTCTTTTCTGTTCTGATCCTGAACAGTCCTGCTTATTTTCTGTGCAATACACATTGTACAATTTGACCTAGTCACAGTGTATCTAAAACCAGTGTCTAAATGAATGCTACCACATTCACTAACCCACCTTGTAGATGAGGAAATTTCTATATCTTTTCATTTAAATCATTTTATAAGAGTGTCATTGTCTCAAAAGGGAGCATTCCCACTTCTGCGTACAGCTTGAAATTGTAAATGCTTATCATGGTTTCTTGTGCCTCTGAACTGACAGTCTTGAGCAATGGATCCTCTGTAGAAAACCCAGAACCACTACAAGCTTTTCTCCTAAGTAGCTACTTATGAAGTGCTATGGTTTAAAAATGCCACATCTGCAGTATATAAAATTAGTTGATTTTATAAGCTATTTCCATCTCCAGTCTTTTGCCTGACTGTGCTAAAGTGAGTAACAACCGGTTTTAGTTACCCTGGTGTGGTCTGAGAGTCAAAAATTATTTCCTTAGAAACTGGTTTCAAAACTATCAAATCCTGTCCTAAAGCAACCATCTGGGGGCATCTTTCTGCTTCTTTCTCGTCTGAGCTGATTTAAATTGACGATCAAGCTGAAACCTTCTTCACACTCCTTACTGCAGATATAAAGGAAAAGGACTAATTTTATTTTATTGCATTTTTTTGTTTCTGGAGTATGTCAGATTTTCACACATGTGATAAATTAATATTGTATCTAATCACAGGTACGGCAGCACCTAGATATATGCCCACTCGACCTAAAATTTCGCATGATTGTATAGACGAAGTTAAAGGAGATTCTGTCTTTCTTTTCTGTTTTCCTGCTGCTTATTTCACTTATTGATAATATATGTAAGGTTCACTTCACCTAGAGGAGATACTAAAAAAAGCAGATAACCAGTTTTATCAAGCATGACTTGTAATGCAACACCTTAGCGCTGAGCTCATATGCTCTTGTATTAATTACATCAATAAGCAACACACCTCAGATTCAAGCATTTTATACACATTTTGGTTTGTGGTTTGGTTTTTTTTTCTGGATAAAAAGTTATCATCTGTTCTTTACCCTGTATGTTGACATTGTAAGAATCAGCATGAAAAATCCATCCATGAAAACATGGGTCCCAGGTTACGTCCGGTTTCTTGCAAGAAAAAACACCAAAAAGTAGAAAACCCGATGATACATTTAAAAAAATCAAAGATTTCTCCATATATTTACACTGTGGTTTGCATTTTGTCATGTAGTATATTTTTTACGATATAAAGATTTGAAATTTTTCTATACCACATTTTTTAACACAACCATCTTCATAGAGCCTTACTTAGACCATCCTTCTCATTTTGTTACGCTGAAAGGTATTAAATTCAAATTCAGATCCCACTGAGCTCTATTTTGGCTATAGATTTCAATTTAGCCAAATCATACTGTCTATAAAAGTATAAAATCATTGTACCACAACACTAGATGATAGGTGAGAGGACTCCTTAAGTGCTTTTTCAAACTAAAGCATTATCCAGACAAGAAAAATGAATATATTTGTACTTATAGACTAGGAGATGCATGAAAGAATCATAATACAACATAATTATACCTTTGTCCATAGTAACTTTGCAAATGCATTTCATTCCTGACTGTCATTGCCCTCTGTTATTCTGCACCCAGGCAGCTGTGTATACTAATGCTAACTTACTAAATTTACCTTTGAAGCAAAAACTACCATTCATACTGAACTCTGCACAACAAAGGATAGCGGTAGGAAAGGTCACAAAATTTATTTTCTCTAAAGACCTAAGCATGTATCCAAATATGAAAGACTACTACGTTTGATTTTCTGCTCAGGTATTTTTTTAGTTGTTTTTTCTTCCACAAAAAGGGCTAAATAATCACATCTCTAACCATTCATTCTGACAGGTCTTTAATAAATGCGTACAGATGAGGGAAAGAAAATATTTTTTGAAGGAATACTATTTATTTCGTAGTCTTTGAAGAGCATCTGACAGCAATCCACAATACATGGCAAGCCTTACTAGCAGCAGTATAAAGAGAGCAAAGTGGTCCTGAAAATATGACTGGAAAGGAAAAACTGCAAACTTATGAAGGTTGACCTCTACCCAGTAGATTCAGTCCTGGTGGTAAAGAATAGTTAATTACAGATCTTTAGAATGAACTGGGTAAAAATGGTTCATACATTTCTTCACAGAGTACGTAAATATATTTGCAATTACAATGACAAGTGAAGAAACTTGAAAGCTTTGATTATCCAGAAAGGAAAAAACAGCAACAACAAAAAATGCTTAAAAAGCATTTCTTCATAAACATCATATTTCAATGGGACTAAGGTGTGGAACAGGAGATACTACAATACAGAAGTTGATTCTCAGTTCTTGACCATGAATGGCAAAGTTCTAAATAGCTATTTTTCTGAACAGCCTTATTTTGTATCTGCTTCTCCTTATGTCAGGTTATAAATCAAATATGATACATGCAAAAATCTTCCATCTCCTCTCCCCCAGAGTTCTAGCATTCTTCTTGTTCTGTCAGGGAACTTTGGAATTTTTAATATAGAAACATGACATTCCATGATAGTCATCCTACTGGACAGTAAAACCTCTAGGAGTTTATATAAGGATTTATTGTCATCATACTGAAGATGCTGTGTATTACCTGAGAGACTAAAGAAGGTAAAATAACTGAACTCCTTTTGCTTACAATACATAAGGTGAAAGAAGACAGGCTCGATTCAAAAGCAATCAGTCAGTCTTCCCATTGTCACCTTGACCAGTCTATAGTTTTTACTAAGTCCTGCAAATTGGTTCAGCTCCGCATTGCTGTCAACAATCAGCTCTTTAAAGGGAGGCAGGGGTACTGAAGAAACACATTTTAAAAATTAGGAACTGCTTATTCCTATAACCGGCAAATCATCACCTTCCAGTCTCTGTTTCCACACAGGCAGATACACCCTGCAGGCAAAAGGCAGGCAGTCATTGTCAGTTGGTGATAGATTGTGATTTGGAAACATATTGTTTGCCAGCCTTTAAGTTTAAGTCCCTAATAACAACAGCTTTTAATTCCTGGCTTATTGCAAGTGGCAGTGTGTTGTATCGGTCATTGGGTTTAGACCCCTTAGCACTGCTGTGAGATTTGCTGAGTGAGTTGGGGTTTTATTCTGCTTACTAGGTGTCTCTCAAGTCATCAGCCAGATACTTCCTGGCACTGTTCCCTCAACAAGGCTAATGAATCATGACAGTTCATCTCAAATTGCCCAGCTCAAACATTTAAATGTCCACCACAATCTACCAATGAACCCATCTGACTGCCATTGGGGATCAGTGGGAGAAACTTATTAATACACATAAGATTTGGCAGCATGTCAGGCTTAATATATCACAACAGCTCAGATAATACACTTGTGCTTTCCCCCGCGCTGTCTTGTGGTGAGAGAAGAGAGCACCAGCAGTGTAATATCACCAGGGAGTGCAGTGGTGCCATCCAGCTGTGCTGCATCTCGCTCTGGATTCACCCACTTCCTTATGTGGTATTATGAAGAGTACTCATTTCTTTCAGCAGATAGGTTTTAAGCTTTGCAAGAAGTGAAATAAACTTTTTAAAAAGTATCTTTCAAAAGTATTTAGGAAATCTATAGCATTCTGATTAATAAACACAATATTCATCTGATTCCCTCTTCTGTACTAGAACCATGATAGACCAACATGAGCTAATAACAAGTCTTTAGCTCAATTTGCTAATGTAGTTTTTTTCAGTCAGAGAATCAAAGTATTATGAACATGAAATAGCTGAAGGACAAAATGAAATGTCCTAATATGTAGCTCCATTATTCCCCCAAAAAGCCTCTAGAAGCAATTTGGGATAAAGAACTTTTTGTGTTGGAAGAGCATTACTGTGTCTTTGGTGCTATCTATATATAGATATATATTCTATATTATGAACTATTACTAATAATTGAAGACACATGCTTTATTTCCAATCCAAATGAAAAAAACAGTTTTCTCAGAAGAAACTACTGTGACCAAATGAAATTCGCTTTTTTTTCCTTACGGCAGGGGTAATACCCAGTAGAGAGAAACTTTTTGATAACAGAAATATCTCTGGAGACACGTAATGGGAAAAAAGGCATGTTACAGCTCATTTACTTATAGCAGTTATGTGTGAAATTGCAGATGAACTAAAATAGAATATAATTCTTTGAAAAAGGCAGCAGCGAAAGGATTTGGAAACCTATCCCAACAGAATTGCTCTTTGAGTTAATATTTTATGGCTCAGTATTAAAATAATTATCCACATTATTGATCCTGCCTATGTGGTATGGGCATCCAAACAGCACCAAGTAATATTCTTAGTCTTCCCCAGAAGACTAAAACTTGGAGTGGATTTCTTTAACGTGTTATTCACAGAAGGTTTATAAAGAGGATTTCTTCAATCAGCTTGCAATTCATTTTCCCTTATGTCAGCAGTAGCACAAAAGATGGAAAAACATTGACAAAAATAAGAAAACAAGTGTGTAAGATTTGTTTGCCATTATCAGCCCCTTCTTTCAGTCATTCCTTCAACAAACTGTCACAAGTTTTATATTTAGAGACAGAAGAAAAAGTGCCTTAGTGTGCAGAGATTGTGTGCTTTTGAAGTAAAACCCTCAACACAGTTTATCTTGTATTGGTTCACTTTGCAGAGAAATTCTGATACACGTTAAACAGACTTTCTTGGGAGGGAGCTAAACCAGAATCTCTGGTTTGAGTACGCACCAGTCTCCAGCCCTTCCCAGGGACAGCAGGGTCACAACCGAAGACTGGTCTTTTGGATAGTTTCAATCCATATGCATGGTGAGGATGACTTTCCAGCAGAAAAGAATAGATCTAGTTGCAAGTAAGATTCCCAAACTGCCCATAATGTTGGTGTAGGGGCCTCAACACCTTCTTTTTTGTCTACTGATTTACTGCTACTGCACCAAGTTACTAGCTCGTATAGATCTCATCACTGAGAGTTACTTATTTGTAACTCATAACAAAGTATCGCAAACAGCTGCTGTCATCTCAGAATATGTCAGAAAACACTCATTTTCATCCACAGTTCCAACTGCTCTTAAGGAAAGTTATCTTTCTCCCACAGAAGAAGGGTAGCTCTACTAGGAGTGCAAAGGTAGCAGTAATGAAAGAATTCCCAGCCTAGACTTTGGTGTTTGCAATCATTTGAATGCTTATTTCAAAATGTGGGAAACATCACTGTTTTACTGAGCTTTAGAATTCATTTATATCTTTTTCCTTTACTTTTCTCCTCTCATTTCTGTTAGTTATCCCCAGATTGCATTATTTTCTCAAATGGCAGCATCCTCCTGCCTGTTCCTCCTTGCTGGGTAAAGCCCTCCTTTTTCCCCTCACCCTAAGTGTGATCCTACAGAACTCTCATTATGGCTGAATCAATATATTAACTGAAATATTTACACACCGCCTTGAAGCAACAATGATCTAACAATTTTTGTCTCTAACCTAGTCCAAGAGACAGTACATTCGTGAAAGTGCATTAATGTCTGATTTCACATTGCATCAACACTGAAAGTCATTGCAACTGGACGTGCCCTGTAGGAGATACTTGCTAGGTGCTGGAGACCAGCTCTTGGCAGAGGGGTGATTTTTAGGTCTAGTGAAACTAGTTTAGATTGTTTTAATGCTGGTGAAAAGTGCTGGATCTGCATTCCTGTGTAATTAACTATTTCTTCATCTGCTAAATTTAGAGCACAATGATAAAATGACCCTAGCAACTATTCCAGTGTGCTCATTTACAATAGTGAGGCCCTAAGGTCAGCAAGCATATCTTTAAATCCTTTTAAAGCCAACAGAAATATTTTTTTTTAACAAAGAATTGGTATACTTTCATCAATTTGACCCCTAACTAAAGCCAAATAAGTAGTTATGCATTTTTTAAGAAAGACAGATTTTGTTCTCAATCACTATTGAGAACAATGGAAGGGAATATACGAAAAGTAATTAGTAGCTAAGTTTCCATGAAAGTAGCAGTGAGGCAGAGAAGATAGTTGTCTCAGCACAATCAAAACATGAAGAAATAAAGTAATAGAGATTACTGTGTGAGACTAAACTAAATTAAAATCTATGGGAAGAAAGATGAAAGTACACATAATTCCATGTATAAAGGACAAAGATGTGAGGTGATGCAAAGCTAGGATTCTCCTCAACACATTAACTGACAAAAGATCAAACTCTATATACATCAACACTCATGCAGAAAACCGATCAAGCTACAAGATGGGCACAATGCACGAGGTTTACTGTATTAGCTTTTAAACAAAGAAGCTCACAAGCAGAAAAATCTGAATTAGCTAAGTATTCCACCCAAACTAAGCATATATATCACATACATGCACATCACAGAATTACAGAATCACAGAATGGTCAGGGTTGGAAGGGACCTGTGGACATCATCGAGTCCAACCCCCCTGCCAGAGCAGGGTCTCCTACAGTAGGTTGCACAGGATGGAGTCCAGGTGGGTTTTGAGTGTCTCCAGAGTGGGAGACTCCACAGCCTCTCTGGACAGCCTGTTCCAGCGTATGCACACATCTGTATACATATATATCTTCCCAATGGGAGTAATTATTTGTCTTTCAGAATAGGATCCCATGGATTATTTGCTTCTTGCTATTATAAATAAATCTGCATATTCTCAAGTCTGGATTCTAGGTGAGGTATTACTTCAAAACCCTTCACATAAGCGTTAGCTCAGTTTGTGCCCACATCTTGTCAGAAACTCATTTCTACAGCTCCTTTAAAAATTTGGTGGTCTACTTCATGTAAAACAGTTAGTTTGCCTTTTCTGCTAAAGCTATTACATCATATGAAGTTATCAACAAGGTTTTTAATGTCTGACTTCTCTATCTGAAGTTCCTTGCTGTAAAAACTGTGGTATTTCTTGTCCTTTTTGGGTACTGGGCCCAGCATGGTTTCTGATTCTTCTTACTGTTGTAGGACTGCTGTGTTCACTCTGGGACTTGTACAGCTCACTGCAGCTACAATTCCAGTATCACATCAGAACAGCCACACTCATTGGTGAAAGTTATGAGCCACAACTACTCATAGATTCATACATACAGAACAAACAGAGCCGCAATTTTCAGAAAAATGAGTGATAAAATGTTCCTTAAAAAAAAAAAATAAGGCCTTCTGTGGTATCAGCCTGTTATGTATCAAATTATAAGGAGAACAAGCTTATGCTGGTATTCACTTAATTCTAGTACTTATACACCTCACTCATACTGGCTGGTTACCATTCTGACAAGACATTCTTACTTCTCCAGGCAGGAAGAACCCTATTTCATATCTCAACTATGAAAGCTCAAAAACATTTAATTCAATTCTCCACTGAAGCCAGTATCAGAGAAAAGTTTGAATAATGTATGTGTCTTTAATCCATGGCCCCATTGCTCCTTCAGTCCTCTTTCTACCTTGCTGTTGTTTTCCTGTAGCACTTTGAATCGGAATGGATTAGGCATAAGGGACCTTCACATAGGGCAAGCTATTTGAGAATTTAAACAATGTCCTCTAGCTTAATTAGCCGTCTCCTGAGGTGATAAATGCCATTTTTGAAGTTGCAAAGGAGGTTTATGACCATACTAATAACTGACATTTAACCATACATTTCTTGAGTTGCAGTGGTAAACATATCATTTGCCTGGCTTCACTGATATAACTAACTGTTAACTCACATTACAGACCCTGCAGGGAAGGTTATGAAAGGAATAGCAGCTTTGCTGCATTTGTATACCCAAGACACACAGCTAATGACTGTGAGCATTAAAGCTTGTTACAGCTTCTTCAGGACTCTAAACAGGGAAAATCCTTAACTGATAGAACACCTAAGAAATTCTTAACACTGTTACTCTGCTTGGGATGGAAATCTATCATGAAAAAGCAATTTTAAAAGCAGGGAGCAGATGAATAATTCAGTAAAAAAATGTCAGTAACTGAACAGACGATAGAAGAACTACTGGGTTTTTTGTTGTTATCATGAGAGAGGAATGAACAGAGGTCACATCACCCTTACAGAAAATCATGAACAGTTTTAGTTAAATTAAAATGGGAGCTCTTTTGACATATCATCAGAATACAAGGGCAATATATTTTATAATGACAAAATAAAAATCTGGTCTGTATGACAGTTATCCTATGGTGATTTGGGCTACAGAGATTGTTGAGACGAAAGGTTAACGGGCCTAAAAATGTATATAAATCAGATTTTCAAAGTAATTGTCAAAAACAGGATTATGTTAGGATAAATTCACTTTATATAAGTAAATGAAACTACCCAAGCAAAGTTAAGTGTGTGTGTGTGTGTGCAGATCGACATGCATATGTATAGCGGCATGAGGGAAGGAGAAGAGAATGGAATTAATGGAATACTCATGATTTTGACCACTGTGTTCTGTTCCTTTATCTCATTTTTCAAATATTCTGTGATCTGAAGTGTGTGTGTGTGTGTTTTGTTTAGGCATTAGAACTCTTTGGAATACAGAATACATTTTCTTAATGTAAAATTTCACGACAGACTTCTCCTGTAGAAGAAATAGGATAAAAATATTTCCCATGGTTCTGCCTTGTGGCTTTACTTCTGATTCTGCCTCCTCTGACCTTTTCCAGATAGTGTGTCCTCCACCTTTGGGAATGTATCTTTCTAATACTTAGGGGTAAGATGGGCCTGCAGAAAGAGGATGTATTAGTAATTCTAGGAGAAGTGAAAAAGATTCTGGTGATATTACTGCTGCCAAAATCCTTTAACAAATATAAGTGTTATTTTTACTTTTCCAAGGAATATTTAATGAGCATCAAATATTCATAGAGGACAGATAAAATTTAAAAGACATCTTTAAATGATTAAAAATTTGCAACTCTCTGATAGTCGTTACTACATTAAGGCCTACAATACATTTTCATTAGGCACAAACTGTCTCCAAGGTGATACCAAGAAAAAAAGATTTCAGAACTCCCTCTGCTACTTGTAAGGAAGTTCACATTCAAGCCTCTGTCTTCAGGATGAAAAATTGGTGTTCAGGTCAGTAGTAGGTAAGATGATAGATAAAATCAATAAACTGGTAAGGTAGAAGAAGTAAAGGTCCACTCAGCCCCAGCCTATATTCCATTTGGCTAGCCTTGATGTTAGCCGCTTTCGCTGTACTTAAACAGCAGGTATTCTCATTATCAGTCATGATTCTACTCCAACAGGCCAAATACCATTTGGACACGAGACCACAGCTAATGGTACAGGAGATCTAATACAGACTGTGTATTTGTATATCATTTTAAGATTGTGTTAAGATAATACAACTCTGTTTAAGGTATCTTTGCGATAAAGCATAATGCTGTGGATTCTTTGTAGAAAAATACATTGGAAACCACTCCAACAACAAGCATATTAATTTTCCTCTTCTTTTTTATTCTCTTGTTTCTATCAAATTGATGCTTTGAATAGCTCTGGAATGTTATTGTGTACACTGGGAAAGAACTGCCATGTTTCCAAGCACATGAAGTGCTTAAAGGTACACCTACAAAAATGAGAAGTCCAGGGGATGCAAGCTGCAGTACAGAGAAATACAAGCATGCTTGTTTATAGAATATGAATCTCAGTAATTGATACTAACTACTGAAGGATGCCTTTGTAAATGAGTAACTACTGTGAATTAATAAGAATCATGAATAAATGCAATGGAAGTTAATACTTCAAAAAATTACTTTTTCATTTCATTTGAAAATTGGAGTTAGTCTCAATTTATATTTCCTCCTGTATTACCAATTTAATGCTATTTTAGTAAAAAAAGAAAGTAAGAAGAAATTCCAATTGGGGTAAAATAATCTCTACTAAAGTTATGGTGGAGAAATAAGAAGAAAATTAGATTATTAAAATAATAGATTAGCAAAACCAAATGAGGTTTACAAAATGTCAACTTCCCAAATACCCAATAAATGTCTTCTCTATATTGAAGCTAAAGTTTCTAACAAGCTTCCTAAAAAGTTCAGTTTTCTTTTTCTGTTTCTTTCTTATAAATCTAAAATAGAGCAAGCACTGAGTTTCACAACAGCTAATCCTGACTTTATCTTGCTTAACTAGTGCTCATTCAAATTATTCTAGCTCCTCCTCTATCATCTCTATATGTACCTAAAGTAAGGATAGAAATAATCGATGTTTTTAAACATTAATTTTTAATGGGAGAAGAGAATGACAGGTCTACTAAACTAATTTGATTTGCTTCACTTAAAAGAGAAGTTCTGAATGAATTCAGACTAGGAGATTTAGTTTACTGTTTTATTAATTGTTGGAGCCCAGGAAAGAGATAATCTGGCTATCTTAGAAGTGTTTACTTTCATTGCTCAGTAAGCCAAAGTTCATGAAGCAATGAGGAATAAAGGACAGTCTCCAAAACACCATGCTAAAGACTTGATTTTGCTGTTACCAGAGATACTGAGAAAACTCATCCTGATAGGACTGAGCCACAGAAGAGCATTTAGTCACCCTTTTTGTTTTGATTTGTTTTTATCTCCAGCTGTCAGGGACGCAGAGGGGGACAACACACACCAAGGCTAGAGCCCTTGCCCAAGAACATTTTGTCTTTCATCTAACATTGTGGGAGAGAAAGGTAAGAGTCCTGAAAGCACCTCGATAAGTACTTGTTTCCTACAAGTGTCAGAGAGCGTGAGAGTGGAAACAGAACAACAGGTGGGAAAAATCCTCCAGAGTTGTCTCTAAGCATACATCCCACTAACAAGTTTTATTTTACCAAATACAGGCAAGTCATTTTACAACACGTCTCTTTTCATCTGCTTCTAGTAACTTATCTGAGATGATACAGAGATTGCAATCACTTTGGAAAAGCCACTGTGGTTTTTTCCTCCCCTGGGGAATAGAAGCATGAGAGGGGAGAAGGGAAAAGTAAGGTAGTAAAAACAAGAGAAAAGCTGATGGTTTCAAGACACCAGAATAAGGAGCTTCCTGCTTGGGCACACTGTACAATTACATTAGTAGCAGATGCTCTATGATACTATAAAGACTGTAGAACCACATTAAAAACAAACAAACAAAAAAACCAAACTAAAAATAATGAAGTTATTCTTTATTTTCTCTACTTGCCCATGGTTCTTGTTCTGTATTTCCAATCTCTTCCTAATAGGGTAAATATTTAATGAACTAAGCGTTAAGGAGAGCAATAATGACTGAGATTTACCGTAATATCAGGAAGGTTAGCTATGGAATACCAAATGTTACAATTTCACTATGCTCTGCAATATCTTGCATTTATAGAGCCACTTGGACATGTAGAAGGGGGATGGATGGTATTTTCAATCTCTGTATAGCAAGGAGTTATTCCTTTTTATTAAAGAGGTCCTGGTCTACCCTCTTGTGTTCTAAACCACAAGAACATCTTGGCAAGAGGAGTACAGATCTATGATTGCCATGTCAAGTCAAACATCATCAAGGAGTCTGCTACTGTGAGGACTTCAATCAGAATAATCAATCAGACATACAATCATACATGACTAAAATAGAAGTTTGCAGTCCCCAAATTAAGTCTTTCTTTCATGTACATGTATTTCCCTGCTATAATTCTTAATTCAGATGTAAACATACAGCATACATACAGCTTCTACCAAGCACAAGCTGCTAAGTGATGAAGCTTAGCGAAAAGGATAAGTTAATGCTGAGATATCCAGGCTTCCCCTCCCATACAAGAGGAAGTTTCTGATTTTAGAGCTCAACTATTACCAGCTTTAACAATTGCATGTTTATTTTGGGATGCCCTAGGCAAATTATAGTGTGTATTGACTTTCTTAGCATACATTGTGAGTCTTGCTGTGTGCTGAGGCTGTTGTGAGACTTTATTTGGACTCAGAATTTCAACCTCACAATGGCAATAAAATGGTAACTTTTGTGTCTTTCTTTAATATGCATTAAGTTTCTTTGAACAGTGATTTACTTTCAAAATTGCCAGGAGGTTCAAAGATGCCCACAATGGTCTACCCAGAATAGTACAATGTTGTACACTGAGAGACTTGTAATGCAAAGAGAGGAAAAAATTAAGGGAAAATGCATTCCTAGATCAGGGAACTATTGAATGCTTATTGCCAAAGACAGAATGGATATATTCAGGGGAGAAGGAATGTTGAATTTCTCTATCATTACCCTTCCACAAAGATCATCTAATAAAAAACTACACTAATCAGACTGGTCCATGCAGTGGGACAGAAACCTCTTTGTGTCTGGGATAATCATCAAAAGTACTGTTCCCTTAGAGCCAGGAGCAAGATTATTGTTCTGTCATTAACCTCCTATAGAGATAACTGCCAGTTACAGAGAATATTTTCTCATCACCAGGTGTTAAGTCAGCATTCTGTAGGCTGTGCGAATTAGACCAAGAACCATAGCTTGCCTGAACAGGCATTCAAAGCCTGAGTTATGCAGCTCTATTATCATATGGCTATTTTTCTCCTACATTGTTTTGCAGTATATGATAGAATTCTAGCAGAAAAAATCCATCCTGGAGACTCTCCAGGGACAGAAAATCTCCTGGGAAAATAAGATATGGAAGTACTGGCTGCTCATACTCTCCAGTCCACACGGGTACTAGAGTCAGCTGGCATAGACAAGAAAACGGAACAAGCCTCATAAAAAAACAATTCTTCTGCAGCTGAGATGCTAAAATGCACCCTTTGTTGGGAGACACGGAGTGAGAGGAAGCTTGCTTTTTGCCCTGCTCATCAAGTATGTTACTTCAAACTTTCATGGATACTTTCCCTTTTACCTAAACCATGAGCCAGTTCTATCCACAGATAAGAGTTAAAAAGCAATACTTGCCTCNTTGTTTTTTTTTTTTTTTTTTTTATGTTATCTGTGACAGGGGTGCTATTTTAGCTTGGGTGGTTTTGAAGAACGTATTTGATTACCCTTGGGATATAGCATTTTCTATTTCAAAAGACGCCAGATTCCGCTGCAGCAATCATCTATAAATTGTGCTATTTAGCTCAAACATTGGAAATTGGGCAAATTTGATATTGCTACACAGTGCCGAAATGAAAAAGGAGGCTTCTGCTATTTTACTGGTGTTACAAATGCTTTTGACCCATCTCTCTCATTCATTGACCTCACCTCATAAATGATTGCAGGGAGAATTGTTACCCAAAATGACTGCATAACTTTTGAGAATAATGGAGACATGGAATGGATTTCTCTAATTCTTCTGGATATACCCAAGGGTCTAATCAAATCACTTGAATGGCTCGCTCAGGCATAATGTGAAGGCCAGTGGTGGTACTCTGCATCTATAGGTCTAGTCTGCTAACCTCCGCTCATCTGTTTTCTGTTTCTGTTCATATTGGTATTACTGGCAAGCTGCTAAAGCCAGAATCATCTGTTATGACACCAGAGAATGTGTATGCTTCTGACATGGCCATAATAGACTGTTATGATATAATACGGATCCCAGAAGATCTCATCACCTTCAGCAGCACGGTTCAGAGTGAAAACATTAATGTTTATCATCCAGCCTATTACTGTCAAGCTCTGCCTCTAGCTATGCAAGTATCAGGACAGTTCAGTAACATTTACATCGAGCAATTTTGTGAGGTCTTTGTGTGTGTCCTCAAGCAATGCAGAATATAAAGAAAGGTTGATGATGCTAAGGGTGTGCGCATACAATATGAAACAAATAAATAAGATCAAGTACACACACTCATATCTTCCCAAAGAAAATCTTCCTTTTTAAAGAAACTTTCCAAAAATAAGAGATGTACATTAGGTTTTAGTTCAGACACTAACTAGTCCTGGGTTGCAGGACTAGCTTCTCTGTTCCTTAGCTCTTCAGCACTTGTTGCTTTCATTGATTAATTTTCATTGACGCTGCACAAACTCTGAAAAAAGATGTCCTTTACACAGACAGCGTGCAACTTGAATATGATACTAAGTATCATTACAAAATTGTGATCACCCACTGAGTGGAAGCCCAAGGAGTAGGGAGACCCTTTATTTTCGTGTATCTATTTCTGTCCCTGATGCTCCTACTCCCAGTAAACTAAGATCCAGTGACAGAGAAAAATACTGAATTTTAGAGATGTAGTAAAATGATTTAGCAAGAGTCCGAACCCAGATGTTAAATGTTTAGCTCTGCTCTTTAAGTACCCCTCATTTAAAACAGATAGCTGTTACGTGTCCTTGCCTTTGGATTTGGCAATGAGTGGAAAGCTAAGAGATCACCACTGTCAGAGGCAAAAAAGCTGTTCTTCTGAAGAGCAAAAATATGTAGTTACCTGCCTGAGAAGAAACATTCAAATATCCAACGGGAATTAGTGTACCCTTTAAATAATCGGAATGGTTTGATTTCTTGTGGTGCAGAAAAGCCATCTTGTGCTGACTCCCATCCGCAGTGTAGGTATGCAGACAATGAGAAAATCAAATTGTCATTGATATTAATACTGTCCCTTTATTCTGATTTCTAGTTGCATATTCAATATCTGATAGAAACACATCTGCAAACGCTCTGCTGTTCGTCTCTTGAGACAGACAGCTACTTATCAGAGAAAACTTTCTGAAAGATTTGGTAGCTGCTGACACAGAGGATCATACCCCTATCTTAATCCTGACGTAAATTTTAGCTTAATATTTCACAAGTAAATATAAAAAAAAACCTCTGCCTTTGGCTCCATTATAAATGTCATTGTTTTTCACAGGTCACATTGTTGATCTTGAGTAAGGTATATGCTCTGTGTTCATATCTGAGACATGTAATTAACTGACTTGCATTCTGTGAGCGGCACAGTCACAGGGATGTTTAGTTGATAAATGCTCTGTTTTGATGTTTTGGGTTCTTAACTGTGGTACTTTGTGTCTAATCCACTTTTGAATCTGGGCTGCTAGGGAAAAATGCTGCTATATGTGTACTAGCAAGGTCAGACAAATGGATTAGCATGAGAAAAAATATCAGTAATCTGTTGATTTTTCCATTTTCCAATTTATCATGTAATGGGGAAATATTACAACTAATCTTTTAATGGGACCAAAAATGCAAGTAGCTGAGATGAAACACTTACTCAGAGGGGCTATCACATACACTTTTTTTTCCCCCCAGGAAGTGTTTAATGATTACATTTGGTGCAATTTTGTGTTCGGTGCATCATGTCCTGCATATTTGAACAAGCACATTAGTTAAGAAATCTTTACAGGCAAATTCCTGGCTGACAATTTTCCACTCTCTCCATTTTAAAGCACTTTGGCACCATAGTTCTTCTGACTGCTTCTGTGTGATGGCAGTTACCCTGATTAAAAACCCATTTGAGAGCTTCTAAGGTGGCAGCTTAAAGCTTTAATGCTCCCTGTGATTTGCAAGAAGGAATGCACACTGTTCTCAAACCACATGAGCAGTTACTTAATAATGTGGGCAGTCCAAGTATCAAAATATAAGTATGCAAAAGAAGGAACTTACTTGCGCTTTCCAAATATCTGTGACAAAAAGAGAATGTTTAATGTCAGTAAAGAAAATTCACTGCTGTCACCTTCACAGTAGCAAAATTACGAGTAGAAACAAAAAACTGGATAGACACAGACCCTGAAGTTCCTGTATTCTTTCTATCCCTGACACCTGAATGAGGTTAAAACACAGAATGACAAGAAAAATCAGATTATATTTATGTTGTTCAAATTCTGGAGGCTTAGACCTGCAGGAGGCACTTCTGCACATTGGAATAGACCAAAGGTTTGCTAAAATTTTATGGTAGATTTATGGTCATCTAGAGGCTGTCTGGAAGGTAGAACTTCGATAGACCACATATTACAAAAATATTCCATCCCATCTGTCACTCCCAAGCCCAGTCTCAGTCTCGCCTCTCATTATGCCCCACTCTAGGGTGCTTGAATTCTCTTGCAGTAAGGAAATCCCTAATCCCTAATTCCTAAAGGAAATCCTAAATTTGCCCCTTCAGTTTCTGCTGCTATAAAGGTAGCATACGCTGCTAAAATGATAAATGGAAAATATCTTCCATTGCCTAACTACTAAGAATATGCTAAGGTGATCTATTTATACTGGCTGTTGAAACCCAGCTGGGAAACTTGAAAGAAAGTGTGACAACAAAGTAGTTTATCTGAAGCAGGATGAAGTGCATCTTGGGAGACTTATTTTTTTCTGATGTGTCTGCAACAGGGTTTTTTGTGTTTTTTCAAACAGATAGTAATATTTAGAGAACAGTCATACTAATTGGGGAATAAAATGCCTAATAAAAAGAAATGTTAAATTAAAGGAATCAAAAAAATAAATTGCAACGTTATCGTACCATAGGAATATAATGTAGTACTGGAAAGCCAAAAAGGTGAAAACCCCCAACCAGATTTTATTCTTTACCTTTCTTACATGTCTTTTTTTTTGCAGAACAAGAAATTTAAATAAATCAAGATGTCTATCCAAATGGAGAACACTGGTCACCTTTGAGAAGATTAGGTAACCAACCCAAATTTTCAGATGGTAGAGACCAATAAATAAGATATAAATAAATAATGTTTCTACAGCTAAGCTGGTACAGATTCTTATTTTCCTGTAATCTTTCTTATCTCTGTCTCGTTCAGAGAAAGCAGAACAAACAGCATCTTTAAATTTCTCTATTTTGTCCACAGAGACTTAATACTTACTGTTATTTTTGTTCTACTGCTTCCTTTTCATTATTTTCCTTCTTTGGTCTGCCTGTCATGATAAACTCTTTTGTGTCATGAGATTAAGGGCTTCATTAACTACAAACAAAAAGCAATCCAAAACATCCTAACTCTACCTAAAGCAAATTTTAAAAGTCGAAAGTTGCTAACTTTTTCTGCTTTCATACCCACGATGATGTCAAAATATGAGTTTGAGCAGCATTTATAATAAAAGCAAGGGTTTCAAGTATTCCATTCATATATTAATTCCTGGATTTACTGATACTCTACACTGGAACACTGGAAATAATAGATTATGGACAGCAGTTGGCATGAAAGCCAAAATAAATCCTTTTTGAAAGGAGGCTCCTGTCCTTCCTTGCTAGCCTAAATTAAATGTTATTAACCATCATATTTATTTAAGTTTGATTAATTGATCCCACTTGAAGTTTGCAGGTAGGCAACATATTTGTGATAGTCATTTGCTGACACAATCCCTTTTCTAGTCATGAAGAAGACTGCTATGGCACTTGGAGATGAACTGTGTAAATTCATTCTCTTTATGTTCCAACGGGAAAAACACATAAATAGATAGGTAGCGTTCTACATAAGGGTAAGGGAAGGGAGGAGAAGGGAAAGGCAGTTCACTAAAGCAGTGACTAATAACAAACATGTCAGAAGCATTTTAGAAGACTGGTGTCTTTTCTAAATAATATTCTAAAAGCGAATGTGTCAGACAGCTGCACTTCAGGAAAGGAAGCACTCCTTGTGCTATGTAGATAGGGAACATGTTATCTTTAATATGTTTCTATAACATAAATCAGTCCTCAGCAACATAAACTTCTGCCACTTGTACTGCCTGCAGTCCTCTAAAAATTAATTGCTTGCTATGATTAACTATTCAAATTTAAAGTACTGAATGTTCATTAGACATACAATAAAGGTTTGTGTAAGCATAGAGTTCTGTCATATCCAACTATACTGATCCATATAAATGGCATCTCCACGGAGCTCCATCAGAAAATTTCTTGCGTGTAAAATCAGTTGTACCTTACTAAATGTTGTCTAAATGCTGTAGAGCAATAGGAGAGAGAATTTTCCCTGCCAATTCCAAAATAATATTTAACAAATAATAGCCATAGAAGCTCACATTCAACAAGAATGAAAAAGGAACTATGGAAACTTCAAGTCAAATTTGGACAAATCTTATTTCTGACCTTGGAAAAAATTTTTGTGTGGCTAAATGGAGAAGACAATTCCGTACTTAGCTGCCGGTAAGAGAAAAGGGGTATTATGTTTTTCATTTAGGATGCAGTTTTGTGCAAATAAGTCTAATTTCAGAGACAGTCTCTAATTTTTTCTGTATGTACTGTTTCTCAGCTTCAAGTAGACAGACAAACACATAGACAAAGTTGCTAAACAGTTTCCAGAAAAAAACACAAGCACAAATGAAGACAGGAAAGACAGGGTAAAAGAATGAAAAGGATAATCCAGACAGATGCACAATTAACCACATGACCTTACAGAGTTTTGGTGACCTCTTCAAGGATACTACTAAGCCACGTAGTACACTTTCTGTCTTTATGCACTAGACTTTGTATCTCTCAAAAACCCTTACTGTAAATGCCAGCATTAACCACACTCCTAAAGGACAGGTAGGTTTGCAAAAGAATTGTCCCCTGAGATGTTTTGCCTCTGAGCAGTAGGTGGGAGGTTTTGGGTTAGGCTTAGCCAACGGGCACTGGGTTATGATTAGGACAAGGGTTGGGAGTGAGACAAAGACTGGTGATGCAGTTGCAGCAGGGTGGCAATAAGGCTCCCAAGGGGAAGCATATGCTGAAAATGAAATGACAGATGAGAATTTGTTCCTCTGGGCCATGGGCTTGTTGCCATCCTGATAGTTACCATAAAAGGAGGCCCTGGCTTTGGCTGAGTCTATCTCAAGGACCCACAGCCATGGAAAAGGCCTCAGGGGACAATAGACTGAGCAAGGAGTTTCCTTCCCTCACATTCTTCTCTCCTCATGCAAAAGGGTTGGTTATCTTCCTGATCAGTATGTGGGTATTATATGTAGCATATGATGACTCCTGTCAGTAGATGACAAGAGTTACAAAATAAAATTAGTGGAAGCATACACTTACATGTACACATACAATCAGGCAGTAAATATTGAAGTGGAAGACAATATAAAGCTTTGGTCAAGTCTAAAGTATGCAGCCAGTATCAGATGCAGGGCTACAGCTCATTATGCTGAAAGTAAGTTTTATTCTGGTTACATGCACTCAGTAAGCAAGAATTTTTTCTTCCCTACAGTCCATACCCATTTTTACAAACAACTTAGCACATATCCAATAACAGATGAATTTTCTTTCTTTTAATCTCTTTATCCATAGTACCTATCTGATATTTAGTCTTTGTACCTAAATCAACAGTAATTGTTTGTGATAGCATGAGAAATTTTTGCCCCATTGATTTCCCATTGCACTGAAATTTCGTATTAGCTTAAGCTGAAAAAGCTAATAGGATCAGAATAATAAACAAAAATAACAGAGGAATTATGCACCCAATTGCACATAAGAGGTTGAAATTTTGTCTTTGGGTTCTTGTGCTGTCATAAACTTTGAGAGCAAAACAAAAATGGTTGTTAACATCGAAGACATAATATCAAATCATCTGCTTATTGACAAAAAGAACATCCTTAAACATGATACTGTATGAAATAAGTAGGAACAAAACAAGCTATTGTTTACTAATATCAGCTGAATCTCCTAATACTCCGCATGGTATTTTTCTTCCAGTGTTGCTATTCTTCCCTCTTAAAGACAATTGCAGGCGGGTGGGTGGGATAGAGAAGGAGTGTGGCTTAATATTTCACAGACAAGAATATCCTGAATCAGACCATATATCTGTCATGGCTACAACCTGCCTTTGACAGTGTCTAAAATGAAAGATAAAAGCTTCTATATTTAATACATCTATTAACAATGGAGGGCTTCTTTGGGACATAACTCCAGTTTTATATTTATGGTTTAAAGCATGAGTCCAGCAATGTAAAAGCAATCTTGTTACTGGTTATAAAGAATGTGCCCTTGTTATCATGTTAACTCATAGTCAAGTTTGCACAAAAGTCTGTATTATCCAATTATTTACACTGCAATATTAGCTTGAAAACTGGCTTAAATTTAGGAGAGCCTGGTCATTGGTAAAGAACTGTCAAAATCCAAACTTGTGGAACATACTAGGCAGACTCTAGCCAGCAACCTCCATCTTCACTGGTGGAATAGTGGCCACATGCTGCTGTTCCCATAATGAGGGCAATAATTTGCAGAGCAGAAAGTTCTAACATAAAAGTTTTCCAACGGATGAGTCAACGTGGACAGTCACAAGGATCAGTCAGATAGTTAATACACCTGAACTCATCTGTTCAAAAGTGCAAATCAAAAAATGGTTGCATAATACTGTAAGTGTGACTAGTTTAGAGACATAGGACTTAAGAACTTAAGGTCAAAGCAACATTAATCAGACAGCATGCACAGGGCCAAAATTTCTATTGGCTATTTAAAAACGAGTTTCAGTGTTTATTCTTTACATCACTAACTACTGTAGTGACTTGTGTCTACGCTTTTCTTGATTGCTCATTGAAGTTAATGTAAATAAGTCTGCACGTAAATTAATCTAAATATCACAGAATCACAGAATGTTCAGGGTTGGAAGGGACCTCTGG
>RSEF01000005.1:22175428-22191865 GCA_003993805.1 Himantopus leucocephalus
TTTTTTCAGTTTTGGAATCTAGCCAGGTGTTTTTGCAGTCAGGTGTCTTCTGTCCTAGAGATAGTAGAAAAGACATTCACTACAACAAAGTAGTGTTCTAGTGAGGGGGAAAATGCAAGTACACTGAAGAAAAACAGTTGCAATCAGGACCTGACAGAGCTGGGATCAGTTAAGAAAGTCGGTTATTCATTAACCTTGCAAGTTTCCAGATTTTCCTCCTTTCTGAAACACAATGTTTAGGAATAGAAAATCAGTATCAGCATTTCTAAGCTACAGCTCACCCTGTAGCAATTAAAAACTTAATCACTTTTGCATCACACCCAATTAAAGGTAGGTTAATAAATGGAAATACACTTAATGGTAGTGGCAATTTTTTTAATGGGAACCTGCACTTACTGATGTGAGACACTGAGGTATTAAGCAATCTATGTTGAAGTCCTTGCTCAGCACAGACTTCCTGTAAGACTGAGCAAATCACTTTGAACTTCAGTTGCCTGTCTGCAAAGTGAGGACATCGAAGGCTAGTGAGAAATGAGAAATCCCAATATTCTAGTTGTGGTCATGTCAGTAAGACACTCCTATGGTCACCCAGAATAAGTTTTAGAATGATAAGCTTAAGGTATTTTTCCCAAATATGTCAGATTCATCACAATTTTTTAATTGGAACAAATACTAAATTTACCTTTGAAGTAAATCTATCTATTAATAGGTCTGTAGTACTTACTGACAGACTAATAATACATCTACCTTGCCAACTCTGACTGACAGTTTCTGTGAAAAGCCTAATTAACTCATGACACCTTCCATCATATTTGCCTCTGAAACAGCAATGTAGTAAGTATTAAAATTATGAAGATGAAACTGGCTATTCCAAAGTAGCTCATCACCTTAGTAACCTCACTGGGAAACCATTTTAATAAAGAAGATTATTTTTACAACTGAGTAGCTGGAAAGCAGCACTAAAGCCCTGTTTCTAATGGTGTTTATTTTATAAGGTAGCAAGCTTATAGTAGGATGCTCAACTATCTCAGCGATTTTAGTATGATTTGTACTAAAATATGTAAGCATCTTAAAATTCCATCTCCGTAGCTTTTTTTAACAACATTGTGTATCCAAAATTATCAATTCAAGTAGCAATTACTTGTCACTGTCTTGCACGGGTCACATAGAAATGAGAAAACAGTTCAAAGATCACTGATCTCACCACAGTCTAGTGATACTCCATGTAACAGAGTAAACATTACATGCTACACAGGTAAATGAAGGGCACAAATACCTTTCATATCAAAAGGGAGGAATAGCTGCACAAGAAATATCAATCTGAAATAAACAAAGCACCATGGAGACATTAATGTGTGTCATTTACTTTAATTAGTAGGTGGCTATCTGCTGTTCTAACAGAAAAGACACTTCAACAAAATGGAATGAACCTGCATGACTCACTTGGCAACTGCAGAGCAGAATAACTTTCTTATTAAAAAGGATATAAAGTTCAGCACGAAGAAGGCAAAGACAAAAAGCATAAGAAATGCACCCTCAACAAAATGTTCAAGTAAACTACAAGGTGGATACTGTATAAGTATAGTAATTTGAGAATATAGACATTTTCCCCCCATTAGCAGCTCCACAAGAATCAAAGCTGGAAAGTGCTTGCTAATATTGCAGCAGGTGACATCCCTTTCATTAAATACTTTTAAGATCGTTTTTAATATTTTAAACAGCAAAGAACCCTCTTAAAAGAAAAAGTGTTTTACTTGCTAAGAACTTCAGGTAATTGTACTGGGGATGTAATTTAATACTCTAAGAATTCTTAGTTTATTATCTTTATTCTCATTATCTTTCCCTATGATTTTGTCATACTGGAAACATCATACTACTTGGGAAAGTACAGCTACACGTATGTACTAAGCAGCTCCAGTTCCAGAAGGCAGAGAGTAGCCACAGCTTACTGACTTCATTTGAGTATGGAACTTGTCTGCCAATGTAAGGCACACCAGTTTTAAGATTTCGGCTTTGCTTTTTCTGCCTCCAGCACCACATCATGAGAAGTGCTTACTTACTTGCTTTTTGAACTTCACACTGTAAAAGCAGATACATTACTTACATATTCTGTTTTTAGTCTTTGCTTTTCTCAGTCTTGGAGTCAAGCAAGAACTCCAGTGCTTCAATTTACATTTCTGTAGGGAATGTTAATATTATTTTCCCTTTTTTCTTATTTTCATGTCTTTTAAACCATAAACATTTACTACAATACAAATTACTTGCTATCCACAGTAGATTCTGTTTATGCTTGGAGTAAAACAATGAAATTAGGACTGTTATCTCCCTACAGTGAGTAGTCCAAATGTTCAACTTTCAGATGACTATAGTCATCTCTTTGATGTAGCCTCTTGAACTTCATCCAGGAACTACAAAGGGGAGGTTGAGGGGAGCAGTCCATGGAGTCACTGGGGAAGCTCTTTATTGAGTTACACGATTTACTTATATTACACATAGGTATCCCTGTCAGTAGGATCAGAACTCCAAGAACACATCTGGGAAGACTCTGTCAAAAAAAAAAAAAAAAGAAAAAAGTTGGCTTTCAGGTTGACTCATACAATTTTCCAAGTTTTAAGCAAGACTGAAACACTGAGTAGATCTAATGGAACTGGAAATAAATAGTTGCCATTGCATTTCTTCTGTTAGGACGAGGGAGAAGTTCCTACCTAGTTCCAGACAAAATAAGATAATGTAATGATGCCTTAGTGGCAAAAGGCCCCCAAAAGTGTTATCACAGCAGGGATGGTGGGGGGGAATCAATTGACTTAATATGACTTTAATTAATTCTATAATGAGCATATCATTTCACCCTCCTGCAGTACAGAACATATTAATTATGAGTACTAGAACAAAACCAATAAAATTAAAGCAAAATTAGAACTGTAATTTCCTTTACTTCATGTGTTAAATAGAGAAGGAAAAATAAGGCAGTAGCTCACTGCTTTCTGGCTGATGCCTGATTAAAAAGGAATATAAAAATCCTGACATAATTAGCTAAGCATACAGCACATCATTTTTTCTAATTTAAACTTTTTCTAGTTTCTTTGGGGTTTTTTTTGGACACAGATTTCCTTGTCTCAAAAATCTCACAATCCAGCCCTTGCTGAAAATGTCAGTCTTGCTTCAAGGCAGACAAAGTAATGAGATGCAAAGGGCACACACACATACATACATACATACACACAAATTGAAGAGGAGATATTACAGGATGAAAATATTTTACAAGCATTTATTAATTTGGTACAGTTTTAAAAGGCCAGGGAATAGACTCAGCTAATTGAATATTATCATGAGTCTTCAGGATCTAGGGAAAAGAGCCTTGAAGCATCTTATTCTTGTTGAATTTCTTAAGCCCAGAGTATTAACAAAGATCAAAAATAAGCACTTTTTCCAGACAACTAGTGGGACTGGTTACATCAGTCTCTTGTATTGAGATAACATCTGTCCAGATGTCATATTATACTTCCTTCTTCACCCTCCCATTGTCTATGGTCCACAACTCACTTTTTTGCTCTGCTCCCCATTAGATATAAACAAGTATGCCAAACTTCTGGACAATGGAGTAAGTGTGTATTCTGTTGGAATGGATCACTGATTCTGCTGTGCAGCTCCATGAATAATTTCCCATAGATGGTATTTCCTGTATAAATGCATTGTATTATTACCTAACTAATAAATGTCACCTGAAATATCACCAAGGAAGCAGAAAACCTTTCTTGCACAAAGTCATCTGTCAGCCTGCACAATATTCTGACAAAAGTCTGGTTACTTAAGTAGCTACTCAAATCTCTGCAGTAATAACTAGGACAGAAATGAACTTTCCCAAACTAGTTTACCCGTGGCAATGCTAACACCTGCCACATCATTACTATTTTTTCCCCAGCATAATTCTCCTCTTTCACAACTCCCTACAAATAAAGAGACTCTCTCCTAATTTTCAGTGAAACAAACTTATGATAGGCAGCATCACACTCCAGTTCAGCAAAAAAAGAAGCAGAATACATACACACTTGTCAATTTGTCGCAGCTTTCAGTAGTGGATGACTGAATGACTTTTCCCACATCCCCATTAATCTCGCATGTGTGACCCTGCAATCTATGTGAAGATTAAAAAGCTGTTTATGCTAGCAATAGTGCTGACAAATATTTAAAAACACTGAAATAAGCTAAATCAAAAGTTATATAAACACCACAAGTTTTTATTTCCTGAAAGTGACAAATCTCTTTGGAACTTTCACTTTGCTGTTATGGAAAGGAGGGGAATACCCCTTTCCTCACAGTTACACTGCTTTGCTTTTGACCTAAGGAAATTATGTTGTCAAGAATTATAGATAACTTGACAGCACTTTGCCTCTTCTGTATCTGGATAGTGGAAAAATGAAAGAAATAGAAAGTATGCAAGCAGAACCAGCTAGCAAAACTCTGAAATCAGGAGGTAAGACATATGGATTGATGTACCTGCAAGACTTCTCTTGCTAGTGTGCAAAGATTTGATTCTCTTTGCTGGGTTGTGGTAAGGGAGGAGGTGAGAGCTACGCTTGGTTTTTTTTGAGCATTCACCACACAATAGCAGACACTCCTGTCACCTATTATGGAATATATTGAATCCAAGTGACACAGCTGACAAAAAGAATTATGTAGCTCCATGAGCTTGTGTACTTTATTGCTTACTTTAGCTCCCAGGAAAGAAAAAAAGGGATCTCAATGGGCTGTAAATCTTCACTGACACTCCTCATGACATTGTCTCCTTGTATTACGGAAAGTGAAGGTGACATGTGGTACCTGCCTATCATGAGTATGGCCAGCATGAGATGTTTCTGATGCTCAGCTGTCTGACACCTCTCATAGAAGACAGCCAGAATCCAAACACGGACTGAAAAGAACGAAATTGCCGGTGCACCTTCTCAGAGACCAGTTTTACTTCTCGTTATCCATATGGTCGTAGGAAGTCTAAGGGAAAGATTTTAAATTCTTTGCAGATTCATACTAAAACAAAGGGCTTGGACTGAAAAAACAAAGTATAAACCTTTGTCATAACACTGCCTCGTACCAATTGTTATGCTGTCAATGAGTATGTGTAAGAAGGTGTAAGTTAGGCTGGTTCATCCACAATCAGGAAGGCATCCAGCTAACAGTGTGGTGAGTCTTGTGGCTAGATTGGGCAAGTTAGCAGGGACACAAATACTTTTATTTTTAAACTGCTGAGTCAGACTGGATTTAGATGGTTTGGACTCTTTCTGCTTTCCTTTGGTATTCCTGCAGTCTGATGCCATCATTCCCAGCTGACTGCAAAACTGATGCAGGTCAAAAAAAACAACAAGAATTAAGTACAATAAGCACATTTCACCATTAATAAGTTTCTGACCATTACCTGTCACTAACCAGTGTCTCTGATGGCACAGAAGATACTTTTGCTTCTGTATCCACATCTGACAGACCATCATAGTTCTATTTGTGGTCTCAAATGTCCTGGCTTATAGCGAGTTAGTTTAGAATGACTCAAACTGAGTAATTGTGTTATTACCCAAATTCGTTTTCACGGCTACCAAGGTCAGCATCTTCCTGTTATCTTGTAGGTCTTGGGGCAATAAGACTTTCTCTTCCTCGCTTAACAAAAGGCCTCAAGACACGTCTTCCTTCTTATGATGCACCCTGTTACTGGTAAGACCTAGAAAAGCAGGAAATTAAGAGAGCTAAAACTGTGGAGCCCTGTTGTGTCGTGTGAGGTGGGCTTGATTTAAAACGATTGGCCTCTCACACATCCCTGTTAGTAATTTTGTTATTTCCACTTTAGGGCTGTTTGACTACTGTATTACTAATGCCATTAGCTCTGCTGCTGGAGCATACTGTCATGCATGCCATAAAGTTTCATACACGTATGGTATTACAAGCATGATATCTGACAAGCATGACATCTGCTCAATTGAAAACGTATTTACCAGAGACTATACAAGCCAGGAGAGTTTATCCATCTTTCTTTCAGAGATTAGATTTGCTAGGCAAAGCCAAGAATAAATGTACCCTATGCACAGGAAAGGCTGTCACCTGTTTCAACAAGTCAACATAGAGTTGTTTCCTGATAGCACTGTCTGCTTAAGCTCTGGATGTATAAGGCTGCTGAAAACAAACCAGCTATTTCCATGTGAAATGCAGAGTTCTCACCTAGAAGATACAGCATCAAAGAAAAAGCAGCTTTGTATTTCTACTTATCATAGTAGACTGAGATAACAGCAAGACTTCCTAGGTTTGTTTAGTACCATTCAAAGTAATTTGTAAAGTTGTTCCCATTGTTGCTCTTAATACAGTGTTGAAACTGAGGCACAGAAAGGTCATCTTTAGTAGGATTATTGATACAAAAAAAGAACAGATTATCTCCTCAGACCCAGTGAACTACCATAGCCATTCAGCATTACTTTTCCAGTACTCAATGTACATTGGTTGACAAGCCTCACGCTTCAAAGTTCAAAGAATATCAGAATATGAGCATCAGGACAATTATCTAAAACATGAACAAACCTTGTGGTTTCAGGAAAAAATGTGTTACTCCCAAAGAATAATAGACCTCCTTCTGCTATGCTTGGTAACTTATACCTTCTAGCTGCAAGTCTATCCTAACTGTTTCTGAACGCTAGCTGAAAAGGGCATTGAGAGTACTTTCATTATCACTATTTTGTATGATCCATTTCATATAAGCTGTATTTCAGACATTTTAAATTGTATACACTTAGTGTTAAAATAATTAGATGAAACAGATGTTAAAAAGAAACAAGCCGCAATGTAATTGTTCATGTCATGCTTAGATAGCTCCTATTAATGCAGTATACAACCACCTTGAAGATGTTAATGAACTTTGCAAATTCATTACAAGATAAAAAAATATTATCATCCCTATTTTACAGACATGATTCCACACCAGGAAGATTAGATACTTGCATATGTTTATCCAGGACATTTGAGGTAGACGAAGTAACGGCTCACCTAAAGACTCTGTGCTATGCTTAGAGAGGAGCTTTAGAAATACAAATCAGGGATCACAAAACAGGTTTCCACAGCACACTAACCTCCCATAACAGCCATCCACATTGTATTCTTTAGATGTGGCCTCTCTGTTTCCACTCCTTCCAGCTTTCTAATTACATTCTCATAGAAATCAATGGCCTCAACATATTTCTTGCACTAGAGTGGCAAAGGAGATCCTGAATGAAGCTAGCAATAGCATTCTGTACATATGGGAGTCTGGAGAGCGAGGATTTTGAAGATGAAAGGAAGATGCAGTAATGAAGCCAAGAGGGAGTAAAGGCAATGAGAGTGCTCACAGTGCAAACTCCAAACACAGGAAAAATTAAAAAAAAGAGGTAAAATAGGTTAAAAAATGCAATACCTATGTCATTTTCTTAAACCAATTTGCTTGTCTCAGTGACTAACATTACCTGCCTGCCAACAATGATTGGTGGGTGTTTGCCAGTCCAGCTAAAATTGTGTTTTACCATTTTTCATTTCAATGCTTTACATAACAAAATTTTGACATGATAATAAGGCTAAGGTTAGCAGCGCACAATATTCCTTTGCTCCCTTCATACTAGGTCAATGGAGTTCTCCTCCAGACACCGTCAAATACACCAAATCATTATACCTCTCACCACAGCTTGGAGCACTCAGTCATTTTCAGGAAAGTCCTTAACACAGAGTACACAGAGCTAAGTATGCTTTATGCTTGATCTGAGATTTGGGATATTACAGAACATATTCTAGGCATGCTTTCAACAGACTCACCCAGGCTCTGCTTTGTACAGTTACTGCATGTATATTTTATGTATATATAGATATATAGTGGTGAATAATTCAAAGAGTAGGATACACTTACTACAAGGGAAACATGGTGTGCTCATTTGATATGCTTTGGTAAAATTATTTTCCATCACAAAATTTTCAGCAATGATGTTCATTTTAAATATTTAATACTGTGCAGAGACATCAGCATATATTTTCCTTTGAAAAATACTTAATTATATCAGTTTAAAATGATGACACTAAAGTCAAAATCGTTTAAATTAGGTTTAACATGGGCTAGGAATTTTTTGCAAAAGTTACCCCATTTTTCAGCATCCTGTATACACTATATACTGTATGTACTTTTAAGTGCAGGCCCAGTTATAAAACCTGGTCCATAAAAATAACATTATGAAGCTCTATTTCCCCATTGATTCTGTGTACAGTTTCACTGAATAGAAGAAGTGCACAGACATGCACACATGCACAGACACTACAACTAACAGTGCTGCAAATTCTATATAATCACTTCATTCTTTCGTCTTCTGTCATACCTTCCCCCTTCAGCAAAGTAACAGCAAAATGAAACTCAACGTTGCTCATAACTCATGAAACAGGAGGTGAAACAGCTCAGTCTCTAACCTGGAATTAAGATTCAGTGTCTTTGATATCAATATTTGATACATTAATCGCTACCTCTATTCAGTAATCTGATGGTACTTTTCAGGGCAGCTGAAGACAGGGCTTGTGAGGTATGTGTACAGACGTAAATTCTTTCTAGTTGCATTTCCGGTGGGCTAATATGAGCCAACTCTGGTCCAGAAGCCATATACAGCAATATTATCGGAACACTGTGGCCAGAATATGCATTTTCTCTGCTGTATTCCAGCAGGGTACTTAAAGATAGTAAATAAGATATATTTGCTCAGACACTGTACTACATATGACTTCTGGATGAAACTTAGGTTACACCTATCCACTTTGACTTCTGAGCAGAACAAACGAATGTAAATGTATTTGTAAATCTGCACATAGCTTCATAGGGCCAAATTAAAAGAATCTTTGTATTCCTCTAATCTAACTGCATGACACAGACAACAGAGTTTTAGTAAGTGTTTGCTACATTATTTACATAACTTCTGGTTGTGTGATGAGTTTTTCTAGGATGCTAGCCGGTTTTAGTCTAAAGAAAAAATGAGGAATATTTCCTGCATGGCTACTTCCCTAGTAAAACTTGGAACACCATACCACATATGACTAAAAGCCTGAAGCCTTAGGACTTTTATTCCTGTACTGGCTATATTAAAAGCACTTGTATCAGAAATAGGTCTCATAGGTTCTTACATCCTGTGGTCAACTTACCACTTACTTACCCCTTAGCCTGTGTTTACTAGCAGAACACCGTTATCAAGAGGGGTGGAAGATATATGGCAACTACAAGCAATCGAGAACAATGTCCTCCCCATGCCTAAGTGAAATAAAAGTTACAAGTGCTTTTGAGAGAAGTTATACGATGCATTCTGTTTGACCAGATTCTCCACCATCACACTAAAGAATAGATCCGTATTGCACCTGGTATTTGACACAATTTGACAAGCAACCTTGACTGTTAATCTGATCGCTGGCATCTACAAGTCTTCCACTGTTCCTTTTATGTCTTAACCTGTGCTGCCTAAGCACGAACCCTTCCTTTCTTTGTAGTTATTGCAAAGCCAGTAAAAGTGTGTAATCATACTTTCAGAGCATGATCTTGTTCTAGAGTTATCAGCACACACAAAGTCTTAGAATGCAGTGCAGCTGAATGAAAAGTTACAGACTCACTACAGTCAGACCCCCCAGCCCAGTACACTCATTAACAGCACCCTTGAAAATTACCAAATGCTTAGAAATAACCTAGAAACTAAATATGAAAAGTGTTATTGAAGGGCATATCACTTTTCCTAAACATAGGAAGAAATTGTTCCAAAAGTTACGGTTTCTATTGTTATCTGATTTAAAAGACCACAGAGATAAAAACCTTAAAGTATTCCACAACCAAAAAATTCCTATGGTTGGGAAGGTTCCTTGATACATAGGCTAGATCTTTATCCTAAATCTCTATTGCTGCTAGCCAAACCTCATTAAACCACAATAGATAATTCTTCATCTACTTTGGTGTACAAAGTGTTTGTACATAGCCTACCTTTTAAGCAGTCCATTTTTTATAGTCTTTTCTTATCTTTCTTCCTCAATTTCATGCTACCATTCCACTTTTTCTATCCAACACTGACAGAAGAGACCACAAATTAAAAGTATTTCCATTGATGCAGTTGGCATGTGGCTCAGGTGCATGATCTTCCTCAGCAAATATAAAAGAACTACCCTTTTCTGTCACTATAATCCATTTTCCAGCCAATACTTCCGAAGTCATTGTTCTTTACTGAAGAACAAATAGGAAAGGATAGCAAGAAAAGAAGTTCTTTATGGGGTGCTTCTCCTTCGCCTCATAATTAATTCCACTGGGCTTCCATCCTTCATTGAAATTACTGTCCCAAATAAATAATAAACCTTTATGCTTGGCTTAAAAAACCAAACCAAACCAAACCAAACCAAACCAAACCAAACCAAACCAAACCAGACCAAGATACCCCAGTATCTTGCTTTGTTCTTCAAAAAGTGCAGACAACACATTTTTGCACATTGACGTGCGCTGTCAAGCACCATGCTCCTGAGGCAAGACTGAAATACTACAGCTAGATATATGTACCCTGAGCTGCAAATGGAGTTTGTGTGTTCAGGCACCATATAAATAGCGAAAGTAATCACTAAGTAGCAGAATGTCATATTAAACCTTGCAAATCATTACAGTTTGTCCCTTCACCTTCAGAAGAAAAATATATAGTCTCAGAAACGTTAACATATCAAGCGTTGTTGGAACACATCTGTTTCTCTCCGAGAAACATCAGCATTATGAAGCCACCCAGTGAAGGAAACAACAAGAGCTACCAAATGCAAACAGCTGCCTAAAGCCTCAGCTCTCACTTCTGCTCCTCCCTTGGCCACTGCCCGTTGCCCTCCGCAAGCCACTCCCCAGCCCCCACGCAGCCCCCTGAGCGGAGCAGCCCCACGACAGCTGGGTGGGTTCCCAGCCCGGCCCCGCTGCCTGCAGGCACCAGCCCTCAGCCTCTGCGCCCCAGGTGCTCCGGGCCTCCCCGGGACCTCCTCCCAGCCCCCACTCCTCGCCCACCACTGCCCTGGGAGAGCCCAGCCTAATGGGGCTGCAGGGCCATTACAGACAATTAGTGTCCCCAGGGCCCCGACATCTTCCTGAGTTGATTTCTGCCCCAGCCAGCTTTCCTGTTCAGTAGATAAATTCTACTCAGACAGCCTCAGAACCATGGACAAAAACAGCCCAATAACTTTCACTATTACATTTCACTTCAATAAGTTGCTGTCATTAATTCGCAAAACAAAAACTACCACTACTGTGTTGTATACTAGTAAACACTAAGGTGAAATTCCTTCCTTCATGCCGCTGTCTGTTTCTTATAGTACTAGACATTTTCATTTCATTTCTCCCTCCAAGAGTATATAATTCAGCCACTTCTGGTGGGAGAGACTGGAAATCATCCAGCAAAGAGCAGAATTTTCCAGAAGCAGAGAAAGACCAATTAGGTCAAAAGCAGTTGGAGAGGATCCCACTAGCTCTTGGCCAAAAAGAAAAAAAAAAAAAAAGGGTAAGAAAAAGGTTCAAAACCCTATTTTTGACCTAATTTTCCTGCTATAATCTGCCTGAGCTGTCACTTGCTTCAGTCCTTCATCATTGTTCTGGTGGACTGAGGACCTTAAATGTCTTCTTATCTCTATGTTTAACATTACATGTGATGAAAATCAAGCGTACAAGCAAAAAATGACTGCACAAAGTTAATTAACATCTCTTCTTTGATTGCGTGTCTTAAGACATTTGTACATGGTGAAGCCGTCTATTGTTAAAATTACCTGTGTGAATGAAAATTATGACAGAAAGTTCCTTCTTATAACTTCTGTTGACTGTGACTGTATGATGCATTTCTTAAGGTTTCTAGTGCTACTGTGTAATAACAGAAAGACTCTTCTAGAACGATCACATAAGATATAGTCAGCTACTCTCTCAGTAAACCTGTGGGAGAACATACATCCATTCTTTATGCCTCATAAAGCTGCACAGAATTTATTTTGTAGAAATGGGGTAATTATGTTTGGTAAATCCTGCTCGCGAGGTTGGTCCTTTCCCAATTTCACAATGCACGCACTGTGCATCAGTCTGCATCTCCATATCACAAGTTATGTTAGCAGCTGGAAAACTGGTCAAAGATCTACAATCCCTCTCCAGGCCATTAATGAGGCCTCTGTCTTGGCCTTGCATAATGTTGCTGGAAATATAATTGCATATGTAGTAATTTCAAGAGCCTCAAATTGTGCAGAAAAACTGGCAAGATTCCAGTCAGTTGGAATAGCAAATGTAGTTGGAGTGAAAGATGCTGCATCAGACCCTCACAATGGGACAGGGTCAGTTTTCCCATTTTATTTTTCATTTATGCAGGTGAAGCAAGTGTTACGCTGTGGGAACTGTGTAATTAAATAAGGTACATTTGGTAAAAATTTTAACAGTATCAGATGGAGAAGGACTGGAAGGTACCAGTCACTCAAAGGTATCCCAGAATGAGGACATAGCTTGTTCTAAACTGCCCCTCTAACAATTTTATTCCTAAGGTGACTCAGGCAACTCCACAGGAGATGAGAGGATGGAAGCTTTTTTCTAATCTGCTTGGTTTTGGTAGGCGAAAGGCTGCCACTTTAAAATTCAAGAAAAATGTAGTGGGTTTTTTTATTATTATTTTAACAGAATGTGAAAAGGAAATAAGGCAGCCAAGCCAGAAAGAAGATTTTGATGCCCAATGAAAGAAACAGCTGATGGAGAACACTGGGCATCAGAAAACCATTCCATAACTGAGGCTTCCATTCCTCTAAGAGAAAAATCAGGCATCAGACATGAACACATCAACAGACAAACAGATGTAGGGAGTATCAGATGAAATTTTTCCCAGGCTCCATCACCAAACTTACATGTCTGTGCACAAGAGAGAAACTCTTGAGAGTATGGGCAAAAAAAGGAAGCAGGAACAATTCATTTTTAAAGACCTATTTACCATTGGCAACAAAAAAAGCAACAAGCACAGGTATCTTGGCCATTGAAGAACTCACAGCTACAGTACATTTCTGTCTAATGAGAGGTAACAAAGAAGGATAATTAAACCTCAGAGGCATTTTTTTGTCTTGTACAATTTTTCTTCGAGTAGAAAACAAGCTTTGAGGCTACCCCAAGACACTTTTAGGTTTGCTATAGCCACAAATGTAAAGATAACAAATGAAGACACTACATTGATCTGCTCCTCTGTTTTATGAGAGAAGGCACCTTAATATTCACTGGGGACAAAGGGACAAAGCACTGACAAAAAAGAAAAGAAAAAGAAAAAGCTTCTATTTCTATACTTAATAGAATAAGAGAGAATATTTTCAGGAAATGCAGGTTTTTATTTTAAATTTTATTTTAAATCCTCAGCGGATTCCTGTCTTGCCTGTGAATATGTGTATTTGCGTGAATAACAGCTGCTTGCTAGCTTTCATGTGGGGAAAAATTCCTAGGGGTGTTCAGACAAATTGATGCAAAAGAGCTAAACCAGAAGCCGAGTAAGTTACGTGTAAATTATTTTTTAAATGCTGCAAATGCCTGGTTCTGAAATCAGCAGCAATACAACAGAAGTATTTGACTTTATAGTGTTAATTTGCATGCATTTGGGGTGATCAGGACACCTCACAGTTTAAAAGGCCTTCCGAGAAGCTAAGGTAAAGCAACTATCACAAGGTAAAGCCTTTGTTGTTACAGAGTCTTCCTTCTATATCCAAGAGTCATATAACCAGTTAAGAAGGCACATACACTTCTTTCCTGGAGGGTAGCAACTGTTAAGCTGCATGTAACCTCACAGTGTTTTACCTTGGCAGATATCTTCTAAAACTGATATAAAACATTGGCTCCATTTAGGCCAATGCAGCGTTGTAGCCTTGTGGCCTTTGGGGGCTGGGATTTCATACTCTGAATCACTCCAAGTACACGACAACCTTTCCATCTACAGATTTTCTGTGAGGGCTTCATGGCGAGGCAGTCTACGATCATGCCTCAACCACTTCCCAAATTTTTGTTAGAAGGGGACCAAGAAATATGCCACTCCTCTTGCATTGTGCTCTGGTTTTTATAAAAGGAATTCCAGGGTCAGAGACTGCAAAGACAAGCGAGAAACAGAGGTCACAGACTGCAAAGCCTTGCACAGAATGCCCTTGCACACAAGATAATTGCAGCCCTTAGTAATTTTAACGTGCCTTGAATCAGGTCCTCTCTTGGAGAACACCTTTGGACATGAATCTTGCGCTTTTTCCTTTAACAATTGTTTGAACATTTTTGAAAATGCTGGTAAATAATATTGGTCTTGAAGTCAAGACAAATGACAGATTTTAAAAGGTCCCTCTCTTTGCAGTACAAAAAGGGGGTTTATACAAAATATTTTTGATTTTCAAAGGTGTCAAGCAAACCAAAAATTGCCTTCAGAAAGAGCCATATGGATTCAGAATTTCAGGAAAGCTGGCTTTATGTTATTTGATTGATAAGTCCCAAGTGCTATCTTCTTTGCTTTTCTTACAGCCAAATGAATACAGTAATTACTTAATGTTACTTTTGTTTCTGTTACATTTTTTGTTTATTCTTATTTATTTATTTAATCCAGGAAACAGTTTACCACCTTTTGGAAGTACAGAGATAGCCTGGGGGTTCTTTCAGCTGTGCACAGCCCCAGCATCAAAAGGATGGAATAAAGTTGCCAGGAGGTAAATACTCTTTACAGACCCTCTGGTCCTATAATGCTGTAATGATAAGAAATGTCACTGTGGCATATTGTGCTGAATAATAAACATTCCTTACCTACACACTTTAAAAGTGCCAGGAGCTGAGGCTGCTGGTTATCATTAGAAAGGAAAGAGATATTTTGCCCTTTCTTCCTGAAAATGCACTGAAAACCTTCTTGTTAATTATATCTGTGGTGAAGCAAAGAGTGGAAAGTGCTGAGAATATCTACATTATGCACGTGAAATATAGTTTCCCTATTTTAATTAAATAAGTTCTAAATATAACCCACTTTAGTTCCAGAAACTAATTGAAAATATAATTAGTTAACATTGCTGTGTGACATCATTAACTAAATTGTTCATGTAAAAATTCAAGAAGCCCTATAGGAAACTTGGTGTGTTTCCTGGGATGCTTCTATGATGTTAAAGATGAACACTGCAATAGGGTTCTGCATGCAAATAAGTATGCTCACTGGAGAACTTTTTGGCATTTTCAGAATGGTATTGTCTATATAAAGTGTTAAAACAACATAAGATAAGGGGCAATAAAGCCCTTGGGTCATTTTCCTAAAACTCTCGCTTCTTCTAGAATGTCTTTTTTTCCAGTTTAGCTTGCTTTACTTAGGGAGCACCCTAAGCTAAACTAAACTAAAGTGCCTATACAGAGGATAAAACTAGCTATGAATGACTTAGTGATACTACAGTGGAGTCACGATTCTGAGCACATACAATATGAAATTACACCAAAGTTAATACTTGCTGATATCATCACACCAGTCACCGTATCACACAGGAGAGACTTGTAGCTGTAATCAAAGTCCTGTGCTATGGTCTGGTAAATCTTTAGTGATTCTGCTTTTCTTCATTGGTCTGGATTGTGACTGCACGTCCTTCCCTTACCTGTGTTTCTGTCTCAAGCTATCATCTGCCTAACACCTCTGCTCTAGCAGTGCGTTTCTCCCTGCCCAGAAAACAGGCTGGTGTATTTGAGGAGAGTAATGGGTTGATGAAGAATGTAATCTGGAGGACAGAGAAGGAGGCATTCCAAAGATGCCTAGCACTGGGATTGGACGGAGCTCGCCACCTGCAGTTCAGAGTCCAGCAGGCGAAAACCAGTCAAGGCATTAGTTAACTTCCTAGCTGCAATTATGCCAGTTTAACATCTCATAAATACAAACCCTGGCTTCAGTTACTGCCAGTATCCATTTTTTTTCTGTTGCTTTTTTCTCATTTGCCTTTTTACATTTTTCCAAAGACAGCACCATAGAGCAAGAATTCCTTATTAACATTACTCATACAAATTCATTTTTCTACCAACATGATATGAAAGCAACAGAACACAGACAAATAAGAATTCAATAGGGTGTATATATACACCCACTCACATGTCAAACAAAGATATGTTCATTGGTGTTTGTAATATGTTGGCTTTTTCTACTCAGAGATTATACAAGCATTTGTACAAGCAGTACTCCCACAATGCAATCTTCTGCTTCTGTACATTGTCATATGCACCACTTGGAAATTAACGTTACTTCAGTTTAATTACACAAATGTATGTGGAAATGAGCTCACGAGGAGACGGCACATGAATATATGAATCCATTTGAAAATATGAATGAAAATTTGTGGGAAATTTATATGCATTATTGGCTCATCTCTGTTCAGCATTGTCCTGGTTTGAGGTAAAACACGACCAATTTTGTTCAGTAA
>RSEF01000005.1:22192865-22224739 GCA_003993805.1 Himantopus leucocephalus
ACAAGGCAAACTAGAGAGAATTCTAAGAACAAATGTGATTTGGGGAAGACAGGAAAGGTGATTTTTCTGAAGAAAGATTTTGACAAGAACAGGGCAAAATTATGAGCCCTAGTGCTGCTTAATGTTAGGCATCCTAGTTAAACAGAAAGAACATTGACTGAAGTGGTCAGCTGAAAGTACTTCTAAATGAAGTGGTATGAAGCCCTTCAGCTGGCTGTTTCACTGAATGTCTTCCTGGGTATATTGGGATGCTGGGAATGACATGTCAGAAGCATCTGAGACAAGGCAATATAACTTCAGCATGTTCCCCCCCTAGAATATTACAATTCATGGGATGAAATTGAGCTAAGAGAACTTTAGGAATATTGTTGAGAAAATCGTAACTGTGTGAGGAAGTGTAAAGAGTCTTCCACAGGAAGGATGGATGGTTCATCATTTTGGTGCCTAGCACAGATGGAAAAAAACCCATTAGAATTCTCTTATAGGGATAGGAAATAGAATAAAACTAAGAACAGAATTAAAAGTAGAGAAAACTAAGAACTTTGTACAGACAAAAAATAATGAAGGAACAAGTATTCCTAAGGGAAAATATCATTGCTTAGAATGTTATGCTGTCTGGAAGCGAATGTAGGGTATTTGATTCCTGAACAGACATGAACAGATGATCTCAAGAGGTCCCTTCCAACCTAAACAATTCTGTGATTCTGTGACTTTAATCCTTCTCTGTAGATATGCATTTTGCTTTGGAGACTCAGTAGGACACACCACTGTACCATGGAGAATAAGTTATATCATGATCATTTAGTCACATGGAGAATTAAACACTGACATACATCTCTATCTAACAGCTCGTGCATGAAAGAAGACTATAAATAGCCACCAATGAATTAAAATGGGAACTGAGGTGAATCTTAAGCAATACTTAAATTTATTACAGAAGTTAAAGTCACAGTAGCTCATTTTATTTTCCCTTGTTTCTAGGAATCAATATATGGATGAAGCACGGGAAGGTGCTGACTTAGGGTTATTGCCCATCATTGTAGGTAGTCAAACTATATTTTGGCATGACATTTGAGATGGTCTTTGTCAAAGCCCTGAGTGCACCAACAGGGTTTAATTGCCCTGGCCAGTCTGTCTGACCTTCTTCTTCAGTTTTCCTGTGCAACTTCTCCCCTCTCCCATCACAATCCTTGTGGTCCGCCCTGCTACAGTGCATCTTGAACCAGGCTTCTGTGAAAACAGCTAAGCTGTGAGAAAAAACTGAGAGAAGCCTCACCCATCCACTCTACACCCTTTGGCTCCAGAGAAGCATCTGAGCTCATGCCTTGGCCCCCAGTCCTTGCCTGAGTTACACTGTAGGTATGCCATGCCCAGCCACATACCTTGCCGGTCCTGGCTTTGCTTTGTTGACCTGACTCCCTGGCCTGACTCTGGACCCCCATGGGGTGGTACCCTTGTCAGAGAGGTCCCTGTGCTGCCTTGCTGTCAGCTCACCTCCCCTTGTGGGGCAGCGCCCTTGCTGCTCCTTTGGTAGTTTTGTGTTGAGAGCAGAAAAGACAAAAGAAATCTAAGATCTTGACACCTGTCTGTTAAGAAGGTTTATTTCTGTAACAAGTTAAGTTTCTTTACAGTCAATGTCAATGACTGTACCCAAAATCAGGTGCTTCATTCCGAAATTTTTGGCCAACAGTTTGAAAAGAAGGGAGATTACTTTCTCCATTCCTTTTCTAGACTGTAACCTGTATTCTTACTAGCTAAACAGATGATGGTTTTGTTTTCACAAGTCCTAGTCAGGGGCTAAAATAGCTTTGTCATGGAAAGTAAGTACAGAACTTTAATGTCCATAGAATCACAAAGGAATCATATAAGTGGAATGTATGTCATCATCACAGCCATTAGAGAACTTTGTAGAAGGTTCACAGATTCATCCACTTTGTGAGGAAACCTGAAGTCATTCCTTCCTAATTTGATTGACTATTTTAATTATGTATTACTCTGAGAGGTTTTATTGGTTTTGATGTATTCTAACTGCATGGTTGGAAGGTAATTAGAAGGTTTTGTTGAACAGCGCCATAAAAATTAAATGCATTCTTATTAAACTGTTACCTCTAGTGCTATCTACTGAAAGCTCGATGGGGTATTTTCATGAATCTCCCTGTAGGTTTCAAATTGACAATGAATCACTGTGCTGTTACCTCAGTTAAAAGATGCCTGAAAACTTCCACTGTTTGGCAGTAGATATTACTGTAGTTATCACATTCATCTGGATAAACCACCAGCTTTAGAAAATAATAATACTTTGTCGTATCATATCTTTCATGCCATATATTAAGAACACCACTCATGGTGTTTCTCTCTTGCTAATCAGTTCTTGAGTTTAATTATTATGAGAGGTTTTTTACCATAAAATAAGTCACAAACAGGATATAGGCATACTGTAGACAGAATCAGGAACTCAGTTAAATGATCATTATGCCTATATAGTTATATATATATAACACTTTTAGTGTTAAGAACCCCCACTCACACCTTTATAGGTATAAGATTTTTTCTGACACTTCTCTAAGTAAAAGTTTAATGCATGAAACACACAGTATCAAATATTTCAGTATTTAGAAATACTTCCCAAGTATGAGAAACTCCTAATTTTATCTTCTGAGATACAGAAGGGGGGCTGTGGTTAAGACAGTAAATAATTTTTCTTTTGAGATAGACTGTCTTCCAGGAACAAAATCTTCATGGAATTTCTCTATTGGTGTTTCTTCCTGCCATCCTGTTTCGAGGCAAAGTTGCTTTCTTCCAAGGGAATTCTCATGAGATTGATCCACCACACATCTTCCAGTTCCTTACAGGTAGACCCGTCAATATGTGCACAAGCCTTTTGCCTTTCCATGTTCTCTGTTTCCACAGCTGCTTATGTTCGCTGCCTTTGAAGCCTTTGGTCTGTTCTCTTTTTTCATATTGATTCTTCTTACATTGCAACTAACTGGAAGAGCTGGGCAAAGAACAGAACATTTGGTGGTGCATTTTGTTTCAAATCAGCATATGAAAGAAAAGTTCCTCTGTAATATCTTGTCTACATATCATTCTATTGAAGACAGCATAGCACTACTACAGTTTCTTGGCACCTGTGGGCTAAATAAAATGTATTCATATGCTACTCATAAGTAAAGTTACACACTTGCTGAAAAGCAAAGTATATTTTGTGTTTTTAATTACACACAATTAATATAGCAAATCCAAATGCACAGACGTTTGTGATACTAGGAAAAAACAAATTAAGAAAACAATATATAGAATTGTCTGTTCTGCTTATGGACAGAGTTCTAATCAGATTGGTTCCATAGAGAAAGTACATCCTTATATGCATATGCATACTACCCGCTTTCCTACAGTCATCTGCTGAGGAATAATCAGATTTGTCCTCTGAAGCTCTCTTCGAGCAAAGGTAGAAGGCATTTGGACCTGATGTGCCTCCTGCATGGTACACAATACACTGTGTGGGTAAATAAATCCCAAACAGTATGATGTAACCCATTTGACTAATAAAAACAAAATCAGCTAATGGCAAGGGAGATAGACCTACTAGAAATGAAGTTGATCCAGGTTTCTGGTGTAACATTAACTAGGTAACAAGGCTGCTCAAGCCTGGTAAATCATAGCATAACCTGGAATACTTATTGCTGGCCACAGGGTAACTGTATAACGATTCATTAAATTCTAATGTTTTCAGATCTAATAATTCCTCCTAATCTCTTGTCCTCTCCCCTCTGCTGTCGGTAAGGATTCTGTTACTATGTCTCTTCTGGAAGAATGAGTCTCCAGATATTTGCATATGAAAGCACACTCTGATTGATTCTACCTGTTGCAGGGAAATGAAATAGCTTTATTAAGGGGATTTATGGATTTGGCCAAGTTTAGCTGCTTTGCTGCATATATCTGACATAGAGGTGATCACACTCATCCTCCCTTCCTTCCTTTGCTTCAATGCAAGATGGATGGAAATGATATAGAAAAGGATGTGATAATCCCTCAGATGAAAGGAAAAAGATTCCAGGGCACTACTGAAAAAAACGAAATTTGTACCTACAAAGATTCACTCTGCTACTTGTTACTTGCAATAGTGCTAGAAGTCATTCAATGAGATTTAGTTTTTATAGTAAGAAACCTTGCCATGCAGCAAATCGTCATGTATGCTCACTAGAATATACAGATATTTTCATACCTTTTACAGAAGCTGTATGGCCTCTGAATCCTCTGTAATTTTTGGTTTGAACCTTTCTGAAACATGTTAAGCATAACCTAAGCAGGGGGGTTTGTTTGTTTCTTTCCTTAGAGGACCAAAACACTGAAAATTATCTGTATGGAGGAAATCTGATCCCCACATTGTCAGATTAAATCTGAAACTTAATTCATCCTCCAATATTCATACATGTAGTGCAATGAGCTTACTCATGATGTTGTATAAGCAGTATTTAGCTCAGCTCTAGGATACCAGATTCGAAAAGTTTAATTAAAATCAGGATTATTATAGATACAGTTTTAGAAATAAAGAAACTGAAGCAAAGAGAGGTGCAATCACCTATCCAGGTGGTGAAAGTAGAACTCGGGTTTCCTGAGCAGAGCTAGTTGAATGGTTGTCTGCCCCGCAAGAAAATTCTGCCTTCTAGGAAAGAAAGCTGTCTATGTTTTGAAGGAATGGAAGGAATTGTAAGAATTTCCAGCCGTGGAGAAATAATATTCTAAACAATATTATAGAAATGTTGCACTAGAAGCTTTGCTTATAAAAAAAGGAGTGTGGCAACCCAAAGTCCAAGGCCTCCAGCCTCAACTAAAGCTCCCAGTGCTTCTAATTTCCAAGCCACTCCCCATACCAGGGGGGATGGGGAGGGAGGCCAAAAGGAGTAAAAGCCCTGCAACAAGTCCTGAGATAGTAGTCAGGTAACAAATGAGCTAGAATATTTGAAAATCTTGAGGTCATCAGATCCAGAGTAAGGCACATCCTAGATCCTAAAGGCAGAAAACCTGATAAAAACCTGATANCTGCCCATCCCAAGATATACAGCTCAGATCCTAAAGGCAGAAAACCTGATAAAAACCTGATAACCTGCAGAGCCTCATCTCAGGCAGACCTCTGACCACTTAACTTGCTTTGCCAATGACCCTGGCCCCTGAATCACACATAGAGCTAAAGTTTCACAGATGAACAAGTGACCCACAGATAGCAGAATCCCAGCTGCAGTAGAAACCAGACTCCCATGCAAATTTGCAGGAAACTAAGCAGTGCTTTTTCAGTGGACCTTTCTCATTTTGACTAATAAAAATTTCTGATCAAAATGTATTTTTTCATAAAGGAACTACCTATATTTACTCTTGATTCCTAGTTCTTTAGGTACTGTACCATCGCTCACATGATTTCAGATGTGAAGACTAACAGTGTTTGGTAGTTTTTGAATATAGACTTTATTAACATGGGTGTAAATATAGTAACTTGTACTTGCATAGTAACATTTAAACTGCCTTGGTGGCAAAATCTCTGCTACATGTGAAAAAGTCTTGATTAAAATTAAGAATTTTGATGTAGACAAAATGTTAGTCACTTGAGAGAAATTTATTTTGTTGTAGATATGCCTAGACGTAACCCAATAGGATTTCTTGACCTTCCATATTTCTGTAGGAATCTCTGGAATGTCCTTGGTACCTAAAATGGTACATAAATGTCAGTGAAAGTTTGGTTCAGTTTACTTCAGTAACACTTGAGGATTGCTGAGGGTCAAGTTTTATTCTTTAAAAAAAAAGTTGCAATTTTTCACTCTTGTGTCATCAATCAACTCTAACTTACTACCATAGAAGGTTCTCAGTACAGTAATCTGTGGCACCAGCTATATTTCAGAGTGAGACGAAAAGAATTATCCAAAACTATTTTGATTTTTACTACTGAAATAATGACTACATAGATCCTGCTCTCCATTTTTACCAAGGAGTTGTGCTGTTTTCAGACATATTTGAGGTAGGCAGCCTAAAGTTTGAGACAACGTGTTGCAAAATTGCATTCAAACTACATGAAGTGAGAATGGTATTAGCTACAGAGAAGGAATCACACGACTTATAACTGGAGTTAAGCCTGTCCTGAAAATAAGCTAGAGTGTGGAGGACGGAAGTAAATATGCTCAGGTCCCTTGTGATCTTTGACAGGCGAGTGGCATATTTGCCTGCTCTACTGTTGATACCTAACTCAGCATTTTGTATAGCATCTTGGTGTCCCCTTTCTATTGAATATATAGAGAAAAAAATGTACTGTCTAGTTATCAGTAGCCAGGTGCCACAAACAATGTATCCTTGACAAGGCTTATAACATCTGATATCACCTGCAGCAGTATCGTGGCCTTATGACTGTGTAAAACTTTGTAAAACAACACCAGTTCCTGTCAGCTGTTATTTCAAATGTCCTGTGCAGGACTACGTAATTCAAAAGTGCTTCTTAGCATTCTTATGCTCTAAAGAACATTAGGGAAAGCTATTTACAGTTACAACATGAAGCTTTTTAGATTACTATTATTATTATTATTATTATTGTCTGCAGTCTCTAGCTGCCGCCGAAGAATGGCATAAAATGTGTGCATCATGCCATTTAGACTTGATGAATCCCTACAGTCTTTTAAAAAATATTCACCCATCAAGGGTGGGAAGCAATGAGAAGCAAAGACCACGAACACAGATCTTTGAAAAGTTACTGGGATAGAAGGATAGAGTTATGCATCCGAACTCTGTGGAATAAAAGCATCTATTTGCATCTTACATTCATCATGTTGTTTAATAAATTTAAAAAAAAAAAAGAAAATTCAGTCTTTTGTCCTATTGGTAAAACCAGCCATATGTTTTTCTGAATTTGGTACTGGTATCAAAATGACTTTCAGATAAAGACACTCTCTGAAATGAATCTTTAAGTGTCTTAATTCTTACCTCTTGGTATCACAAACATCACGTGAGGTAGTTATAAGCTTTGAAAGTGTTGTAGTTCATTGTACTGCAGTTTGTGTTAAATCTTTTGATATATTTACCAGATCTCAATCTTATTTTATTGATATCATTTTTTGTCTTCTTTCATTGTAATTTCATTTTAGAAGGACTTTTTGCTTCTGTTTGTTTCCTACGTATTCTGAAAGAGAACTGTGCTCAAGCCCAGACCCAAACACACAGAACTTCGGGGAGGTTCAAATCCACAGCTAAACTTTGAGACTTACCTCTCTCCCTCTCCCCTCACCTACCTCCTTTACTTCCTTCACCTAACACCACTTTGGGATCATACTAAGTATGGTAGAGAAAACAGCCTGGAGTAGAGGGTAGCATTGGCAAGGCCTTGGCCATCTTAAAGGGTAGTACAAGCAACACGCTACATAAATCTCCTGAAACTGAAGGAACACTGTATAGAGAGACAAAGGGGTCCACAGACACACAAGAGACCTCCAGGAGCAGAGACTTTCTTTGTGAAAATTACTTGAAATGGAGTATCAACACATGATTAAAATGGTCAGCCATGTTCAGAAATCATGGGATAGGCTTAAAAGTTAGAACTAAAACTTTTTTTGATGGCTTGTCTCTTGATTTCAAATGTTTAGAAGTCAACCTGGACTGGAAGATTATGGAGTTGGGAGCGAAGTCCTTGAGTTTAATTTATTTTTTATTTTCCCTAGTGATAGAAGCTCACTGAAAAAAGAAGTCCTGCGTCTGATAGTTTTCCATATGGGAAATATAAGAGTTCATACATACTTTTCAGTCATAGTACAAAGGAATGGTGCCTAATGTTGATATGCAGTAAATGACATACTCAAAAATATTTTTCCCTTCATCTGCATCTTTTTCAACATTAACAGTAAAGTGTAGTAGTATTCAATTCTTCTTATTTTGGGGGGCTTGTGTTGTTTTGTTTTGTTAACCAGAAGGCTTTCTATACTACGATGGTTATGGAACTGATGCAGAATGCACATATCCAGATTCAAATCCATTCTGCACCTGGCCCACAGTGGGCTTAGATGAAAATCTTTTCCTGACTATAAAGGAATAGGAGCCTTGGCTTCCTGCTGTATATGCCAATGCCTTAGCTAGTATATGACGTACGTATCTATCTCTTTTTGACAATATAAAACTAAGACTTCAGTTCTGAATAGATGTGTTAGCATAATCCTGCTTTTTGCAAACATTCTCAAAAGCTTTCTTTTCAGTTCTGCTGTGGAACAAAGAAAATAAAAATTGAAGACATTGTCACAAAATGGAATTGTCAGCTTTGGTTGACAGATGCATATTTCATCTCCTTGTGCCCTTCGTTAGTAGTTTTTTGTAGGAGGAGATAATGAGCCACTATTCATATGGCACTTTAGAAAGTGTATAAATGTTATCTTTTATGGGAATAAAAAGAGTTTCTGAGTCCAGTTCAAAATGAACATGCTATTGTAATGAAAAAAGACTTCAGTAGTGGGACATAATGATTGTAAGTCTGGAACAGATTCATCATTATGAAAAAATGCACCCACTTTTCCCAATAATTCTCCTTCATTAAGGCAATCTTTGGCATAATGCTGTTTTACCTTGGCAAATCTGCCTAGGTTTCCCACCTTCACAAATCTTGCTCCCCCGAGACAGCTCTGTAATGAGAGTGAAGTGTTTTTATTATTGCTTTTGTTAATCATGCTTCCTGCATCCTGCAAAGTGCTTCTTATTCTAAACTGTGCCAGAATTATTGGGGAATTAATCAATACTTGTTACCAATCATGATCACAGCTGTTAATCACAGTTGTAATTACCAATTGATTAATTAGTGCAGCCCTGTTCAAAAGTCAGGAGTCATTAAATTTCCAGTACACGTAACTTTAGATTCAGCCCAATATCCACAAAACTCTACAATTACATTTCAACCTACCATAATTTATTACACATTGCTTTTTATTAATAACTTTTATTTATTATAGTATTTTCCAGTAACCCAAACTGAATTCCTAGTCTATATATAGTTTCTCATTGTATACCTACTCTAAATATAATAATTCATTTACAATTCCTAATAATAAATGATGATAAGGTCAACGAAAACCCAAACTGTACATGTTTAGGGACCTTGCTTTGAATTATCCTTTCACTGTGATAAATGCTTTAGCTTAAGAACAACATTTGGGTGTATTCCAGAGGCTGATACACTGAAGTTATTTACTTTCTTCTGCTAGTGAATGCAATTTATATTAGCAAAACGGCATTTCATTCTATTAACTTAGGTACTGGCTTATTTTTACTGGACACCACATACCATCTAACTGCTAATTCATTGACCTTTTCTCTCTATAGTTCCAAGTGGAAGAATCTGAATCCATTGCTTGATGTTTTAATGGAGTGAAAGGAGCTTAGTTACCAGTTACAAGATAAACATTTTTTTTTATGCCTTCTTATTACTTATAAGATTTATAGAACCTCCTAGTAAAATCACCAGTCTGCCTTCTGCTCTGACTACTCCATTAAAATCACTCGTATTATAATTCAAAGGTCAATCGCAAGGCCTTGTCCCATCTGCCTCCATTTCAACAAGTACTGCTACTATGCCTTCCTTTTTCCCTCCTTTTGAGCTGATTTTGGCTGTGTCACATTGCCTTTGTTAAGAGGAAGGACATAATGACACAGCTTCTGTTAGACAATCCTTTCCTTATTCCATCTTTCTCCTGTGACTTGTGTAATTGGTCTTTGCAAGCAGCAGATTACTATGGCACTTGTGTGAGCTCAGTCACCGTGGGAAGCAAGGTTAAGACTTCGCCAGTCCCTGCACCAGCCCTTATCAGTCTGGATTTCCTTCATACAGACTCCAGAGGGTTCCTGTGGGACTTATGTCCATATATAACCATACATTCTCTCTATAAACTGGCATTTGGTTTTCATGGCACCACCTGAGTTAGATTATATTTCTTCAGTCTCTCACTGATTTAGAATAAATCAGAATTTGACTTTGAATAAGACCTTTAAAGTCTAATATTTTAAGTTCTTATTCAAGTGACTTGTCCTTTAATTCTGTGCAGCTACTCATATTAGAAATGATTTGACGTCAGCAAAACAAGAATCATCTGCACTTGAGTGCCTCAGAATAATTCATGAAAACTATTTAAAACCTGTAAAAAAACCTGCTGCTGCAGCCCATCCTGAAATGGGATGGTCAGTAGGCCTCTGTGTTTGATTCTCTTACCTGGGAAACTTTGATCCCAGCCATTGCTGACCTCTAATTCAGATCTCCCCACACCACCTGTTTAGCACAGAGGTTTAGTATGATACCCTGTCAGGAAGTCAAATTCTGCTGTCTTGGGCTGTTGGTTCTGCTAACGTAGGTGATCCCCCAAAAGCATCTATACCGCAAACATGCCTCTTCTTGCAGCAACATCCATGAGGAATTTGGGTTAGGGTTAACACTTCAGACACTTAAGAGTGTTGGGGCCCTGGACACATCCCTCTTCTCCTCAGGGTTTAGCTGCGAGGGCTCAGGGCCAACACAGAGTTAGGGCAGCTGGTGGCCTTGAAAGAAAGAGCTAGAAGATGCCTTAGACAAGGCTGGCTCCTGTTCCCCATGGAGCTGCTTAAGCTGAGGCTCTCACCTTGGCCTCTGCACAGCAGGGACTCTGCTTGGCCTGTATCCCCAGCTGGGGACCAGACTTGCCAGCCTGAGCTCAAACCCGCCTGGAGACTGCAGACTGGCCGGGTGATCACGGCTCCCAGCTGGCCCTGGCTACCATTAGCAGCTGCTCGGCTCTTGGTGCCTGGCACGGTGGGAGGGCGCTCTGTGCCACCACACTGCCACTCTGTTCACCCCTCGCCTGCCCATGGTGGCCCCTGCCCTTGCTGCTGCCTGACACTGAAAGTGTTTTTATTTTCATTGGTTTCAAACACATACTATTCTTCATTTGAGACAGTACAAACCCCAGGTGGCTATAAGAATACTAAACACAGTCTTGCTACTTCATTTATCTCATAACTTGAGTTTATCTGCGGATTTTGGAATACAACTTTATTTGGCAGGATGTGCTCTCCCCACTGCTTTTCTGTCAATGACATCTCTCTACTCCACAGCTGGCTTTTCTTTCTCCTGTTTCCCTCTCTCCTTCATAATCGCCAGCTCCTTTCTGTCATCAGATGCAATCACTGATCTTTTACCTGATTACCATCTCCTGATAACGTTTAGACATGGGAAACTGATATACCACTGGTCATAATCATCCTCCTGAAAGAAGGCAGTATTTGAATGTACCATCACCAGTTGAACATCTCATATGTTATTATCCCCAAGCAAAGCACAAAGAATTTTCCTATCAGTTCTTAAGACTTTTCAGTGTCAGAAAAGAATATTAGTGAAAACTAGTCCAATGTTTAAAAATAGTGTGCAGTGCCACCAATCCCGCCCAGCGATCAAATGAAAATACACATATCTGCCTGCCCTATTCACCCTGAGAAACCAAAAAAGGTTTAGCTAATAGGAAAGTGTAAAATATTCTCATAGAATACATTGCTGTAATAAATTTTAAAGTTTATTAAACAGAGCCAGAAAAAACTTATTTCACTTTTTATTTCATATGCTATGTATTTTCCATAAGCTAAACACTATTTCACCATCTAATGAACACCAATATGAAATAAATTTACTTTATACATATTAGTAATACTTAAGTATTTTAGCTAAAGCAAAATACTTATGTATTTTAGGTTGATTTAAAGATATTTAGCTGTAGCTAGACTTCATCTTTCTATATGCATCTGCTTATATATAGATATACCTACTAACTGAGACATTGTACCGCTACTTCAGAGCTAGGGAATTTTTTTTTATTCCAGGTGTAGTTAAATCATCACACAGCATGTTTTTCTCTTACCTTTCAACTGGATAAAGCACAGTAGTGAAAATAGAAAGTATTGAAAATGTAATGGCTGGATCACTTGGATTTCTTGATAGTGTTATACATTATATCTGTATTAAAAGCAAATATCTTTAACATGGATAATGGTGTCTTAGAGAGAACACCCAAGGAATTAGGGACTATTAGCTGGGAGCTCAACAGACCTGTAATATCTCTGTGAGTTCTGATGCTGGGCAATTTCTGCTTTTCTCACCGGATCTCTGTTGCTGCCACTGATGTCCATCCTAAGTGCTGTCATTACAGCTTGCAACTTGCTAAGCCATGCAAATTTCAGTGCTCCTGGGAGCAGAATAATAAAGGTTATGCATTGTTAAACATGTCGCTGATTCAACTCCCATTTCCCTCAGTACAATTTTATAGTGGATGACCATTCAGCCTCAGAGGGACAAATAAAAGGGGGTGTTTTCAAGCAATCTCCATCTAAAGGATAAGGTGTCATGGTCTCTTGGCAAATTACTACTTCAATTGCAGAGCAGTTTGATTTGCAACAGTTATAAAACAGCTATTTCTGACCCTAGAGCATAGCAGAGTTAATTACGGTAGTAAGCAGTTTGGAGCAACTAATTTATATTGTGATGCTTTAGTTGGCATAAGAAAGAAGAGATTTGTCAAAATATACTGACAGCTCCCCCAAACCCTTGTTTATTTTCTAACCCAACAGTAAAAATCTTCTTGCATTGTTACGACAGAGACAAAACATGATGAAGGTAACGTGCGTCTTACTTGATCTATATATACCTGTCCTTAAGGCCATATTTCGGTTCCAAAGAGTGTTAGCTGACAGGCCAAACATGTTGTGCAGAGTCTTTCAGAAAAAGAAAATATTTTTTTGTTAGTTTTCACAAGAACTGCAAGTTATAGAATGACGGCCTTTTGGCAAGGCTAGAGAAGACTTTCAAGGCTAACTGTGTATTAAATGAAGCTCCCTGTCTTTTACCTGCTGCTTACTTTATCTCTTGTCATCAGTAGGTAGAGGTACTAGTGACTTAAGACAGATTTTCATCATTCTCAGGTTGTCAACCCCTTTGAATTGTAAAAAGAATGTAATAAGAATGAAATGTCATTGACAGGAATGCACAATTCATGTGTGTGTGCTTTGCAATGGATTATCAGAGAACATTTAATCCTGAAGGGCAGAGCAGAGCAATAGATAATAGGTTCCAACAAAATTTTCAGCAACTCACTTTCCCCAGCCCTGATTCTATTTCACGGTTCCTATAGAAGTTGTTATCCACAAGCTGAGAAAACTAACCTGACCTGTAATAAGACATCATCAGACTGAATCTGTGTGTGGTGTTTAATAGGACTTTATTTGTCTGGAAGTTTCCACTTTGCATCTTCAGCTAAGCTCCTGTTTTGTGTTACACCTCATCAAATTCTGTGTACATAACTGAAATATCTGAGCCTCTCTATTTAAAATGCTCAGTGCGACGCTAACTTTGAGTTTGGATGAATCATTATCTATTGTCTATATCTTCATTTGGTACTCATCTGACAGGTGAGGAGAGAAAAAGTGTATTCAGGACAGTGAAATGAACATTCGTTTCTAGCAGGTCACACTCATAAGACTATATAGATGAAAATGTGAGATGGGAAAAATGACTCAGCTCCTATTTACTTTGTTATTATTTCGATTCTCTTTTTGTCCTCTATATGCTAACTATCCCACTCCCCTCTTTGTTTTGCCACAAGTCTAGAAGCACCGTTCTTCTGGACCTCACCTACTCCTCATAGTACTATGTTGTGTATGATACTGGTTCTAAGATGCAGAATGACACTTACCGCACATACATCATCAAGAGATCTCAAGGGACCATGCAATTTTTGCCAGTGAATAAAACATCATAAACTTCAGTTTATGAACCAAGCCTCTCTATTGGTCTTGGTTGATGTCTGCCTAGTGGAGTAAGAGTTATGGGAGGGAAAAACAACCTTTCTTATTTTCCTGCTTAATAGCTATTCTGTTTCAGAGCAGTGGAATACCAATAAAAAGCTAAGCTATTTTACCACTGTCGTTTACCAGACCATGGCACTTTATGCTTTGCTAATCTGTATGACTCAGTTTTGATATCAGCTCTATTTTATAAACAAGATGGACAATATCACATATTTAATACAAGAGAATAGAGGATCCACAGACTTTGTTTCCCTTTGAGAGCACGCAGTCTAAGCAATGTATGTCCAGATTTAACATAGGCCTAAGCATCATCCTTTCACATTGATTCCAAATAATTAATAAGATCTGTGAAAATGAGGCAAAAGATCACCTCACTAGCAGCTGAGCTTTCAAAGTGACTAACTAATTTAATCAACATGGGCACTGATGACTTCCTGAGGCTGTCTTCAACCCACTAAGTATTCTTATGAATATTTAAAAATTCATAGATTATCATATATTTTATTTTTAGTATTGTCCATTACTACAAACAGGAGGCTGTAAACAGAATGCGAAAGAAAGGATTTAGAGCTAAAGTTTCATAAATTGATATCGGAGGAGTTTTCTCATGTCAGGTTTTTAAACCAGAGAGACTGAGGAAGATTTGTATGCAAGTATCTGCAATTTTAGAACACGTGGCTTGGCTGCCCCAAGGTGAGAAGAGGAAGTTTTTATTGTCCGTTGCAGTATCACAGAGTAAATGTAACAGCCCTATAAAAGTGAAAGACATATAGTGGTTTGACTTGGAATAAATGCTGGAATATGTAATTAATATAATTATGCTCTGACAACTACTGCAATATCTGTGCTGACAGAGCTCTGGGTCTGTGAGAATGTGCTTGGTACTCACACTTGTAATTTATCTCACAGGAAAAAAAATTGTACTGCTTGATTCCTGGAAGGTGACTTCCAGTAGAACAGTGATCTTTAGAAGCAGAATAATCAGACAAATGCAATCAGTGTACCGTAAGCATAACTTCTTAGAGACTGATTAAAGAAATAGACCAAGCCACTCCCATAAAACCCCCACGAGGATTAAATCATGACCAGGTAAGCAAACCAAGCCATAATTCTGTTATCATTTTCCCTTAGTAGGGTCTGAAAATAAGTCCAGACATCCTTAGGAACCTTCCTAACACAGACTCTCTAAGGCATTGTGAGAGGGCTCAATGGATGCACTTTTTCTCAATCTCATGGTAAAAACTAACTGCTTCCAAGCCAGAGGTATGGAAAACTGAGTATTATGTGTGCCATGCTATCCTCCAGAAGGATTCCCTATCACATGGCTCTGTGCAACTGCTGTCTGGCAGAAAACACTTGAGCAGAGAGGACAGATTCTGTATGGGTTTTAACTTACAGAAAGCAAAAAAACTTACAAGGGAATGTCTATAACCATCCTCCCAAGCTACTCCAAGAGTCTGTGTAATTTGTGCGTACAAAACTGCTTTTTTCTCTTTCCTTCATGGCATGTGAAAGAATAAATGTTGGAATTATTTCTACAAGATGTGCTTCCTTCTCAGCAGCTTCTGCACTCTTCTCTGTGCAGATGCTGTCACACAAAAGTATGGCCAATTAATAATGCTTTTGGGAGAGTGGACTTTTCCAACTTACTGAAATGGAGTCTTTTCCATAAAAAATTGGCAAGTACAGCCTTCCTAAAAAAGATCCAGCTGGCACCTAAAGGCTTGTAATAGCTATCAAAGCAGACTGTTGCAAATATGTAAGGGACATGACATTGTTAAATGAGACTGAAAAAGCCAATGACCTATGTGCTTCTATGCATGACAGAGCTGTCAAGACCTTACATTTCTTAGAAATTTTCCTGTGAAACTCCCTGTGGAAGAACTAAGTACTGTGTCTGCCACAGAGATTTGACTTGCTGCAATAAAAAAAGAGGTAAAGTAGAATTCAGGAAGCAAGTATTTTCCTAAAAAGTCTTCGCTTAAAATCCCAAAGCACTGGAAAGCTAGTTTCTGCAACAGATGCAATGAAAACATATTAGTATCAGGTTAAATCTGAACTTTGTCAAAAAATAACAAACTTCTGTGAGGACTCAATACCTCCCAGTGAAAATTAAGTATTGGCAATATGTCTCTGTATCAGTGCAGAAAATGTGTTATCATTCCAATATTTATTTACCATTAGTTGGGACAAGATTTTCGTATGCCTCTATGCAGCTGTACTGACAAGAGGAATATGACCTCACTATATTCATTTACAGAGTTTTGATCCAGGTAAAAAATTCCATTACCTGTTGCCTTGGTTGTGTTTTCTGTAAGTGCTGGCCACTGGAACTGAGGAAACTGAGGTGAATATATTATACCTGATAAAATAAATTTGAGTAAGGTAAGAAATAGGAGTCTCTCATACTTCACTGTCTTCCTGCAGTACAGTTGACTTGCAGACAGTGGAGGAAACTAAGGGAACTGCAACCTCTCTCACCTGTATTTTCCAGGATTAGCTGGTCTTACAAAGCAATTTCTGACCTTTGTGGTTCATAGCCTCTCTTGTGACAGGTCCATGAAATTTCCTCAGTAATGCTGAGTAATGCTATCTCTATAGGCCAGTACTATACAGTTCCTAAATGAGCCTATGCCATTCAGTTGAGCTGCATTTTGCTATTCTTTGGGTACTCTGAGGAAATGCATTAGGATGACAGTCTACTAATGTTCCGGTGAACAATGACACCTGCAAGAAAGGAGTCGCTGATTTCAGCCATGGAACTTGAAACGTTTTTTTTCTCATGGAAGATGAAAATAAAGACAATAACAGAATTTATTGAAAAAGAAAAAAAAAGAACAGACAGTATATTACAAGATTTTATCAGGACATGGAGACCAGAAAAGGAAAAAAAAGCCATGTTTAATCTTCTTTGAAGCTGAAGAATGAAATGACCCTTCCTTTTTCTCTGTATCCAGTTTACAAGCTATAGCTAAAACAGCTTGCAGAGCCTGTCCTCAGGAAATAACTGTTAGATGCAGAGGTATGGCAGCTCATGAACTTCCACTCTTGTTTGGCATTTGCTGGTTGGATCTTTCAAAATCAGTAGTGATGATGACTATGGTGTGACTGACTCCCAAATCTGATTTTGAGGCAGCATGTGACATATTGCTACATCAGAGACTCATAATAAACCTTCTTCCCCTGCATAGTGCCCAGCAAAGTGCTACAATCTGACCCAGTACTAAAGCCTGGCAGCTTGCTTATTATGTGAATGTGTTTTGTGGAACTTTGCCATTAAGTGCTGCCCAGGTCATTTTCTGACAAATTGCCATTCTGTACAAAGAAAACAGCAATCCCCGATAACAAGCAGGAAACTATTAATGCTTCTTTTGTTATTTACTGTCACACCATTAATCACAATGAAAATTCCTTTGACATTGTTCATGTTCAGTAACTAGTATTTACTCCTATGGGAAAAAGATTGGTGCCACTTACTATTAATAACACAATCTGGATTTTTTAAGGTTCCCCCAAAATGCATCTCAGACATAGTCTGCCTATTTAAGGGGAGAGGGAGAGATCATAGTACAGAAAATCTTAATCCAGTTTTCAACAGTAACCTCTCATTCTTCTTGTCTATCATAAAAAACCTCAAGCCAAATGAACAGAACTGCTCAGTGCTCAAAGATGTGGAACATTTTTCTCTACTAATGTCATCCTGATATCTCACTTTGGTCACCTGCAGAACAGACACAATGAGCTGCCAGGTATACTACGGTCAGTGTGATCGATGAGCTATCTATCTGAATGATAGCGGGTTTGCTGTTCCACGGCACTGTTCACTGACATCTAGCCTACCTGAAAGCAAGTCACCTAGGGCATATTCTATGTCTTTATGTAGTTCTTTGTATCTGCATGCACATATACTTAGAAGTTACAACCTATGCTGCTTAAAGAAGATGAAGGTACATAGCTTTTTTCATATACAGGGCTCCCTGAAATTCCATACCAGTCAACAAAAAAGATATAACTGAATGATAAAGTAGCAGCAGTCATTGCCCAAATTATTTATAAGTCATTCATTCATCTTTATGTATAGGGCTGTCAGGTTTTCTCCCCTCACATATAAGGAAAGAAAAAACGAGACTTGGTGCTTGCTGTTCCAAAGAACTGTGCAATGATTAACTAAAAACAAATGGAAAATAATGATAGAAGGAAAAGGCCACCCAAAATTAAGTTTTAATGCCGCTTTAAATATAGCTTATTCCTAAGAAAATATAAGAAGATTAGAAAGAAATCTGCACTAAGGCTCTCAATATGTTACTGTTTACTCTCCTACAATGTAAGTGTAAATGTTTATGAGAAATACTATTGTTCTGATCTGGTGACACTATGCTCTCCCTTTACATTGGTGTGAAGTAGCACAGAATTAGACAATATTGAATCCAGGTTATTAAAGACAGAACTCTGACAGATATGGTTAATGGAAACATTATTTTTAAGAGAGATAAAACTGAGCTGAATATCCTTCTAGTGCCTAACACCCAGGAAACTGACTGAATCCATATCAGGAAAGGTATTTTGTACCTTGTTTCCCTGTCATTTTCCAAAGATAACTCAAACTCAAGCTGTAGCAGAAGAGGTTGTAAGCAACATTTTTAGAAAAAAAAAAAAGTCCAAAATTCATGAAAGAGTGTCTGACAATTAAGCACCACAGCTCAAGTGTCCCTCTTCATAGGCAGGTCGGAGAAGTATGCAGGCTGCCACAGTTGGCAGAGAGCCCTCTGCCATTGTTTTTTTCTCTTACTTTTTTTGTGAAAGAGCTTCTGGCACCACCTTGGTACTGATGGAATCATTGTCATAATTCCATGTGTTCAATTTCTCCAATGATTCTTTTTCTTTGGACAAAAGACAAGATGTAATCAGTCTCTGAAGCATCTGGAGCATCATCTCATCAATAAAACTATTTCAATTACATGCCATAACTAATCTTCATATTCACAACTCTTGACTTTTGAAAATCTGGATCTAGCTTTAAGTCCAGCTGGCTGCTCAGGCCATCATCTTTTGAAAAAAAAGTGCCTGGAGACAGAAGCTTGGCTGTCAGAGTGGCTTTTTTGTTATGTATTTAGCCACACACTGAAGAATTTGCAGCTTCACTCAACTTCTCTGTCCCAAATATACTCTCAGGGCACCCCCAGGGAAGCTGTTGAGTTTCTCAATATTGTAGCATTGACAAAGATGGATAAACCCCTTTCATTCTTTTCTGGTTTTGGCAACAAAGTTAGATCTCCGTCTTCCAACCCTGTAAATCATGCCTTCAAATATAGTGGTGAATTACTTTTTTTAAAGTCACTGATTTCAAAGGATTTTTTTCTGAGAGTCAAATGAAACAGTGCAGAGGATATCACAAAACTGAGAGGCCAGAATGGGTATCTTCAGATATTTGGCTAAAGACACATGTTCTCTGTTCACAAGAAATCTGACACTGTTTAATGCAACTGTTTAAATAACCTCACCTAAATAGAACAGCAGAGCAGAAGAGTCAGCAAACTTATAGCTGTACAAGGCTCAGTCAGGCAAATGCCTGGAACACATCTTTTATTAAACAAGGAAAGGTAGAACCATTCTACCGTGTTCTGACTGTTCAGACATGTGCTACAAGTGTTACAAGGCCCATTGCAAATTACTATTTCCACATTCATATCATCTTCTATTATCTCTGCTCAGTCACTGTGAGGCAGCCTAATCTATTCCTCACCATACAGACCATTTTATTCTAACTACTAAATAGCATTTCCCATTTGGATTCTGATATCCAGCGGTAGGCTCATTTGTTTAAGACAGTTTCTGCATACCTTTACTAAAAAATGACATTTTGCAGCCAGGGAATTTAAACACTTTCCCACCCTGGAAGATTAACCCATTGGTTGTGTGTGTGTGTGTACTTACGTACACATATAGTTGCTATTTAAGGCAATGGCATATGCGACAATCACCAAGTATTGCAGAGAATGTATGATTAATTGTCATGATAACAACTTTAAGACTCGGTTTACTGCTAAATTACTAATACAAATCCATTTATGAGCCCTAAATTGCAAAGCATTTGCACAGCTGCTTAACATTAAGCAGTTATGTATTCAGTGGGACTGATCTAGAGCTAACCTGGTTTTATATTAGTATTAGATATTGGCTAGTTAGTGATGACTACCACGTTTTTCCCTCTTATGAGGCTATAAGAATAATGTGAGGACACCTGGAAAGTTGGCTGTCAAAAAAAAGTCCAACTGTTATTTGTAGCAATGAGGTGAATGAATAAAGAGACTGTCTTGTTTCTTATTGCTACATCTATTATGCACTGGTGCTTATCGAAAACTTCTTTTGAACTTACAGTTGTTAGTTAATTTGTCCTTGTTCATCCTCTCTCATTGACATCCAACTTTGCACCTAATTTTTAAAACAAATCTGCAGCCTACTTCAGTACTCTGAATAGCCCATTACATGGAAATACACCTGTAAACATATGAACAAGCTAGTAAGGTGATCATATATAAATGATGACTTCTTGAGGTCAGAACTGATGTTTGTTACAAGTAGTAGCCAGTTTTCTATAACAATGATGATTTAATGGAAAATGTAGGCCTCCACAAGATAACATTTTCAGCTAAATTTGCAAACTGATCACTTCTCTATCAGAAAAAGCAAATGATAATATTTGTTTTGGGGTCAGTCTACCTTCAGACTCTTTATTGACCTAGGTAGTCACAGTGCCTCCGGGGAATATCTCTTTTTCTGATCCCATGTCCATACCCCACCGAAGAAAAAGTTCCACTTAGATTAACACAGCAACTCAGATAGCTTAACATTATCAGAAAAGGGGATATGTCAACACTATCAATTCAAAATATGTATAAACCCTTTTGTTTCACAGGAAATTCTGGTATCTCAGCATTTCAGGTTGATTTTTGATGAAAACAAATGTGTAACTATCAAAATTTCCTGTTGGAAGAGAGATAATTTTTAATTTTATTTCTTAGCTGTCCTTAAAGACTTAAACATGAACTGAAGGGAACATTTGGAAACATGATTTCGGAATAAGTTCTGTGCCGACCAGAAAATGAGTAACTACTTTAACACCGGGAATGCTTATATGAGTTATAGGAGGTTATAGGAGGTCAACTAGGTCTACTTACCTGGCCCTCCACCTGCTCTTGAATGCCATTTTGCTTGAGATGGCCTTCTGGCAGCAGACTTCAGGCTAGACAAATTATTCTGATGGTGATAGCATGCTACTGGCTGCCTTTTCCATCATTCTGAGCTGCATTGCTCCTGTGCTACACACTTTCAAGTGGTCAGATAAGTGTCTGGGAAAAAATGGTGGCCAAGAACAGAACTTGTTACTGCCAGAACCATGAATCCATGAGCAGCTCCTTCTGCCTGTGCTCCAAATTGTCTGCGGGTCAGAGAATAGCTGGAAGTGCAAACCATCCCTGTTGGAGGAAAACACTGTTTATCGTTTTTAGTAGGGCAGTAACATAGCTATTTGTGCTCCAGCCTTAGGTACAGGATGTTCTTAAGCCTAATATTTTGGTCAAACCGAGTCCTCAAGAGATTTAACTCAAAAAATTACTGCACTTATTGCAAGATGAGACTTTGTGCAGCTAAAATGAGTAACAGAATATGGAAATGTTAAGGCTTCATTAATGCAGCTAGTATTTTTCAGCAAATAAATCTATTTCCACGTAACTGAAGCCTAAAGGGAAGCTGTTTATGAGTTTCTAATTCTGTCCATTTGTACAAGAAATTAAAAGTCCAATCAATTGCATTACAAACACAGTGTTGGTAAAATGTGTGTGTCTTGCAGATGGCACCTTGCCATCAGATACATACCTGAATCCAGGAATGCAAACCTATTCAAGCAAGAAGTCAGCAGATGTTGTAGCAAAATATCATCTAGTATCAGATATCACTTAGGGCTGGGGACATGGGAATAATTCTCTCATATTCCAGCAGTGGTTTTCCTGGCAAAAGTCTTGAAAACAGGATGTGATGAGATGCACTTTTTCATATTTTTGCATGTAGTCTTGCTTAGATGTTATTAAAGGTGTGGTAAGTTCACCACAAGAAGCTAAATCATTAATTTCAAGCTGTTATTTGGTCTTCCTGGACAGATCTTATGTATGCAGAACTGTTAAGTTTAAGAGATATGTTGTTAATGACTGATATGGGCCTTCAATTACATTGGCCAGAGATGATTTTATAATAGTAGCGGAGCAAACAGAAGCTGCTTCTTGCTTTTATGATTAAAATGTCTTTCAAGACCTTAATAGCTGATCACCTCCCCAGGGGTGCATTGCTTTTATTTTGATTTCTTTTTGATTAGTAGAGAGCGAAAGAACTGATGTACTCTCCCAAGAAGCAAGACTTTCTGAACAAATGTGCTACATGTATAGGGAAGCTGATTTGCAGAAAGCAACGATCCACCTGAAACTCCTCCAGTTTGAAATTACTCTTAAAATATTTATCATCAAAGAAAGTGAAGAATATTTTGGTTTTAATTATATTTCAATATTTCATTAGTTTACATGATTTTGTGTTAATAGTATCTCCCAGATACCCTACTTCTTCTAAAAGGTCTTTTCTTCTGACACTTTGGGCCTTGTTTGTAGACTCAAGCACAGAAGAAGAGCCCTGTTGACAAAATGGTAAAATAAACAATGACGACACTCAAATGACTAACTTTAGGGTATCAGAGTTACCAGCTCTCAGGATGAGGGCAGTAAGTACATGCCGTTGCACGGGTCAGATTGATCAGACTCAGGCATACTGCATTGTCAGGCCTACTTTCTGAGAATTTAGCATGTAATCCAGATGTACACTGGCCTTGACCTTTATCAAAAAATGAAAGGAAGCATATTCTGGTAAAACATGGGACTGAATTATATAAAAAAATACCAATTTGCTGCTCCAAATCCAGGGGAAGGGAAGCCCGATGGGAGATAGGTAATACTGTGCTTCGGTTTAGGGGTGAACTTCTGCTGAATTAGTTGTGTGAAGGAAAAAAAAAATAGCTACCTTTTTTCGCAAAGTGATCTTCCTGTAAGAAATATGGAATTATTTTTGAAAGGCTCAAGGGGAGATAGCCACTTTTTGCAGTGCTACAGTGATAAGTTCATTAGAACACATGTTCTTACGAGCACTGGACAGGGGCACAGCTGGCTTGCTTTATTGCAGAGCAGTGCAATATCACGAGATGTTAATGCAGCATCGTGACAGGCATCTCCTTTTTATTTGGCATGTGCTGTAACATGAATCACAGTATACATGATGGATTCCTCAGAGCTGAACATGAGAGTTTCAGATGCTGATTCATGCTCTTACCTGAAAGCATTGCAACTGCAATTTCATGTCAGCTTGAGTCCCAAGAGGGACCCAGGTTCAGCAAAAGCACATAAGCTCCAGTCAAAACGCTGCAGAAAGAAATAGCAAAGAAAGAACAAACAATTGGAAAAAGGCAAGCAGCACTCATGCCTCCCAGGGCTTACAAAGATAGTTTCAAGGACTTTTATGCTTCTCAAAACACTTGTCTTTCATTCAAGTGAAGAAAATCCAAGCAATCAGAGGAAAAGTTATCAGTATAAAAATCACTCCATGACACATTTTTTCAAAAATGTAAAAAAGAAAATGTTGCATTTCCTTTGGTAAATGCAATGTTCAGAAACAGTTTGAAACAGCTGGTTCAAGTGGAAATGAATAATTTTGCCTAGGTCACAAAGTAACAGTAAATGTTTGTTGCATGCATACATAAAGGAAAGATCAGAGACATATTTTATAACATAGCAGAACAATTTATCTGCCTCAGACTCATGAATATTTGAATTGAGCATTTGTGACTGAGAAAGCAGTCTGAAATCTCAATTTCCTGTTATTTCCTCTGCAATTACTTGTGGTGTTTTGATGCTTACCTCCACAAGGAAGTAAATCTGTTAAGAATTTTATCCTTATATGAAAAGTATATACATTTACTGGGCAGAAGAGATGAAGCAGAGTTTGAATTTTATCCTGATCTCTTTGAGGTACGAACTTTCGATAATGTGGGAGACAAACTGTGAGACAAGATCTACAAATGTGGCGTGCTCTTGTATCTGAAGTGCCATTGAGTTGTTCTTATATACCATGAATACTTTAAACTGCTTACTTGTTGCCATAACAAAAGTGAACAGAAGAGAGACAGAGGGAGAACAAGAAAGAAAGGCAGGAAGGAAACAGATGCTATATATACTAATGGCAATGGAAAGTGCTCTAACGTATGGGGTACTTATCTGAATGAACTATGAGTGCTCTGAATTAAATAGTTTATTAATTTGCATGACAAATTTAGAGATCCAGTCTTCACCACAGTGATTTATAATGTATTCTGGATAAGAAATAAATTGTATCATATGCACAATACAACCCATGAAATTATAAATACAGCTGCATAAATACTGGATAGATGAGTGGGCTTTTTTCTCTATTGCTGGTAGCTTTTCTGCATAGTGCAATCCAATTCTGAGTTAGAAGTTCATTTTGAAGATATGTGAGGTGCTAGGTTTGTATTTTCTTAAATGAAAATGAGACGAGGCGGACTACAGAAATACATAAACAAATGGTCTTATAGAGTTCATTTTCTTATAACTGCTATTTATAAAATGTAAAAGGAAATAAGACTAGTCTGATGTTTTCTGTTATCACTGAACTTATGAAGATTAAATTATTCCTTTAGTTGAACATAACCTGCATTTCAACCTTATCCTCTTAGTTTTAATCTGCATTTTTCAAAGTTCTAACATGGAGGTAATTGCCTGTCACTGCTGAGTAGAGTAACATAGGGAAACGGAAAATAGGTCTCACAAGCTTTAGCAATTTCAGCCCTTCACTCTTCAGGCACTGTGATGAGCTACCGCTGGTAAATGACACCAACATTCCTAATGCAGTGATCCTTTTTAAACAAAACCTACAATCAGAAGTTTTGGAACTGACATTTGGGTATACTTCATCTCATTTACCTCTAGCCTTATTAACAACGGGCTCCAATCTGTGTTAATTATCTTGGTTTCACTTATAGCCTGAGGTAAGACAAGAACTACTCTCTTTTGGGTTATAGAGGGAGAGTGGATGACTAGATATCTCATAACAACTAAGTAAAAAAAATACTACCCTTAACCCCTTGCCTCCCTTTCTCTTTATTATGGCAGTGTTCACACTTTTATTCATGCTTTTACTGCAGTATTTCCTAGGATCAAGAGTTACTGCATATAGGACACAGCCGTGTAAAGGTCCTTGCCCAAGACATTTTGCAAGCCAAGTACCAGATAAAAGACAGCAAATGGTAAATGGAGTGAGCAAGGATGATTTTGCCAGGGAAAGTAACAGTACTGTGACTGGGCAATTTAATATTTTTTTGTTAGGCTTCAAAGTTAGCACACTGCTGAGGCATTTGTATTTCTCTGGGCACTTGCACAGAGAGAAAGACATTGCTGCAGCAGATTATAACTGGTGTACAAAAAGAAATTTTTCTTTTCCAGTCTGTGGCCTTGAGATTTCATTGTTGTAATCAAACTACTGAAAGCAACCCTGAGTATTAAATTCTGCACCATAAGAGACAGCCCCTAAAACCAACCAGTTCATCAGACTGCTTTTCACTAGCCTATTGAACACAGACAGATTAAATAAAAAAAGAAAAAAAGGAAGGTGCTTTGATCTTTCAGAATGTAAGGTAGTGGAGAAATCAAAGTGTACTCAACACAAATATTTACTGCAGCTGGAATTTTGCTAGAACTGGACAACTTTATGAGAGGTAACAGCACTGATATGACAGTAATACGAGTTGCCGGATCGTGCAATTTAGGTCACAAAAGGGAAAACATCTTTATGGTAACCAAATTACATATACAATCTGAAATGCATACCATAGAAGACTTCAGCAAAACCTTTGGAAATGCCGGAAACTGCTCCACAAGGGGTTGTCCAGGCCTGCAGCTATTCATAGCACCATGTTAATTAATAACGTTCTGAGCAGGAAAAACCTATGCCACAGATGAACATAGCTGCTGAAATCTTTGACTGCAGAAGTACCCGTATTTCTCCTACTGCAAATTATAGTTTTCTTACCACATTCTCCAGAAGGCAAAGTCATGCACTGTTGTGCTTGAAAAGCCATTAATGAGGTTCTTCAAAAGTCTTGCAAAGCTATAAATATGAATGTAGAGTTGGAAAGTGCTAACATCAATGAGGAAACACTCAGATGATCAGAAGGCTGTTTTTCTTCACATTCATGTGTTTTAATAAGGGATTCAAAGAAACGGATAAGTTTCTCTTTTTTTCTCCTTTTTTGACTTACATATTTTGATCCTATTTTGAAATTATGCTAAAATGTAGCAAGAATCAAGAAGGTGAAAATAATAATTTCTTTTTCTATCCACAAAAACTGTGATTTTGGGTTCTAGTCATACAATTGAAAGTGGAGACATCTACCTTCTAGATCTTGATTAGTGCCCTGCTCGCAAAATTCTCTCCTAATTCTGGTGGTTTTGTGGGTTTTTTTCTGGTCATACAACACAATGAAAAAAGTAAAAGAAGGTATTCAATTTATATAAGTACTTGTTGCACAAACCACATTTGGAAAATCAGGTACTTGTGAAAGAGAGTTCAATCCCCTATTTTGGATCTGAAGAGGAGTAGAAGTAGCTCTCTACTAATTTTATTCTTCCCCATTATTAAAAGGATAGAGTGGCTTAATAAAGCATGTAGCAGAATCCAACAAAACATCTACTGAACAGAATAAAAAGAATTAACCCATTTTTTATCCTACTGGTCAGCAAATGGAAACAGATTTTCTGAAGAAACTGAATACCTTCTGGTGTACCAGAGTTGATTAGGGGGCAGGAAGGGAAGTTAAAAACTAAATGAAATCTATGTGCCTCCAATGGATCAACAATACAAAAAAAGCAATACGATTTGCCTTTGTGTAAATGACATTGAACAAATATAATCTCAGTATAAAAACTTTTTGACGCTCTAATGTAAAAATTATTGGTTGAAATGCCAGTTACCATGAAATACATAATGGCTTCCAGTCTTCCTTCTACTCTTTGCACTGATTATTCTCTCTGGGTGTTTTACAAACTCAGATATTATACAAACTGGACAACAACACTTCCTGGGGTTCTAGTTTAGTTTTATTCCACGTGATCAATTTTAGAATGGATGTTCTGGTACAAGACTGAGCAATGTGTTAAATAGAAGGTTTATACTATTTCCAGGCAAAATTTTCAAATGAGTTACTCCAAAATTTTATAATTTCAAATTGAGATTTGGAAATATATATTTCTAAGTATTTTTCTTTGTCTTCTTGTTCTTGACCCACTTGGATGCATTTGGATCACACTTGCATTTTTCATACTACAAGGATTACAACTTTTAAATATTTGTACATATCATTGAAGTTTTTAGGGAAGTGCTAAACATATTCCTTTACAACAAATTAAAACTTCATATGACAGAGCTAAATGCATTTTACCACAGAAACCCTGATTAAATCCTAATTTTAACACTGACTTTTGGAAAGGCTGTCCAAATGATCTGACAATAGTTACCTATGTCACACAGCTGTTGTTTTCACCAGTAGAACAGATTCTTCTAGGGATGGATTAGAAACAGAGAGAGATTAATTTGTCCTAAGTAGACCCTTTCTGTTCTAGTGTGTACTGAGCCCATAGGAAGACAGTCAGTTCTCTCTGTCCTCTTTATCTCCATCAGGCTTCCCTTTCCGTGTTTTTGGAACAGGAACTTTGTGTTTATGGATGTATAACAGCCCAATAACTCAAGGAAGCACAGTAACTTCTTTTTAGTGGAAAAAGAACTTCAGCACAATCTAGTAACGGGCCTATTTGCACAGGCAATCTATGAAAGAAAGAGGATCTGAACCCCACTTGAATATTCCAAACCACCAACCGGACCACTGTCAGCCTCTTTCACAATGCCCTTTTCATTTCAAAGAAAGATTGTCTAAAAAAATTATATTAGTAGGCGGTACCAATGCTGAAGCAATGATTAAAAACTGCCAGAGCAAAATATTTTACATGGTATTTGTTGTGTAATTATAATTGAATAGCTTTCACTGATTAGCAAACCAGACTCATATTAGGCACCATTCAATTTGAATACAGTACGTCAGCTTTAGTTTACTTGTACTGACAGCAGTCAGGTTTTGCTAATAAAGCTTACTTGTTTTCTCCCTATTCAAAATACATCTCAGAGACTTTACTCTGGTTTTCTTTTTCTTTTTACAAAGCTCCTAACAGTGAAGGTATTTAGTGGAAACTATCAGCTTGCTCTCAAGAGAGCTGATCAGTCTTCCTCTATTTGTACATTTCATTTACATCCATTCTGGCATATTTTAAAACTACAGACAGAAAAAAAACTCCAGCATTTTGTTTTAAAGTGGAGATACAAGAAGAAATTATTGCATACTATTTTACCTGTAATCTTTCTAGTTGGGATTTTCCTTTTTTTTTAATGAGAGAAAATAAACGAAAGATATTGCGACATATTTCAAACTGCAAGCTTTTAAAAAGCATCATTATCTTTTCTTCTTTCTAGTCGTAGGAGCAGAACAGCCCACAGGTGCTGTGTAGGGTATTTTGCAGCCTCATTTATTTAGAAATTAATCTCACCTGGCAAAGTAAAAACTATTTGCTATTCCCAGCAGTGATGACCTAAAAAGTCAGCATTAAACAGTATTTGTTAGACATTTTATAACGTAATCAGGCCTCTTTATTGATGCTTGCTGCTGAGAAGGGCAGAAAGGTTCTCCCAGAGAAAGTAGTGGAAACTCAGTTTCAGCAAATCACTTAAGCAGGTGCTTATTTAAATATGTGTTTCAATTTAAGCAGGTGCTTATATTCAATCAGAGTAAACTGGTCTCAAAAATGTACCTCAGTGCTGTGCTGAAGCTGGTATAGCACCCCGATTAAAGCTTAAACTTGGAAACACTTACACTTCTGGCTTTTCTTTCAAGATTTTTGAGAATTTCAGAACCCCTACTTATGTGTTAACATATCTGCAATGAATGAGAACATGTTTCCTCCATAAGATATCACATTGGCTGATGAAGAAAATATTGTTTAACATTTAAAAAGATAAATCAGAAATAAAGTCTTATCTCTTCTATATTAAAAAATGCTAAGTCAAAATGAGCTTTCATTCCCCTAGCGGGGTGAATAACCATGCTTGTAATGAAGACCAGTTGTGCAGAAATGTAACATTCACACAGGCACTCACATTTTTACCACCGAGTCACAGCTGAGCCTGAAAATAGATGCTCTCCCTTCTTGCGACCAGTAAAGGCCTCTCAGCCTTTTCATAAGAGCATGTGTCTGAGTCACAGCACCATGCCCAGATGTCACTGTTAGTAACCACATTCAGCCTGACAAAAGAGCCTATTTCTCGTCAGTCATTTTAATCTAGAAATATAGCTTATTTATATATTTTCCTAACCTCTGTGCTGGCTTAGAGTTACCACGTTTCTATGTGAAATGAACTTCTGTTTACCAAATTCCCAGTTCTAAATGTCTCAGGTAAATTGATGGCAGTTATCCCTCAGTGGTAATGATACAATTAATATTGGAAAAAAGTATAGCAAATATGCATAGTACGCCATGCTTCTGCTGCGAGGTGTTTTGTATATTTACATGGGAGTAACTGGGAAAAGGAAAATGACATGTATGAAAGAAATGCAAAGATGGAGGAAGGAAAAAAAAAACCTCTTGCAAAGTACAATGTTTTGAATATTTTTTGTCGATAAATAAATATTCAGGGTTTTGGAGATGTGTTTTGCACACTTGGTTTTATTCCTGATGTCCAAATGATTTTTTCTGCTTAAGTAACCTCCAGAAATTGATGTAGGCTTCTAGATAAAGACTTGTGCTAGTTTGAGCTGGGATAGAGTTCATTTTCCTCATGGTAGCTGGCACAGGGCTATGTTTTGGACTTGTGCTGGAAACAGTATTGATAATACACAGATGTTTTAGTTACTGCTGAGCAGTGCTTACACAGAGTCAAGGACATTTCTGCTTTCCACACCACCCCACCAGCGAGTAGGCTTGGGGGGCACAAGAATTTGGGAGGGGACGCAGCCAGGACAGCTGACCCCAACTGGACAAAGTGATATTCCATACCATATAATGTCATGCTCAGCATATAAAGCTGGGGGAAGAAGAAGAAAGGGGGGACTTTCCGAGTTATGGCGTTTGACTTCCCAAGTAACCGTTACGCGTGATGGAGCCCTGCTTTCCTGAAGATTGCTGAACATTTCCCTGCTGGTGGGAAGTAGTGAACGAATTTCTTGTTTTGCTTTGCTGACATGAACGGCTTTTGCTCTACCTGTGAAACTGCCTATCTCAACCCACGAGTTTTCTCACTTTTCCAATTCTCTCCCCCCATCCCACTGTGAGGGGAGTGAGCAAGTGGTTGTGTGGTCCTTAGTTGCCAGCTGGGGTTAAACCACAAGACTACAGCATCATCAGACGTATAGATGATAAAAAAGCTATAGTCTTTCTGTCTTGGACCTCCTTCATCAAGGATTTACATATACCCAGAAAGATCAGATTTCTAATTTGTACAGTATTTGGGGATTTTTGGAGATGAAAGGCACCATTCAAATGTTAGCTATTACCATTGCAGAAGGCAATCTTTACTATCACAGTATGGGTAAGTGCTATAATTAGTGCCAGATAGCGTTGCTGCTGTTATTCATTTATATTACTGACAGTTCTGAAATTATCTTGCGGGAAAAAGCAGAAATTATTTGAGAACCCATTCCTGAATCTGATCCCAAATTAATTGAGTGTATAATCCCTTAGAGACATATACTCTTTTACCTGAAATATTACAGTAGTTACTGTTAGCGTGAAAGCCAGTATATTGTTCTTTATGTGCAGTGAGACACTGAATATGACACTGTAGAATTTTATACTTCTGTTTTCCTTCGAACATCCAGGTTCAAGCTGCTACTACCTGATCCACAAATGCGCCGCGTATCCGCTGGGCAAGGTCTGTTCATTTATGTAGCAGTCATAATTAGTGCAACATAATTGAGAGGCCTGAAAATGTTTAAGAATGTTTCACAAACTCAGTTTAATTTTTCATCTCTTTTTTTGGGAACACTGATGTATATGGCTTTTTTACTTGAATATTAAACTTGAGATCACTATGTTTATTCACCTGCAAGCAATGTCAATTTACAGTATAAAATTTATTTTAATACCAGAAATGCTCAACCTACCCAAGGAAAATTTCACTTGTCCAGCACTAAAGAACTGAAAAAACTTCAGTATGACATAGGCAACTCTACATGTTTGTAGAGAACACTCAACACATTTTGCCTAACTGGTGATTCATGAGAAGGGTGCCTAATTCAGCAAATAAATTATTTACTGTGAAAAAGACTTTTACAGTTTATTATTTGTGATAACATGTAAGAATAAAATCCAGTGGATGCTTTCCTTTCTCTTGGCCCTATAGCATTAACAGCAGTTACACTATTTTGTCAGCAGCTCAGCACCAGGTATTTATGATGTGTAATAAACGGCTGGTTTTGAATGCTCACCTTCATAATTTCTGTACTTGAAGACTTACCTAGCTTCTCAAATTGATATGAGTTAGGGCTGAGATATTCATAGAATCATAGAATCATTTTGGTTGGAAGACACCTTTAATATCAAGTCCAACTGTTAACCTAGCACTGCCAAGTTACCACTAAACCATGTCCCTCAGCACCGCATCTACACATCTTTTAAATACCTCAGGGATGGCAACTTAACCACTTCCCTGGCAGCCTGTTCCAATGCTTGACAACCCTGATGAAATTTTTCCTAATATCCAATCTAAACCTCCCCTTCTGCAACTTGAGGCTGTTTCCTCTTGTCCTATTGCTTATTACTTGGGAAAAGAGATTGACCCCAACCTCGTCGCAACCTCCTTTCAGGTAGTTATAGAGAGCAATAAGGTCTCCC
>RSEF01000005.1:22225739-22250558 GCA_003993805.1 Himantopus leucocephalus
ACAATAACACACTAATATTTTAGTTGTTGCTAAGTAGTCAAGGATTTTTCAGCTTCTCATACTGGCGTGCCAAGAAGAAGGCAGGGGGCACCCAATAAGCTGGGAGNGGGGGATGTTTGGAGTTATGGCATTTGTCTTCCCAAGTAACTGTTATGTGTGATGGAGCCCTGCTTTCCTGGAGATGGCTGAACACCTGCCTGCCGATGGGAATGAATTCCTTGTTTTGCTTTGCTTGTGTGCATGGCTTTTGCTTTACTTATTAAACTCTTTTTATCTCAACCCAAGAGTTTTCTCACTTTTATTCTTCTGATTCTCTCCCCCATCCCACCAGGGGAGAGCGAGCCAGCAGCTGCATGGTGCTTAGCTGCCAGCTGGGGTTAAACCACAAGCAGCTCCTAAATGCAGTATACTATCCCATTCTCATGACGTTGACCACTCGTCACTGGTGAGGAAAAGGTAAAAGTGTGTTAGTGTATATTTGTTGTATCTGTTTTATCTGAAAGAATAAAAGATACAGCTTATATTAATTCTGAACAATCTTCTATGAGATACCACGCTACCACTTATTCAGCATATGACGTTAGATGCAGTACATACTGTACGTAAGGTGTTATAGCTGTACAACAGGCGAAAACGGCATTTACAGTGGCACTATCATCTCATGAGTCTGACTCAGAGAAGCATCTTATATTACCCTCCAAGGAAGCTAAAAGTCACCAGCATTATACAGGATCAGGTACAACAGTGCTCCCAGGAACATATGACATAATAAATGGCAGCATCTGAGGTACATGAAATTCGTATTTGACAAGCAGTAGATTTACATAAAACTGTGAATCACATAGACTTCCAACTAGCAATTACTGACTGTTATCTCTCTCCCTCTGTGCCAGAGATACCTATCACAAAGCCTGAAAAGACAGTAGGAAGACTAAGGAAAATAGTGGTGTTGAATCCAGAAATGGTACTATGGACAACAGATAACTATACTCAAAAACTCAGAACAGAGGAATAGTCTAAACCATGTATTACCCACACTACAGTGATTCTAATTTTGCACAGCAGTAACCATGCTTTAAACTCGATGGGAAGACTCACTGACCTCTAAAACAAAAAGCATGTTTGTGTGTGTGGGATTAGACGTGTTTCAACACCAAAGTGTGGTCTTTCTAAAAAGTCACAAAGCCAAAGTGCAACTAAAACTGTCACACAGCGAGAAAGTCGTATGTGTCATATGTACGAAATGCTACATTGGAAGTTCAAAACTGCAAGTCAGCTGACACCTTAAGAAAAAAAGACATAAACCAGAGTACTGGTCAAAATCATTAATCATATCCACATCACTGGAAAGGCATTTTCAGGTAAGCATAAGAATGCTACTTTCTTGCAGGCAGTGAGCAAATGAACAAAGCCACAGCGCAACAAAAGATCCTACATTGGGAAAGAACTAGCTGAATCAAGTTCTGAAGCTTCATCTGTAGCAAATATGAGTTAAAATATCCATCTTTTCCACATCCCCCTCCTTGACACAGTCATATGCACACTCCAACAGATCTGTGACAATATTAAAGCATTCAGAAGGCCATTTTTAGGAGGAGAACATCCATGTTGCAGAGTATGGTATCTTCAGTTGAGAGAAGTCTCAAAAAATTCTGAAGATCACAGGCTGGGAAAAGACTGGGGGCGAAGAAATAATTGTACTGTTTGGAGCTTCCTCTTTTGTAACTTGTGTTTCCAGCGTTATCAGCTAGAACATAACTCATTGCTTTACTATAGTTACACCTTTTTCATTAAGCAATTCCTTCATTATGAGTGATCTCAGATAAATTAGACAGGTACCAGATGTAGGTTTTTGCAAGTATCAAAGAATCTATCCTTTGGTGTGCAAGTCAGTTTAGATTCAGAATACCTTGACAGAGATAGGTTCTGGAGTGCTGTGAATGTCACAGGATTGTATTGTCCATAGAGTACAAAAGGCCATTAGTTACCTGTGCCATAGCACAGAGATGTTGAAAGACATTGCACATGTGTAGGAAGGATGAGAGAAAAAAAGAGAGTCATCATTTTATATTCTGACAAGAGACTGAGGCCCTCCTGTCCTCTCCATGGGAATGATGAACCCTGATAGGAAGAGATGGGGAGTAAGGATTTTTTTTTTTTTTTAAAGTGTGCGTGCAGGAAAAAGAAAACATTACAAGGAATAAGAGAAATTTCTTAACCCCAAACAAAAATATCACATAAGAAGCTTTTCATGAGGGAACTGTGCAAAAGCATTAAAAACATTATTTTTTCAGCAATGGTTTCCTGGTGATTTTAATGTTTCCATTGGCCTCTTAATAGACCACATTAAGTCTTAGATGGGAAAAGCTACTGGAATGGAGTCTTTTCTTAAACTCTCTTACATAATTAATCTACCTGAGAAGTTACATATGTAACTAGTAGTTCGCAGCCTGGGAAGAAAAATGCATGGTTGTTTCTGTAGGCATTTTTCCATCTTTCATTACCCTGTTCCTTTTTCATTTTATATTATATATTCACTTTTGAATAAATGCTTTGGAAACTATTTATTGTTTCAAATCTCTGCTTTGTAATGTTACTCTAGTTAGGAAGCATTTGTGGCAAGGAAAGAGAAAAAGTAGCTGAAAATAACTTTAGATTAAATATCAGACAATGATATAAAAATAAATTATACTCGAGTCAAACTGGAGTAAATCTCTAGGAAATCTAATAACTACTTTGAAGTTATTACCTGTTAGAAGAGGGAAGTATGTAAGGCAGAAAATGTGTATTTACAAGTGTCTATCATTCTAAAGAATTTGAAGTGCATACTATATATTCAAAGTCAGATCAAGAAAAAAGAAGGACAAAATTCTAAAGTCAGCCTTACCGAAATATTATTTACTAAGCATAGCAACCAGAACCTCAGAAATAACTCAGCTAAGGTTTCCTATATAATCTTAAATTCAATATTTGTAAATATACACAGATATCAGCTTTAATTATCAAATCTCAAACTCTTTCATGGGAACTTGATCCGTACCCTGAGCCATCCTCAGTAAAGAAGACCCATGGTGAGTTCTCCTTTCTGTCTTTTTTATCAGTGTATGGAACTGCTGTTTTTATTAGAAACTGGGCGGAAATTAAGGACTGCATATAAATCTAAACCAATATCACTTCCATCTTTACAAAACCATCCCTGTGAATAAATAATACTGTGGAATTCATAATTTGTAGATCCTTTATATACATGTCAGTGCAAAGTCTATCTCTAAAAAAATTGTAAGTATCAATATGCATAAGCATAAAATCACATGTATGAAAATTCTATCTTATTTGCCACCTTTTAAAAATAAGACTAATCTTTAAAGTAATAATATGGTTACCTCTGGCTTCAAGACTATTGACAAATCATCTTTATTTCAGCTGTGGGAAACTGGGGGCTTTAGTGTGCAAATCCCTCAGTAGATGTCAAAAGGTAGTTACTGTTGAAGCAGACTGTCATACCTTGTTGTGATTAGGCTAAAAAAACCCCCCAATTTACCTGAAGATCTTCTACTATCTGATATTAGCAGAACATACTACTGATACATGTTTTGTTTTCCTGCTCAATCCCCATGAATATCATTATTCAGCATTTTCATGATGCTATAACTTCATAAATTTGCTTAGGGAAAGGATGAGTATTCTTGGCAAGAAATGATTGACCAACATTTGCTGAAGCAACGCAGGTTATTTTTGCAGTCACGCGAAGGTCCTCAGTGAATATTACTTATAGACAAATGGGAATACAATAATCTCTTTAAAAGGAATCCTTTATTATTTCCCAAGATTTGTAAATGATATACCTTATTATAGTGACATCCTTCTGGGTGGTCTGATGGAGTTTCCCTTGAGGCTGATGTAGCATGAGGTTGCTTAATGAACGTAAACGTTTCCTTTCTGTCAAGCGGGAAAATCACGTCAATTCATCCATCTATAAATTGCAGCACATCTGTGATGCAGCTGTCTATTGCATCACAATATATGTTGAAATTTAGTGTCAAATGTGAGGACAGAAGTAGTTTCAAGTGAATTAGGGAGAAGAGGGAATACTACTTAGAATTAACTTTTATTTTCCCAAGACACAGGTCTGGTCTGTACTATTCCTGAGAATGTAACCAAACCATTTTTATGATCGCAGGGTTTGGGCCTGTGGTTGTTCATGAAGTAGCATTGTTACTGACCACATGTGGTTTGTCTAGTTTAATGCTCACTGAGAAAGGGGATCACTATATTTACTAGAATAACCTTCTCTGGATTTTTTCTGTCAGCTGTTGACTGCACTCTGTTCTTCAGGTCTGTAACTATTTTTTCTACTTTGAATACAGTCAAATAGACCCATGTAAAATGCTAAGCAAACTCTTTGAAGATCGATCAAAACCTTATACTCTTTGAAAACAATATTGCTTATAATGAAGCAGCCTGTGCAATTTAAAATGCAAAAATTTCCAAATGTAGTTATGCTTCTTTTTTGAGTAGGTAATAGAAACTCTATCAAGATCTCTATTGTACTATCCTCTTGCTCTTTTCTTTGCCTCTGCTGAATTCTTACAGTAATATTCACTGACTCCTAAAATGTTTATTTTTAGGTATAATTAAGAACCCTGTCCAAAGTCAAAACAGATCTGTTTAGAGTTAAACAATATTAGAGGATAGAAAAGAAAGGTTGGAGGTATATTATTCATAATTCTACAGTGCTTTAAAGCTTACCTAATTCAGCTTCAATGGTTCAATAGGTGAAACCTTTCTTTTTTATTGTCTTTAAACACAAATGTGGTCAATATCATCACTGATTGCCTAACCTGACATCTATTTCACTGGCATTTGCCTGTAGGGTGTGGCAGCAGGGGAAAGGAGTTTTCCATTTACATTTTTCTTTCTAATAGACATTAAGCTGACATTGTTTCTGCTTCCTATTTGCTGGTGCTATATCACTGCAAACAAGAAACATTAAACCTGCTCTCTTAGAGGAACAAGTTGCTAAGTAGTCAGAAGGCTTGTGTTATTTAAGTTTTCAAAGTATTTTGTAAATATGTCAAACTTAAGAGGGAAAAATAGTACAGATTTTTGGCACTACTTAGGCCACAAAGACTGGCTATCAAAGCCAACGCATTGCAATATTTCATTCTGGTGTGTGAGCACTGATGAATGGCACTGCTAGGAGAGGATATAATTCATATCACAATATTTATATAATTGACATAATTCTACAGTTAGGTCTTCATTTGCAAAGGCCAAAATTTGCCTCCAAAACCTGTCACAAATTCTCCAGCCAAAACTGCTTGAACTCTGCCTCCATTTTCCCAGCACTATCTCCAGAACTCTACAGTTGTTACCAAGCAAAATGTGGAGGACTGCACAAGAAGTGGAAAAAGTGAGAGTCACTGCTTCTGCTAATGTCTGATAATAAAATTGCAAAGTAGAAAACAACCTTCACAGGTCCTCTAATTCATTCACTGATGGAATAATCAGCGTGCCTATATCATTCTTCTTAAGTGCTTTTCTAACCTGTTCTTGATAGCATCTGATGAGGAAGACTCCATGAACTCTCCAGACCATTTATTGCAGGTATTGCTTTCCTCGGAGTTAGAAAAAAATTATCATCTACCTTGAAATACTTGCTGCAGTTTAAGCTCATTACTTGCTGTGGAGAGCAGATTATTCTTTTCCTCTGTAGCAATGTCTGACAGTAATATCTTCACTCCTTTTTCTTCTAGACTGTCTCAGAACTTGCACTTTACATGAGGTTTTATTTTCTAGATCTTTGATCATTCTTATTGCTGTCTCCTTGACAGGAATACAGGTGTAACTGTCTATATTCATTAACTTTCTCTTTCTCACAGTCCCTAATTTATGCAAATCATTTGCACTGTACTCCCTTTCTCAATTTGCCTGTAGCTCTTCCCAGGACTTGGTGTTACTTAGAAGTTCATTAAGAAATCTATGATAGCATCATTTATGAAATAATTAAAGACTAGAAAATCCAGAAAAGCCCTCCAAAGCATTCCACTCAACGCGTTCTTCTATTTTAAAAGTAAACACTGATAACTACTGTCTTAATATGGTATAGAAGAAATGAAAGTGTTTCTTTCAGAGCAAGTCAACATTTAGAGGCTCTAATTACACTACAAATACTACTAAAAGATAATTGTTCTGGAAAATGAAGAGTAGGAGACAAGAAAGGTGAAAAAGATAATAGAAAAAAGTAGACTAACACAGAATGTACACAGGAAAATAGAATTGTGTGATAATAAACTTGGAACTAGCTCCTTGACAAGTACACTCCACCTCCTTTAAATCTTTTCTAAAAATCAACTTGAGCTAAACCCCAAATTTGCTACATATATGTTCTCTAATTACAACTAGATGATGAAGCTTTCAGATTCCATTTTGCTTTGATGTTAATTTTTGCTTGGTCCCTAGTAGACATGGCATAGAGATAAATCATTTTATGCAGAACAATTTTCTATCTCTCCTAAGAAGCAATTTATGATTTCAAATAATACTCTGCATCATTATATTTATATATATTATAACTCCTTAAAAATATATCTATTATAACTCCTTAAAACAGTTATTTTCTTTGCTGTCTGTAAAACATCTGGCACTCCTCTGGTGCTAATTACAATGAGGGAAGGAAGGTATTTTCAGATGGCAGAACAAGTTCATGCAGAAATTCAGCACCTTACATTGCTAAATAATATTAAGGATAGAAAATAACACTTAGGTCTTTTATCTAAACCGCTTCATTATTGATTTAGCTCCAGTATCTCCTAATATTAGAGTAGCACTTATTTTGTATAGGACTTCTTCACAAATTATTTTACAGCTATGAACTTCAAGCATCTTCAATGAATGGAAAAGGCAAACACTGTAGACTATTTGCATAAAGGGATTATTTTTAACTACTGTTGTTTAAAATAATTTGTAGAATGCTTAGCATTAGCTTATGTTAGTATGTAAAATTTATCAAAATAAGACGTGATCTGATTGTCATAGCATGAAGCAGATATTAGATAGACATAATTATCTAATATAATTAAAGATGTCTTGGGGATTTCTCTGAGACAATGAAAGGAAAGTCACAAGATACCATCCTTCCTTCAACTAAATGGAAGAGATATTCGTGTCAATTTATTTGTCACCCATGCTCCACCAATTTGCAGATTGGAATCCCTAATTTTCTGAATATTTATATTCCATACTTAACAACTGCTTTGATGGCAGACTCTAATTGCACAGGGCTATGTATAAATATTGGTTCATACAGAAAATGGTTTCAGATGAGGTACTTAGATCTTCCTCTACCTCTGCAAACATTTTGTAATTATTTTCAAAGTTACCCCTCAGTGTGTATCTGTGAAATACAAAAGTTTATGTCTGATTTGGGGTGAATGTTGGCACAAGACAAAAAAAAGGTTTCATCTCTCACTTCCCTGAGAGCACTGAGTAAAGATTTGCATGTCACACCTTGTGAATATAGGTTTGTGAACAAGAAAATCTTGAAATAGAAGGAGTTCTACTCACAGAAGCTGCGAAAGAGCAACTTCATGCACTGCAATTTCATGTTTCTTGCAACATGCAACTGCATGACTGGAGTATTTGAACCAAAGTTTCTCCAAATAGCGTAGACAGAAATAAGGTTTTTTGTCTGTTTCGATAAAATGATGAGTATTCACAACAAGTAATTAGTATATTTCATCTATGCCATCAGTTTCCGAACTGTGAGATGTGCAACACACAGTCTTTGTAGTTCTGCAAAGAATTCTAGACAATTGTGGTCTTTGGAAATTATCTTAGCAGCTAGCTAGTGGGTGATTTAAGCGTATGCTGATGCAATTTCTGTGGTTTTAAAAAATTCTCCAGAATTAGTCTGGTTCCTCACTTGGATTATTCCGTTTAGGATTCTAATTACCCATTAGGTAATGAAAGGGCTTAAATGTTGTGGAGACTGGTAAATTTAGATATTTCTCTTCTTTTGAAATAGACACACATTTCTGCCTGTATCCTTATGCAAACATGCTCAAGAATATGAAAATCCAAACAGAAGGACTTGGCTTGAACGCTGAGTAAAAGCGACTGAAACATTATCTCTGGGTGAGAAGGGGAAGGAGCACATAGAAACAAAGAATATTTCAATCAGCCTGAGCCATGTATATGACCTTATAGGGAAGATAAAAAAACCCCACAACCAATCAAACAAAAAATAATAATAAATAAAAACCAACCAAACAAACAAACCCAAAAAACCTAGGAATGGATTTTTGGTCAAGATGCTGACTGATGTGTTGGTCCTGTAAGCCAAGGGAAGTACTCATGACTTTTTGATTCCTCTTCTGCTAAATAGCTCTTGAATCCAAGATACCCAGCTCTGAATTATTCTCTAGAATGGAAAGATCAAGAACATCCCATGATAACTATCTCAGGCTAAGATTAGTTAAAGACTAGTTCATAACTGAAATTCGCTGGACTTCATTATAAAAATCCATTAAGGAATGCACAGTACTTCTGTTATGGAAATTATAAGGAGAAGAAAGAGGAAAAACGCACATGGGGAAGGTTCATTGCTGGGGACTACATGCATATGAGAAATAAAAGTGAAGGAAAGGCTCAATATTGGGAATACTTTGACAGTCAGACAGCAGGCAGTCTGCTGAGGTCAGACAAATATGTCAGCTGAGACTGACAGTAGAGACAAGGATGTCCAGAGCTTGGACTAATGGATGAAGATGAGCTAATGCAGCTTAAGAAATCTTATCTGTCGAAGTTTGAGTCTTCTCAAGTGCATGTCTTCTTGAGTCTTCTTGAATGCATGTCTTCATTTATTCAAGTGAGCCACCAGTGACAGGGGTATTATTGGATGCAATTTAACACATCTGTACAGCTCTACTTTGATCTTAAAAAATGGAAGGAAACTTCAAGTTATAGGATCTTTTTATACTAAAGGTAACATATAATCAAGGCATTTTTTTTTCTTGTAATCTACTTGATTACATTTCAATTCAGATATACAGCTGCCCCACTGTTGTGGTTTGGGCCGAACTGGCCACTGAATCGAATAACCGATGCTCTCCCCTACATCTCTCTCCAAGGATAATATATACAAGACTGTATCAAGCTCCCAGGATGATGATCACATCACCAGCAGGCACTGGGAAAGTCCCAGACTGGACTCAGCAACAGACAGGAACTGGATTCCAAGTCTGGATTCAGGAATGCACGGATTAGGACCAAAGGCAGACGAACAGACAGAGTCCTTCTCGGACGCCAGCTGCAGAAGAAAGAGGCCTGACCCTTTGATCCCTCAGCTTTTACACTGCACATGAGGCAGATGGGATGGAATACCCTGTGGGTCAGTTTTGGGTGACCTGTCCTGTTTGCTGCTCCCCGCAGGTGGGACCCCTCTACTTTTTTCTGCTTCTGACCCTCGAACGTGGCACACGATGATGTTAGCTGACCTTAGTTGTTTTAACAATAAGTATAAGCAAGAGCCTCTCTGCATACCATTCCTTGACATAAATTATAAATAATCAGGTCTTACCATTCTGAGTAAGTTGTTTGTTTTTTTTTTTTTTTAAGACTACAGTCTTAAAAATACACCATTAATTTCAGACAGTTCAGTTAGTAAGAAGAGGCTTAGCCTCTAAGTAAAATCACTTAACAGAAAATCAGTTCTGTTTCTCCTGTAACCAGGACATTTGCAAAATTATCTCAAGCTGTTGGATTTACTTGCTACAATACATATGTCAAATACTGAATGTCCATGAGCAACAATTACAACTAAATTGCAGCTGGCAAATTTTTTTTAGTAGCCCAATGGCTGAAATTAATCGGCAAATTGGTTTCTACTGAAAAGACAAGTTTATGTTTGAAAGATCAGCTTGGTATTTTACTTTATTCTGTTGAAAAACTTGTATTTATTACATAAATATAAAGTCAGCTGAGTCATATCTGCCAGACCACACTGGTTCTATAGGCAACATAATACAAAATGATTTGATAGGTTGCAGTGTACTTTGGCAGCAATGGTAGCATACAAAACCCATTGTCGCTGTCTCTGTGAAATGGCCTTTCAGTGTGTTTTCATCAGAGAGACAATGAATGTAAACCACAATCCAGGAATTGATAGGAGAAATCTACAAACTGCATTCTCAGTGCTCGCAAGTGTTGTGATGCTGATAGCTGTTTTCCCTTCTATTCTTCTCCAGCACAAACAAACTGGTATGTCACAGATGCTTGAAATTAGATGAAGGGATTTCAAAATAAAGAAGAGGAAAATCCGAATAATATGCATATACTTTAATTGTATGAGTTAACAGCTGAACTCCTAGGTGACAAAAGAAATTGTTACCCAAAATCTCATTACAGAATAAATAAAAACCTCAGCACACTTCCTACATGATATTGCTGTTGTGTCACTAATGCCCATGGCATGCTTGAAGTAATGCCACTGACGCTGTTTTTATACCTTGCTTTGTTTTGTCAGAAGCACTTTAAGAATGAACATTTTCAATGACAATACTTATGAAAAGCAGAGGTTTCTATAGAGGTATTAAAATATACACTTAAGAAAGCAGCTAACAAAATGCTAACAAGTAGCAACAGATTAACTGAAGTGGGATACATAGATGTAACCTGTCAAAAATAAGTCATGCAATGTCTTAAAAATACATTTTAAATGGAATATAAAACACTGGAGTAGATGTCTTATAGAATCTTATGCTTACAATGGATCTTGGAGAATGTAAAATATTTATTTGTGTACTGTCTTCTTTCATATTACCAAAGCATCTCAGTAGTTCTGCTGAAATGACATACCGTGAATAGTATAATATTTTTGCTTACATTCTCATTAGGGTTCAGAGTTAACATCTCAGTTATATCACAGCAGCCATTCACAAGCTCACAAAGTCCGTAAGCTATTTGCAAAAGCTCAGGAGGGCAACGAAATTAAATAAAGGAAAAATTTTTGCAGTGGTAAGTCTTTACTTTTTAAATTCCCATATAGGTAGCAAAGGGACAAGTTTTAAACTAAGTGACCAAACATAAAATCAATGTACATGTTCTTTTTTTCTGGAAAAGTGCAGTGCTTTGATTTTTCAAGTCATAATGTTTTTAGGAAGGAAATTCTAACAAAGCAGAACATTTAACTATATCATTTTGTGTCAGATGTTTCCACATTCTGAATATTCATGCAGGTCTGGTATCTCATCTTAAAAATGTTATTGTAGAACCAAAGTTGATATAGAGGAGGATAACAAGAATAAGTCAGGTAGAAAAGGGCTACCATACAAGGAATGACTAAATAAAACCTTTCCATTTGGAAAAGAGACTGCTGGGATGGGCTATGTCCTAGACATCTACAAATCATAAAAGGAAAGCAAAAAAAAAAAGGCAGCAGCACAGGAACTAGAGGGCTTTCAGGAAAATTGTCAGGAAACAGTACTACTGACAAGAAAGAAAAGTACTTTCTTGTGTGGTACATATTAACCTGTGGAACTCACTGCCTTCGGTTCTTATGTTCACAGAAACATATGTGAGCTGAAAATGAGATCAGAGAAATTTACTGAGGATAGCTCCCTCAGTAGCTCTTAAATATCATAGTGCAGGTTCAAATTCTGATAAGAAGTCTTATAACAATTCCATAGCAATTAACTCCTGGAAGCTGTCCAGATGTACAAGGGAAATGATCTCTCCATGTAGGTCCTGATCTAATGCACCTTTCAAAGCATTTCCATAGCCACAAAGTCAGCCTAATCAGGATGGCATTTCTTTGGTTCTATGTCACATGAAGTGAGACAATTGCCCATTTTGTCATGTAAAGCTGGTGGCTTGCTAGTAGTTCATACTTACCCTACAGAGTACTTGGGAATTTAGCAACTTCATCACCTGTTCATGGTTTTCAAACAATAAGTTTATATAGGGTTTTTTTCTAACAGTCAGATAACTAGAAACATAACAACTTCAGCTATATTTAAGTCTACAGTTTTGCTAAGTATTTCTTAGCTGAAAATAAAATAAAATATGTAAATAAATCTCTAATTCTTAACCAATGTAATTATTATTAAAAATATGCTTCAGATGCAAAAGAAAATAGGTCAGATCAAATACAGGGTGTAGACCTGTTTTGCTGGATAAAGGCATTTTCACATAGCTATTCTTCTGTGCAGAAGGGAATTTAAAAATGCCCATTTACAATATGTCTATATTTAAAATTAACTCAGCATCATCATCTTGAAAAGCTAGTCTGCATACTGGCTTTCTTTAACACGTTCTTTTCGATGTGACACTTAAACTAGGATAGTTTTATATAGGGTTTTTAGCTTCACCATAATAAAATCCTTAATGAATTCAGCGGGTATCTCAGCTGGCTTAACTGTCATTTTAGTGCCTTTTTTTTGGTCATACTTGCACCTTCTGTGACTTATTTTTCCCAAATGTATCCATATTCTTGCAGTCGCATCGCAATACTTCCACTTGTATTGTGTAGAAGCAGAAATGTTCCATGTCAGCTTGTTAACAGCCTTCATATCTGGAGGCTATTGTCATATACATGTTTCTAAAATACTCGCAAATTTGTTGCTTAACTAAGGATAGAAAAATAACCAGTATGGTTGTCTTTTCTTCAAAGAAAACCGACTTAATTAGCCAAGGTAACAGCAGGGTTGAAACCAAAATATGATTTAAATGTCCTGATTCCATCCTTTCCTCATTTTGTGTTAAGACTGTAAAACATACAGAGTTCCCTGGGGCAAGAGGGACATGTCTCTGTTTATTCTGTAAAATGCTTAATATAGGAGGAACATAAAAAAAAAATCCAAGCTATAATTCTTCTCAAGCATTTCCTTCTTTGTGTTTATACTGACATTTTAAGACTACTTAATTCTATCACTCTTGGAGTTTTTCAGTAATTCACATGGCAAAGAAAAAGATGCACACAAATGCAGCGAGAGCCTGGGATAGAGAGGCACTTGAACCTATGCAGAAAAAAGTGCCTTGAATTTTCAGAAGCCTGACTGTTCCCTGTATGGTTAGACAGCCATACAACATTAATGCAGAAACAGCTTTAGGCATTAAGCAACTGAAAACACATGCTTAGGATGGCAAATAACAAGACTGTAAAATCAGTTCCAGGTCCCATGGGATGGTGACAGGGAGTGTGGCTGCGAAGCAGGAGCCTGCCTTAGGCAGCTGTGACTGAAAGCCACGCTCAGTCGATCCTGGGTAAGGTCTACAAAACTCCTTCTCTGAGTCCTTAGAGCAGCAAAATCTACTTTTGAATGTACTGCTGGGATGTGTTGTCCTCAATTTACATAGGAAACAAATGATATTATAGACCTGCATATTCACAGTTTCCCTTGACAATAATCTTGCATAAACTTGTGGAACTCATATAGTGTGAAACAGGGTGAATTTCTTAAGAATCACTTGTCTTCTGGAACTGGAATTATTCATCTCCTAACTCTGACACAACCTTCTTTAACAACCTTGATTGACTTTTTCGGTATCAATTTTATTCACACAAACAGCTGTTATTTCTGCTCATCCACAAAAAACTCAATGATCTTGAGAAAATCTTTTCATGTGTAACTTGTACAGTCCAAGATTACAAAGAGAAAAAGAATTGGAAAAACATCCAAAACTTTTCGGTGCTTATCTTGCATGAATCACTCAATTTCTGTATCACTGAATTCAAATTGCTTTTGTTACTTTGAGCTGCACTGGGATGTCTATAGATACAGATGATAAAGCATAAAGCGGGGAATGATAGGTCATAGACTCTACACCTGTAGGCACTGGAAATATGAACTACCCAATTCAGTTCTTATAGGAGGGATAAAAGTTTTTTCTTTTATAGTGACCACAAGTGTAAAAAAGGTATCACAAAGCTATCATAGCTACATCATAGCTATTACTTCCTGTCCTTCAGTAAGAGAAAAAGAGCTGGGAGGTGCCAACATGTTAGCAGAGATCCTGGTGACCTGCAAATCCTTAACACACGTCACCCTTTTAAAAATATGGTAGTAAACTTTAGACAATATGCAACAGGGAAGAACATGGGAAACTCCCTTGACAAGCGGGTGACTGTGTCAGCTGACTTCTATTCTCCAAGCAGCACATGCGAACCAGCAACCCTTCCCTGTTCTCTATAGGTAGGATGTACAATGTCTTACATTTCCTAATCAACCACACAGTTCTTAGAGTTTCAGCAAATTGTTTGACATAAAAGCATATTTTAAACAGGACAAGACCTTTTATAGTGAAACAGGAGAATCTTTCATTGATCTTTTGCAAAACATGGTGTCAGTTTTGGAAGTCCACAGGGGAAGAAGCTTTTTGTGTGCACGTGTCTGTCTTTCTGTGCTTTTTATCTGCTTTCAAAGGTAACAAGACTCACATTATAGGAATTTGTAAGAATCTTTAAAAATAACTGTCAAATATGTGAGTTCTTTCTATATTTGGTTACAATGCTCAAGGGCAAGTTTTACAAGTTTCATAGACTTGACCTGTAGTATCAACACTGCTTGTTGCCTACTGTTTCAGATCTGTACAAGCATGTCATGGAAACTGCTGCATCTGCTTCCTTAAACCTTGTGGTGGCACCCAGTGATTATATCGTTCAGGCAGAAGAAATGAAGAAGCCAGTAGCATCTGGGTTTTTTTGGTCATTTTGAAGCAAATAGAAGGAAAAAGAGATAAAAAAGATTCAATTACACACTTTGTGGAAAGAAAAAAAAAAAACCAACAAAAAACCAAACCAAAAAAACCCAACCCCACACCAAAAAACCCTAAGCAATAATATTAATTTGAAGGCCTGATTTTAATGCTTGTGTTGTTCACATCTGAAGTGGAAAAATCTTACATGTGTAGGATTTTTGCCTGTAACAGCTAGTTTTTGCATTTTTTTACTTGAAATTTTTCTTATAAACAGAATATAGATAGCAATAAAATTTGAGGTATTTTAAGCCAAAAGGTTGAAGTGCCATAACAGTATATCCACAGTCCCTAGGAAAATAAGTCATGTTCTCTTTTAGTCCCTGTGCCATTGTTGTAAAAGAAGCTTGCCTCTTCTTAGCTAGCATATGGCCATCTCCTACTTCCTAGTTCTATAAATACCTTAAAAAGCAGAGAAGTACTTTTAACTTCAGTTCAGTAAGGACTGAGGTATAAGACCTTTTTCAAGGTTGTATTGGGTTTATGTGGCAAGGTTTTGGTTGCAGGGGTGCAGGGAGTGGTCTGCAGGGGTTGCTTCTGTGCTGCCCCTGTGGCAGACGGAGCCATTTGCACCNGCTGCCCCTGTGGCAGACGGAGACATTTGCACCCCCAAAGCTGAGCCCATCAGTGATGCTGGTGGCACCTCTGTGATAACATATTTAAGAAAGGGTAAAAAATGCTGCATAGCAGCTGTGAGAGAAAGGAGTGGGAAAAACGGGAGAGAAACTGCCTGTGGACACCAAGGTCAGTGAAGAAGGTGGAGGAGGAGGTGCTACAGGTTCCAGATCAGAGATTCCCCTGCAACCTGTGGAGAAGACCATGGTGACACAAGCTGTTCCTCTGCAGCTCATGGAAGTCCACGGTGGAGCAAATATTCAGACTGCAGCCTGTGAAGGATGCCACACTGCAGTAGATGGACATGCTGAATGAAGCTGCAGCCTGTGGAAAGCCCACACCAGAGCAGGCTTCTGGCACCAACTGCAGCCCATGAAGAGGAGCCCACATAGGAAGAGGTTTTCTGGTGGTAACTGTGGCCCATGGAGGACCCTTGCTGCAGCAGTTCATTCCTGATGGTCTGTATCCCATGGAAAGACCCATGCTGGAATATTTCTTGAAGAAGGATCCACATTGGAGCAGTTCTTGAAGGACTGTATACTGTGGGAGGTACCCCACGCTGGAGCAGGGAAAGAGCATGAGAAGGAAGGAGAGGCAGAGAAAGTGTTATGAATTGACCCTAGCCCCCGTTCCCCAACCGCCTGCGCTGATCAGGGTGGGAGGAGGTAGAAGAGTCAGGAATGAAGGAGTGAAGTTGAGCCTAGGAAGAAGGAGGGGGGAAATTGTTTTTAGTGTTGTCTTTTTTTCTCACTATCCTACTATATTTTTAAATGGCAGCAAATTAAATTAATTTTCCCCAAGTCGAGTCTGTTTTGCCTGTGGTAAAAAAAAAAAGGTAATTGATCTCCCTGTCTTTATCGTGACCCACAAGCTTTTTCATCTTATTTTCTCCCCCTGTCCTGTTGAGGGGGAGTGAGAGAGTGGCTTGGTGTGTGTCTGGCACCCAGCCAAGGTTAACCCACCACAAAGACAAAAAATTAGTTTTCTCAAATTCAAGTTTGGTGCTGTAAAAACTGGTCCTACTTCCATTTTTGTTTAGGCTAATTCATCCCTCATCTGCCTCCCATTTATTACACTGCTTACATTTATTTAGTCTAAATAAGCTCTGCCCGGACCATGGACTTATTCCATCCATCCCATGCCTTTTCTGCTGTTACCTCAGAGAAGACAGAGGGTGACTATTAAAGCAGCCCATTACACTGACAGCCAAATAAATACTTGTCATTGTAACGGTGCATAGCTAGCATCAGCCTTTGCACTGCTGTTCCCTTTGACTCAATCCCCATTTTATCCACACTGCTCATGAAAAAGATCTAAAAAATGGTGCCTAGGCTCAGCCATGAGAAAGATTTAACAGCATGCCTGAGAGGAATAGTTTCTGCTTAACAAGAGTCTTCTCTGTCAATGACTTGTCATCCTCAGTAGGCTGGTGCAAAAAATCAAGGAAGGAATTACAAAACCTGTGTGTTTAAAAAATCACCTTTACTTTTGAGCTTAGGAATGTTTGGAAGATGATAACATTAAAAAGATCCCAAGATGAGCAGCAGCAATGATAAGCTGCTGCAAAGCCCAACACAAGTGTTGACAAATCTCACATTCCCATCAGAAGTCTTGCAATAGTCTTTAAGAAAGATAATAATAAAGTGATCAAATGAGTATCCTAGTTTTCTTTTTAAGATCCAGAGTAATTAATCTAGTTCAAAAAAGAAAGGAAAAAACAATATCAATATAATTTTAAATTGATATTGTAATTTTTTAATACGGTTCTAGACAGTACAGGATACTGGATGAGAAAATGGTAAAAAAATGAGTTACGTGATTTGACAAGACACTGAAGGAAACTCAAATCAGCATGTAACTTGAAGCTTATTGTTTATAACAAAAGAGTAGCTAGTAAGCTGGATGCAGTCAATAACACCTAGTCCAACTATTTTAAGGAAAAAACCCAACATCAGTGGTATCAGTGAGGTTCTAACATAAGTGAAAAGCTGCTTTCCTGTCACAAATCTAACTTAATAGGGTTTTTTTCCCCCTATGCTTCATACTCCATATGGTCACTGGATAACCATCCAGATTCTTATTTATTTCTGTGTTTTGTACAAAGTATCCTTAAAATCAGCTACTATTCAATGAGCTCTTAGTTTTTTCCTCAATACAGTAATTGCCTTTGTCCTACTTCCTTAATTTATGTTTCAATTAATCTGTTCTGAGTACTCACACTCCTAGTCCCATGTATTTACCATTCCGGGCTTTGGCAGATAACCATAACTGCAATCACGTTTATCATTACTGACTGTAAGAAAAAGTGATTGGCAATCATGGAATCAAGCCAGCAAGGGGAAGGAATCCCAAATTAGTAACTGGGACACAATGTGTAAGAAAGCTGATGATTTCTCAAACTGATAGTATGCAACACTGAAAAAAGTCTTTTCTACAATTATATGTTTCTCTGCTAGGAAGAAGGCTAAATATAAGTAGGGAGTGATGAACGTAACTCATCACAGGAGGGCCTGATGCCCTCCTGTCATTTGTGTATATAGGAGATACCTATCATTTCATCTCTTCCTCTAACAACTTGAAAACTCAATGCCTTTATGTAAAATTGTTTTTAAAGTACAGCCTCACTAGTTCCAGGTTTCTTTAAATTGTACAGTGCTTCTGTACATGTAGTGCAGAAGGTTCTCTTTATATTCCCACCACTTTTGTATAGAAAACACAAAGTACAATTTGAAGAAACTAGTTAATTCCCAAAGCTAAATATTTTTTTGAAAGCCAAATAAATCCTTTAGAGGTAGATCAGCAACAAGGAATTAGAAGTTAAATCTTGACTAGTTATCATAAGGGGAACAATTTAATGTTTCTTCTTAGCATAAACATTACCAAGGTCCTCACTGAAGGGCAAATAGATAATGTTCTTTTTGCAGCCATCAATGCTATTCTGAAAACAGAAGTGTATGACACATTCTATAGTGTATTTCAATTACTGCTATTGCAGAGTGACCAGGTAAGCAGCAATTCTGTAGAAAACAATGTAAGGACTATACTGGTTCGGAAGTGAGATATGGGCCAACAGTATCCTGCTGCTACAAAGACCAATAATCATACTAGGAAGTAAATACAGTGATATTATGGTACAGGTATGAAGTAATGATTTGAACCCTCCCTACCCTTGTAAAGCTGCTCTTTCCAAGAGTCCTGTCTAGTTTTGCACATCAGATTTTAAGAAGGAAGCAGACATGTGGAGAAAACAAAGGTCAGTAAAAATAATCAGATACAGTACCTGAATTCTGTGATGAGAGAAATGGAATATGAGCCTATCACAGGTTGTAAGGAGACTGTACATAAACTAACAGTAAAACAAGGGAAACTATGTTAGAGTTAGAGGTTCCAATGGTAAGAATAGTGAGCACTATTTTAGTCTGCTTGGAGAACACAGGAGATTTTAAAGAACAATTTGAAGAATGTCTGTCAAGAGTGATATAGGCCCTGCCGTCTAACAGTGAGGAGAGACGACAACTTCCAAGGTGCTTGCCATCTCTTTTCTATGATTTCTCTAAATTTCATAGAATGAATTGTTGATTTATTAATTCATGCAGTTAACTTGTTTATTACACTGCTTCCCTCCATATTCTAAAGAACATACTGTGTCACTGCAGCACTGCCTAGTTTGTTCCCAATGCACACTTCTCTCTCTTAGACATGTAAATTCAGTCTTGAAGAAGAGCTGATCTGGTTCTGCTTCAAGCTCTGCCTCTAACTTGTAAAATCAATGAGTGATGTGTTAACAAGCCACTTCTAACTGAGATCTAGACTTCTTTAGTCTCTACTCATCTGCACTAATGCTCCTTTTTTCATTTGCACATCTTGACGACTCAGTGCCTAAACATGTTACAATTTCTTCAGCCAAAGCAGCTTCTCATGCCAGACAAGTGTCGGTATATTAACACCCTTCTTCTGATAGATGTTAAGCCACACTCTGCTGAACTTCCCAAATGATTTGGTGAAGCAACTGAAGTGCAGCTGTGGACTTTAAAAAAAAAATAATGTTGTCAGCTTCTAAGAATGCACAGGAGAGGATAAATGTATTACCAATAGACTGACTGCAATTAAAATTCTTTGATTTATCTCTCTGTACTTTTGACAAAATAGTTCATGGTTTCAGGAGAATATGAGCAGTACTACAATGGTTTGACCACCTCAACCCAGTCTGCATCCTCGGGCGGTTGATCCTTTCAATACCGGCAAGCCTGTCTGTTAGTGTGAGATATTAATGTTCTGTCAGCTACCACATTCAAGAACAAAACCACTGGAATAATGAGGAAAGAAATCCAAATGAGGAAAGAAATCCAAACCTGGATTTTCTATGAAGCTGGATAGCTCCACGTTTTAGTACTTTGTAGAGATTTTACAGGTCAAGATTAGCAGGCAGATAGACATGGGTGCAGTTGTGGTGGGTACCTGCTACAGATCTCCTAAACAGGAAAAATGAACCAAGAAAAAGATAAATGCCTTTTAAAAAGTTCTCCAGCTCAGTATTTGTTTGTGAGTCATCAAAATATTGACTATTTCTCCTGGCAGGTCCCACTGGAAATGTGGTCAGTAGACCAGCTGGATCAAAAATTAAGTTTAGTCAATTTATTTTTTAAGCAGTCAGCATGCCTATAAGAAGGGGAAATCATGCTTAACCAACATGATAGCCTTCTACAATAAGACAGCTAGGTTAGTGGATGAGGGGAGAGTAGTGAATGTTGTTTATCTCCACAGATCTTTTGCACATAAAGCATCGGATTTCAAGGAATTTTCTCTGTTCATTAAGCATCTTATTGCACCTTAGCAGAAAATAAGGTTTCCCACTCATATATTGTTCTCTGCAAGCTCCAACCATGTGAGTATTTTTCAGGAAATATACACTAAAAAAGTTAGATTGAACTTATATGATATCACTATTTAATATGAAGGTAGAACAAAATCTGACAAAGATGGTATGGGAAAGGAGATTTTTGCTTTGGGTTTACTCCAGACATGAAATAGGAAAATACAGTGAGTAAAATAAAAATACTCAGTCCAAAGCAAGTAAAACACAATAAGTGAATGTGGGAAAGAAATTTTCTACATCAGATTACTTTCTAAACACAGAAAATCTCTTCAGTTTTATCAAGTCAATAATCTGTGTGTTAAACTCATAGTGTTTCTAATTCATACTAGCAACCCTTTGCCAGTGCCCACAACAGTGTAGAAAGTTAATGTTCCATAGAGTGTTGGAGTATCTCAGATATGTCCATTGAGCTTTTACTTTTAAAAAGAAAATCTACATTATATCTTCTTAAAACTTTAGTTGCAGAAAAAGCATAAATTAATTCTTCTGTGTTACACTCAATTGCTCTTTTGGATCTCTGCTGGAACACTCAATTTTTGTATCAATCTAATTGGAAAACCTGTGGCAAATGTGCAAAGCAATAATTTTAGGCAGAGCAGAAGCCACTGTTTAAATTTTCTTGATTTAAAAGGTACTGATTTTATTAATACAAGATCAGATGTTTTTTAAAAAGTGATAAAAATATTTCTAAAAAAAAATAGTTTTAAAAAGCTGATTCATATTTTATTGTTTATATCATGCCAGGATGAGTAAAGCAGACATTCAGTGAGATGAAACTGGCCAAATACACTGTCTATACTCTGTTTCACTTTCAGACAAGTTTGTAAGACTACTGAAATTTGATTCAAAGTGAAGCAGCAAGTTTTAACACATTAAAAATCTCCCTACTTTAAATTTATTCCTGGTTCAAGTAAAATGGGAAACATTTCAATTTATAATGGATTTTGTGAGCAATGGCCCACATCTTCATTTATTTTTTAACATTAGTCAGAATTTTGGTGGTTACTTTCCTGACAGAGTTCTTTTAAAGATTCATGTATTTTAGTGCACTGAGAATTCTGCAGCTAAATCAGTATCCTGCCTTGAATACTCAAAAATTAGTAAATGGGTAATATATTACAAGAATCTATTGGCAATTTTTAGAGAGGAGCTGGTACAGTAATCTGTATTTCTGTGCTATGTGATGTCCTTCTAGGTAACATGACTCTGCCTCTGCTAATATATTCAAATCCATACAAGCAGCCAATACCACTGCTGTCAGACATCTTTTCAGCAGTTTACATGAAATAAACTAGTTCCTCAGGCATCCTCATAAAAATTTCTACAAAAAGTGACATCCTTATGAATGTGCACCACTACTCCTTAGAGCAGATCCCTCAAGGCTGAAAGTTGAGACAAATGGTGATGCAGTTCAAATGAAGCCTTCAGTAATTCTGCCTGTTCTGTGCTGTTCAGCAAAGGAGTGCTTAGAGTTCAGAGTCTTTAAGGTCGTCAGTTTGGCACCTTTAAGGCAGAAGCAAAAAGAGTCATCCTATATACGTCAGAAGTCACAAATGTAATATCCTGTAGGTATGGTAAATGTTCCCAGTACCCTTCAGACTTTTAAAATATTTATAAAATATATATTTAAAATTTAACTTGCATTATTTCAAGTAAGGAGGAGATCAATATCACCTGACATGTACACAAAGTTTATTGACAGCATCTCAGTGTCTTTTAGGTTTATAGGGTGCCCAAGAACATACACATACGTGATCTACTACCATCACCAGATGCATTTTAATATCCTCTTACTGAAAATGTCATCTTACTTTAAGATGTAATAGCTGTAGAATTACACTTGGTTCCTAACTGGCAGAGACTTTGTTTCCTTGGTAAGAGCTTTAGCAAAAATAAAAAATGCTAGGCATTACAGACTGTGCTTTGAAAGCAGATAATTATTTGATCTCATTTACAGTGTTTTTTGCAAGAGTGATAAAAATTTAACACAAGTGCTACATGATGTTACTGTCTTGCCTTCCAAAAGATAACGTCCGTTATTTTTTTATTTTATTTTATTTAAGTGGACTCAGAATTATGGTTTCAATCAGGCGTTGTGTAGGCAAAGAGTTAGGCACATTTTTCTCTCAAGCACACTAACAATGAATTCTCATGTGGTCCATTAGAACCCCCTGCCTGTAAACATTACAAAAGTCATCTTACTGCATATCAACTACAAGCTGCAACCTTACCTATTATTTCTGGTTCTGAATTCCCTCCACAGCTTGACTACTGCTCTTCAGATTTAATTGTCATCATGCCATATATCACAGCCATTTCAGAGAGTTGGCTGGTCATTCCCTTGACCAGTAGTGGTAACAGATAACAAGGGAGTGAAAGGATGGATCAAAGATAATTTGCAGTAAAACAAAGGACGGGACCACCAGCATTTCACTGACTAGTTGTGGAGGTGGTGGTTTTAAGACCTTCAGGCTTGGCCTTAGAAAATATCATACCATAGAATTATCTATGACACAATGAGCAGAAATTATCTAAGCATATCCTTTGTCGCACTAAAGTATAAAAGGAAGACTGTGTGTGCATGCATGTGAGGGAATAAACTGGTAGGACTCACACTTGTGGAACAAAAAGGAGAGCCAACTCCTAAAAAGTAAAAGAGTAGTGTTATTTGCTTCCAAGCATATCTGTTGGAGGCATGAGCGAAGAAGGCACTATCATTTAGAGTGATATTTGTCTACTCCTTCTTTGAGTATTAAATTAATCCTTATGTGGTTGATGCTGTTCTGCCTGCGATACAAACCTACAGTGAAATAAAGAATCACTGACCTACCTAGCCAGTCCTGCTTAGTAAAGATCACATGCCCTTTTCTTTAGTACATGTATTTTACTATATGTATATTTACTAATGTAAGGCTAGTAGAAAAACCAGGAATAAAACTACAGTAAATTTTCTCTGCAGTTTGAATTTTACACAAGTTTATTTCTCTCCTTGTCTGAAATTATGATCAATATTGGCTGTGATATTTAAGCCACTAAGTAACAGTCATATTACATACTAGAAATGGCTACATTTCCATAAGAACTAACATCAGGTATTCACACCATGTGGTTTCCTAACATTATCTTCTGGGGTTTTGGCAGACACTGCACATACAAAGATTAGTAGCAGTCTAATCCAGTAACAATGTTACAAGGAAAGCCTCATGACTGTTTATGAACAGTTTCTTTCAAAACTTTTTTTACTCCTTGATTAACACTTATTCATACACACACTGCAGCAGCGTTACTCATGTAAATAATGTATCATAAGAAGTGTCTAGTATGTGTCTGGAATTGCAATTCAGGCTGTTGGATTTCTGATCATCAGTTTAAAAAGCTTCATATAAAAGGGTTTTTTTTTTTTCTTTCTAGTGGCAAATTAAATCAGACTAGAGTTATAATATCTCTAAATTATTTCCCTGACTGGAAATCTTAGAGTGTCCCATGATCTTAAAAAATAACAATTAAAAAAAGATTAAAACCACAAAAAAAAAAATAATGCGCTTCTAAGTCTATTGCCAAGCATCAGTCTGCTCTGCAATTGCCCTCTGCCATTTTTCCAGTTGCTGCAGACCAAATTAAAAGTAGCTGGCCACAAAGGGCGAATCACAGGGAGACCTGGTGCCATTAGTAATCAGAGTTGATGATTAATGAGAATGGCAGAGGAGGCATTAAACTGTGCTAAGTCATTAAGGAGAGACATACAGACACTGAAATGTGGGTAATGTGGGAAAGAAAAAAAAAAACAAAGCCCAAGTGACACTAAAAGTATTTTCAGCTATAGCATCTGTATGTGAGGACCATCTAGTGAGTAAAAATCTGGCAGGTAAGTAATCAGCACATTAGAATTCTTCCAATTATTTCAAGTACTTTCTTCTCCCATTCCCATTATTTTCCAAAATGTTTTCTTTTTACCTGCTTCATTTACTTACTTCCTCTCTTTTGACTTGCAAACTGGTGGGAAGTGTTAGATTGACAGATACAGTGACTGAAGTCCATATTAGTCTTTCCAATAGGCACAGCATGGGCAGTAACCGAAGAAAATTTCTCCTTGCTACTGCCTGCCAGTCGCTTCCATCTATGTTGCAGACAAATCAAATTTCTTGGAAAGTAAGAAAGTTTCACTCCATTGGTCTAGCTAATCCTTCCACAGCTAAGGAAGGCAGAGTATTTACTGTAAATATGGAAATAATTAACATTTTCTGGATTCAGTTAGAATAAAAACTATGTATCAAGAGATATCAAGGTGACAGATGCAGTCAATGCAGAATGAGACAAAATGTATGTAGTCAAGTATCATGCCTCTAAATTAAAAAGCGATCTTCAGCCTTGTCATGAATGTAGTGCAAAACCTGATGGGTTCCTTTGGAGCGTGGCAATATACTCTATGATGAGCGCAATCCTTATTAATATTGGTAGACTGTTCATCCTGTAATATTTTGGTGCAGGTTGGTGAATGTGAACTATATACAAATTAAGATCCTTTTGTATTTTTGTCATGGTTTAGGCCAAATTGGCCACTGGGGATGTTGGGG
>RSEF01000005.1:22251558-22276845 GCA_003993805.1 Himantopus leucocephalus
TACTGATGTACTTGAAGAAGCCCTTTTTACTGTCCTTGACATCTCTTGCCAGGTTTAATACCAAGTGGGCCTTAGTCTTCCTTGTTTCATCCCTGGATATTCTGACAACGTTCCTATACTTGTCCCAGNAATACCAAGTGGGCCTTAGTCTTCCTTGTTTCATCCCTGGATATTCTGACAACGTTCCTATACTTGTCCCAGGTGGCCAGTCCCTTTTTCCACATTCTGTAAACTTCCTTCTTCCCTGTAAGTTTTTCCAGAAGCTCCTTGCTCATCCATGCAGGTTTCCTACCTCCTTTGCCTGAGTATTTGTTCCTAGGGATGCACCAATCTTGAGCTTGGAGGAAGTGGTGCTTACATATTAACCAGCTCTTTTGCACCCCCTTTCCTTCTAGAGCCGTAGCCCATGGGATTCCTCCAAGTAGGTCTTTGAAGAGGCCAATGTCAGCTCTCCTGAAGTCCAGGGTTATAATTCTACTTTTTGCCCTGCTTCTTCCACACAGGATCCTTAACTCCACCATCTCATGGTCACTGCAGCCAAGGCTACCCCCAACCTCCACATGCCCAACTAGTCCTTCGATGTTTGTCAGCACAATGTCCAGCAGCGCACCTCTCCTCATTGGTTCCTCCACTGCCTCTGTCAAAAAATTATCAACAATGCTCTGCAGACACCCCATGAAGTCTCTCATGAGAACCAGGGCCTGTGATCACGGCTTTAGCTTTTCTAATGTGGACAATTTCTTTGTATTCCTCCCACACACTTCCACCCTCTGTAGGCTTCCTTTTTCAGTCTGAGTTTCTCCAGGAGCTCCTTGTTCATCCATGCAGGCCTCCTGGCGTTTTTGTCCACCTTCCTCTTTGTTGGGATGCATCACTCCTCATCTTGGAGGAGGTGATCCTTGAATATTAACCAGCTTTCTTGGGTCCCCCTTCCCTCCAGGGCTTTATCCCATGGTCCTCTACAAAGCAGATCCCTGAAGAGTGCAAAATCTGCTCTCCTGAAGTCCAAGGTAGCAAGCTTATATGCACCCTCCTCAACACCCTAAGGATCTTGACCATTTCATAGTCACTGCAGCCAAGGCTGCCTTTGAGCTTCACATTCCCCACCAGCCTCTCCTTATTGGTGAGAAAAAGGTCCAGTGTGACACCTCTCCTTGTTGGCTCCTCTGTCACTTGGAGAAGGAAGTTATCACCCACACATTCCAGGAACGTCCTGGGTTGCTTATGCCCTGCTGTGTTGTCCCTCCAACCACCCCGTCAGGGTGGTTGAAGTCCCCGACAAGGACCAGGGCTTATGAATGTGAGTCTGCTGCTATCTGTCTATAGAGGGCCTCATCCACTCAGTCTTCCTGGTTGGGTGGCCTGTAGCAGACCCCCACTGTAACATCACCTGTCCCTGCCATCCCTTTAATCCTGACCCATAATCTCTCGGTCGGCTCCTCATCCATCCCCAGGCAGAGTTCCATGCACTCCAGCTGGTCATTGACATAGAGGGTGACACCCCCTCCTCATCTCCCCTGCCTCATTATAATTTCGTAATTATAGTGTTATGAAAATGAAAGATTTGTAGAAATTCTGTTTGGAAGTGACCTCTGAGAGGTTACATAGTCCGACTACCCATGTAAAGCAAGACTATTTTCAACACTAGATCAGGTTAGCCACGGCTTTGTCCAGCAGGGTCTTGAAAATCTCAAGGATGGAGATTCCACAATCTTTCTGGGTAATTTCTCCCTGTACAATCCAGCTTATGGTGATTTTTTTCCCCCAATGTCCAGCCTGAACATACACACACAAATGGTGGCTTTTGCCCCTTTTTATACTGGCTTTAATTAGAAGAGTTGGGCTTCATTATCTTTGTAACTACTGTACAAATAGTTACACATTGCTATTAGATTGCCCCTTAGCTTCCTCTTCATCAAACTAAATAAACACGGTTTTCTCAACCTTTCCTCATAAGCTATGTGTTCTAAGCCCCTGGTCATCTTCTCAGCCTTCCACTGGAAACTCTCCAGTATCTCCACATCCCTCCTGAAGTGAAGGGCCAAAACTAGCTACAGTATTTCAGGTACGGCATCACCAACGTTGAGTGGAGGGGGTTAATACTTTCCCCTGGTGCGCCTGCCAGTTGTTCCTGTGTATTATGGGCATATAGTCCCTAATAGTCCCCTATAGTCCCCTAATCCCCTATAGTGCCCTCATCCCCATTGTCTAGTATGTGGTTTCCTTTACTCATAATGAGACTGCTGTGTTGGCTGATATTTAACCCGATGTCCACCATCAGCCCCAGCTTCTTTTACAGCAGGGCCAGTTGGTTCCCAGCCCACAGTGATGCGGGGGGTTACCTTGAATACAGAATTTTGCACTTTTCCTTGTTGAACTTCAAGAGACTTCTATTGGCACAATCCACAAGTTTTACAAGGAATTATGGATTGATTCTCTGCTTGTTATGTCAGCTACTTCCCCTACCAGCTGGTAGCTCATTACTATTGGCAATCCTCAGGGGTCTGTACTGGAGCTGATAGTATTTATCAACTGTTTTACTCATCTTGATGATGAGATGGATGTACCTTCAGCAAGTCCATGAATTGTGGACAGCTGTTGATACACTGCAGTATATGGCTGCTATTCAGAGACCTCAACAGACTGGAGACATGGGCTGACAGGAGCAACATAAAGTTCAAAAAAGGCAAATGCAGAGTCCTGTACCTCAGATGTAATAACCCCAAGCAACAAAATAGGCTACATGTCAAGTTGCTAGAAAGCAGCTGTGCAGAAATGGGCGCAGGGGCCCTCATGAAAAACAAGTTGAGCGTGAGTTAGGAGTGACTTAGACAAAAAAGGCCAGCCACATACCAAGCAGTGTCAGCAAGCCTGTATTTTGTGGGAAGTGATTATTCCCTTCTATTCAGCACGTGAGACCACACTGGCAGTACTGCGTCCAGTTTTTCTCTATATTTAGTGGATGCTATGTGCACAGGGATTTTCCACATCACATGAGACTAACTGTTCCAGCCTGTTGAAGCAATGGGAGAATTAACAAGGCAGAACATCCAGATCAGCCCGCTAAACTCATTTACACCCACTTTAACCCTGTCTCTCTCCCTGGTGCCGATTTCCCTAAACAGGAGAAAGATCCCTCCAGACAGAGCCAAGGGCTTGGTTTTGACATTGAATAACATGTTGTCAAGATGAATCTATTACTGTTACCAGAAACTGCTCCTCAGTCAATATTAGGAGACATCAGTGTCATATCTCATCAGATAGCATAGTTTCAGAGGGAGAAGGAGACTCAGATGTTACATTTCAAACCATTATTTTAGTTCTGTCCCTCAGCGGGTGCCAGTGCTGATTTCTAAAAAGACACAAATGTTTTGCATTCTGTTTTCTAGCTGAGATAATAGCTGAGCCTTGAAGAATATTTTGCAATCCATTGTGACAAAAAAAGGCAGATGACTATATAAGTTCCCATCTCTTTTGGAGTCCATTAACTGGGTGAACACAAAGACAATATTATTTCAATCACCAGAACAGAAAATTCATCCATAGGAAATGGGAAAAATGGCACTCTTTAGCACCAAAACTCTCCTACTCTGTAGTGCTTCAGCCTTTCCTATTGCAGCTTTGATTTTTATTCCAAAATCAAATAGTAGTTGTATTTTAAGAATGCTGGTTGAATTGGAAGGAGTATTACAATCACAAGCATGACATACTTACAGTGTGACTCTTTTATTATTTCATGGGGTTTACTGGCATTTTTGCTTGTTTGTTTCTTTGTTTTCTTGCTGTGATAAAGGGATGGTATAAATGAAATGAAATCTTATGCAGGTACAACTGAATGGATAACAAAGACTATCGATTTGCTGCTTCATTTTCATAGTCACTAGAACCTAACAGTGGCTAAACTTGACACACTATGAAAAGATCTAAGTTCTTTAATAAACTCTTGAAATATATATTTTCTTGTACCTTACCAGGTCACTGAACTATCAAGTCTTGTATTTCTGTCACTGCCAATCTATCTTATGTTCTAATGCAAGGGCATTTGGCTCATCTGACCAACCACCCTTTACCTCTTTACCTGTAAATATACACTGATAGTTAAGATTTTATCACCCTGTTTCAGGTGTTCTGGTTATAAATGCCAGAATGATTAACGACCGTAAAATCAGTGAGTTCCCTTTAAAATATAACCACAGTAGAAGATTTAAAGAATTGCTGTGTTGGATTTGAAGCGTGGTTCCTTTCCTCAGGCCTCTTATCCCCAGTACCTACCATCCCTAGATGTTTCCAATACTCCAAATAGCTGTACGCTGCTGGCTCATATACAGCTGGCTGTCAACAAACACCCCCAAATATCCGTAAAAGCATGAAGTTTTTCTTCCTTCCAAAAATCTATTTTAGTAACATAATTAGGTGAACTGTAAATGTTCTGAGCAGTGGTAAAACTGAGTGCCACTCTTCCATGGAGCATTGATACTTCTAAAGGTCTGTACAGTAATTAGATGGAAAAAAACTTTGTTATCTAAAGGTAACTACTAGAGCATATGAGATATACTTTGTCCAGAACAGGGGGTTAGCAACATATTTCTCAAACAGTGTGCTAGAGCTTTATGGCTGTCACTAAAATGTCAACCATTGATCCAGTGGTAATATTATCTGAGATTCAATTACAGTGGATCAATGTTGGCTTTTTAACAATAACCTTTGTAACATGCTGGGCAGCACTGGAAATATGTCTTACTCCGCATACCTAGTACCAATTGACAGCAGTGGTACTGTTAACATATACAAATGGGAAAAGAACAAACCATTAAAGAATCAACTTCAAAACTTTTAAGAAACTTTGAGCACTAAACTCTGCCCCAAAAGAATAAAGGAAAAAAAGTTATATTAAGTAGAGTTTGAGAAATTCTCAAACATTTGCCCAAATATTTTCCTTTCCATACATATATTCACCCACCCACAGTAAGATCCTGATTTCTAAATGGAAAAACACTCTTTGACTTCAGAGAGTCCTTGATGTTACGAAATTTGTTTTTCTAGCAGTTCCCTCAGAAGAAGTCTGATTACTCCAAGTAACAAAAGTCAGTATTTTCAGGCCTTTATTTGCAAGGTCATTTATTTCGTTATCTGACTGGAAAAATGAATCACAGCATTAAGACTTGTGTTCAGTTTCTGTTGCTGGGTTCATGACTGATGACAGATAAATTAATTCTTTTCTGTCAAAGAGGAATAACAACAGGTGTTTTTTTCCCAATCTATTATTTTAACCTGTGTTTTTGGGCACAGACTGCATGTTACCAATGGTCAGTTATGGGAACAAAGTCCTTATTTCAACTCCCAGGCATTTAAGTAACATTGTGATGCAGAAAAAGAAATTAAGAATTCCCCCAGTTTTAGAGAGAACTTCACACAGGTTTAAAACAATAATACCAGGACAGATTGGTTTTTTCCTGATTTGCAGTTTTTCACAAAGCCTTTATTGGTCTATTAATTTTGTTATTTATTTTTATATGCGAAAGTTTTCTGCAGTACATAAACAGGCTGGGAAAATGTACTGTTCTTTCCTATTCTCATGTCCAGCTGCACTTATCCTTGGATAGCTAAGGAAGATAGGAACATTAGAAGAAAGAGAAGCATTTTTCATGAGAACCTCATTTTTTAATTGTGCAATTAAAATGTTTGAGTGTTAAAATGTCTTATTTTTTATATATATGTATAAAAAAGTATATATGTATATGCCATACTATACTGTCTAAGGCAAGGCTGAAATTTTTCAATACTCAGAGCCTTCTTCCCCATTAACTATTACTCTTTGTGATTAATACTGACATAATGTTGTTGTAGAAATAATAATGCAACTCCATAGTCCTTTTTTGCAATAAGCTTTAGATCCCACAGAGGAAGATGCTTAAAATCTTTCCAAACCTTTTCAAATCAGGGATCACTCTTTCTATCACCTCCTATGGCTGTTAAAATAAAAACCACAAAAACTATGCTGTTTTATTTGTCTTAAAGGACTCATAAATAAAAAATAGCAGTTCAATATATCTCTCAAGTTGTGTAGTTGTACTGGGGCATCCCTGAGATTTACTAAAGGCAATCTAAAATGAGGACTAGGTTAATATTGATGGTGGGAGGCAGGTATCATCAGGAGCAAAGGTGGTATGACTCATGGATAGTATGTCAGCCTTTGCGCATGCACAGAAATGTCTCTACCTCTTTCTCGTTGGTCTTTCTATTGTTCATCATCAAAATAAGATACTCCTCTCTGACTCTAAACACCTCCACAAATCAGGACGCAGTGGTCAGTACATGCCTGGACATACCCACACACAAAGTTTAAGAGAGCTGCAGGCTGACAGCTCCTCACAAGCATTTATTGCAACTTCAGGTGACATGTTTGTGCAGGCTCACATTAAGGCTCTATATTTACATAGAGTAGCTGTGTCAGCGTAACAGTTGGAAATAAGTCTGTCTCCCACTGAAATGGTGTAGTAAATAAGAAGGGTAAATGTGAACAATGCAGTGAATACAGGGATTTTCAGGAAATGCATTTCATACAAATTTGGTGGTAGACTCAAGCAAACTAGCACAAATTACCCTTTGTCATTCGAGTAGGCCTTCATTTGCAGTGAGGAGCTGTGAAAGGCTTTCGTTCTTACATTATGCCAGTGCAGTATCTAGCCTTTCTACTGGGTGCGGTCACCAAAACAGCTTTAAAATTTTCTTATTTGCCAAAGGATTATCCAAGGACTACCTGCAAATCAAGGATAAATTCATATCTTCTCATTTCACCCAATTAAAGGGATAAAAAAGGTGCAGAGAGTTTTCAAAGGCCTCCTTTGGGATCTGTTCATCTCCGTGACCATAATCTGGATTCCAGGATGGTTTAAAGATGCTTTCAGGTCCCCAGCCACAGAAGTCACAACTGAAAGGCCATGGAAGCCTGAGCCCCCCAGCCCATATCTGTCATATCCTGCATACCTGGAGGGGGGGAATTTTGAACCTCTTTCTCTCCTCAGGCTTCAGGGAACTCCACCCTCTTCTTTCCTCACAGACTTTTAGAGTATGCAGAAAGCAACTTTGGATAGGAAAATACTGCAGAGCTACATGAGCACACAGGAAGATATGCCTCTGAATCTAAGGGACAAGATCCCCTAGGGATCTTGATCTTAAATCATGCAGGGCGCTCTTTGTCAAGAAGTTGTGAATTAACCTCTTCACTCCTTCAAGCACCCTAGCAAAGATGAAACCCTTAATCTGGTGAGAAATCATCATGTGCTGTATCGCACTGAAGGAAGTCTGGCTATTGCAAGATAGCTGATAACAGCGATGTGCTTGAGAATATAGCCTAGACAGAAGTAAATACTAAGTAAGTACAAGGAGATAATTCTCTCACTAGATTTAGATGGCTGAAATTCCACAAATGGACTTTACTGGTGTGAAAAAGGTTGGAATTGGGCCCAGAATCTCTGCTCTCATAAGAAAGCTCACCAGAAGAGTACAGATGGGAATTTGACAATAAAGTCCAGGATAACCAGCACTCACATTCTAACGTTAATCTATCATTTAAATCTATCTACATATCTTCTTTTTTTTTACTGTACAAGTGAATGGGATGGTTATGTCTCTAAATGTCTAGTCTGAGACATATTGCCTCAGCCAAGGTGACATTTAATTCAAGCATCATGCATCACTGACACTGCTCACAGAATGCAGTGGTACTCATTATACGAAAAAGAGGAGCAGAACAAGTCCTCCACTGTTAGCTAATTCCCTAAACTGAGCTCATCATTAAAAAAAAAGAGAAGACCTGTGCCCTGGAGATTCCTGTAACCTTTAACAAACACACTAAAGACAAGAAAATTACTTCAGAGTAGTCACACTTAAGGCTGTTGTTTGCATTCAGATTCCAGCTATCTGGAAGAACGTTAATCTAATTAACAGTTCTATTTCCCCTCTAGCCCCCACCCCTCCCCATTCCTACTGCCCCAGAAAGTGTTTATTAGGGAGAAGCGTCATCCTGAATTGTTACTTTCTGGGTAAAATTTGCACTTGTGCTACTAGTAGCTGGAGTACTATCTTGTGCTTGAAGAAGCCAAACTTGAAATGGAAAAATCAAAGTTTGCTGCCAGAGAGCTCTTAGATTAATTTGGTCAAATCATTAAGCTTTTTTGTAGAAGGTATCAAGACAGAGACATCTTCATTATTTGAACTTTAAGCTTTTCTTAGAAGCTATTGGTTTTAAAATTTCATACAGGATTTGTGTAGTGCTTGGATCAACTGTATCTCCGTGACTACTGTGTTACAAATGTACGACAGGAGTAGGTCTACTTACTTTTTACCTGTATGTCTATCCAAACTAATTCTTAGTCGTTGGCCTGTGGAATGTTTCTTTGCTTAATCATTAATTAGGTGGAGCAATATCCCAGTTAAAAAATATTACCATAAAAGAACAATGCTGTAAATGCTTCGTGGGAGCTTCTCCATTAATTTTGTAGAAAAATTGTAGCCTATAAAGAATTTTGAGAGGAAAAGAGACATACGCACCCACATCTCAGACTCATATGCACTGTTCCAACAAGATATATTTAGAGCGGATTTCTCTGGCATCTGAGTCACAACTTACTTTCCCTGTCATTTTCACAATGAAAGGAGAATGATGCTTTCTCCAGGCATAGTGGAGAAAGGTGATGCTATTTGTAAAAGGCAGTGTAAAACCAACAGTAATTACTCACCTTTGTGCTATGATTCAGCCTTCTTCCCAAATAAGCTTTGTTTCAGAACAAAGACATAAACAATGCTGTGTATATGTCTTAAATCAGAGCTTCTTTATCCAAAACTTACAGAGTGTAAACTTCCCCTGGCCATTGGTAGGATATCTTGGGGATTTCCAAAAGCAGCTTAAAAAAAGAGAAATTGCATGCATATTTCATTTTATTCACAGCACTTAATCGGGAGCTTTATTAATTGAAGTACACATTTTCTGCAGTTCCCTTGGGCAGAGAGGTATGTTTCTGGGGATACTAATGAGGGTCAGACTGTATCTTCATCAGATGCTCAAAAATTACTTTCTCCTCCTTTGTTAAAATTGTGTGTTCTTTACTATAGAAACACATGGAAAATTCAAACCTACTATGGCAAGTGGCAGTGTCCTAATTTTTCCCTTGGAATGAACCATTAGAAGATCTGAACTTCAGCCACTGCCCCATACATCCTACCTGTAACTTGAGTGATGAGTTGTTTCACTCAATCAAACTCAGCTTGCCAATCAAAATATAGTAAGTGGGGTGAAACAGAGAAAGGAAAGATATTGATGTGACAGTTAAGTTCATCAGAAGTTATGTTTATACTATAGCTTATAGTATATATTTATAGTAAATTTATAACGTCTAAATTTGAGGAAGCTGTGAAGTATTAGATCTGATTACTAATTAACACATTTTTTAATTTAAAGATGAATATCTAGTTCCATGTAGAATGTGCAAACAAATGTAGTTTGGTAATTCTTATTTACAAACTTTCTGTGCAGTTGCTAACAATTTATCTAACAAAGTCTACTTGCTAATAAGCATCAAAGTATTTGTATTCAAATTCAAGACATGTTTCTGCTATTAAATGAAAAATTTTAATGCCTGATTTAATAATCAGTCAGTCAGATACATCCAGGATAATAGGAGCACTGCAATTACAAAGGCTGTTCAGAAATGTGGGGGTTTTTAACTTAATCTGGACGTTCCTTCCTCAGCACATATTTCCAATTCCACTACAACGTTGTTGATATCTGCCATGTGTTCAAGCTTTATTTCAGTTAATTCTTGCCAATGCAACTTAGCAGCTAGCAGAATTGCCAATTTTGCTATTAAAGGAGCAGTATTTTTGCCAAAATTTTCTGCAAGTTTTGATGGAAGTTTGATCTTACACCTGCAAGTACACACTATCTGTTTAAGATGTCCACGTTTATGAGGCTTAAGAAAGGCCTGAAGTTCGGGAAGAAATGTGAACTTGTGATTACAATGAGAAGGGCTGAGGTTTAGGGGACAGGATTTCATAGCATTTATTTAATAGAACTGGGTGTACAAAAAAAGATAACGTACTTGCAAAAATTTATCTGGTAGTTTTTTCCCACTAGATTTCATTGAAATATTGATGCATTTTCAATGTGGGAAAAAATCAGCCAACAGTATTGCACTGGTTGATTGTCAGTGACTGTCAACCTCTACAGGTAATTAGACATAGATTATACTTAAACATATCAAAGTGGGAAGAAAGTGCTAAGAAAACTCTAATAGAATCAGTGGCATTTTCCTCAGAAACATGCACTGGAGTAGTCTCAGACACAATTCAGTCACTTGTAGTTGCATCTGACAAATGAAGAAAACCACTGCTCAATTATTCCTGAATATGATTTGTTCTGCGTTTCAGTAAACAGACTTTGTTTAATCTCAGAAAGTTGTAAGTAGTAAATTCAGCCTTTTTGGGCATTCCATTGCTTTGATATGACAAATCATGTCAGGCTTTGCTGGCAGAGGACAGGCTGCAAACACTTTTTAGAATACAAGGCTAAAGACTAGGATTTGATGACATTTTTGCACAAACAGCAAAATGAATTTCCAATCCCCTAAAAACTGCAAAATTGAGGTTAGCTTTTGAGAATATTTTCAGCTCAAATAAATGGGGAAAATATGTTAAAAATGTAGAAATACTGATTTGTTTTTAGAGTTGCTGAAATGCTTTGATGGGCATTTGACAACAAAACTTTTCAACAACTCTTTTATTGCAAAAATAATTTAAAAAATTATTTAAAATACAAACACACAAGCGATTTTGTTTTGGATAAGGGAAACGTCAGGAAAGTGACCCAAAGAGATTTTTTTTCTGCTGTATTTTGTGGAATTCTTTTTCCCCAAATATCTCCCTTCTCTACATTTTTTTTCGTTTCTACATGAAGTGAACATTTTCCTGAGGTTTTCGATTTGTCTCTTGCACCAAGTGCCATTGTTGGCTGGCCACTGTCGTATTCTCCTCCTGTCTTTGGAATATCCCTGTAAGAACACAGCCAAAATTGTTGCTCCAAGGACAAACACAGTACCATTTCACCCAGAGCTACTTTTTAACATATCTGAGACAAAAAAAAAAAAAAAAATCACAGCAGTTGGATTTCAGTTTCAGCTGCCCTTGGATTCTGTTCGCAAACTTTTCTTCTCAATCACAAAAACTAGTCAGTGTTGCACTGTGTTTTAGTACAGAAAAGAGAGTTAAGCATTTCTGTGATACAATCTACGTAAATTCTTAGCATGTGATAAAAAGTCCTACATACCTGAATACAACACAAATAAAGGAATTGCTCTTACCTCTTTTAATACTAAAAACCACACACTCAGCATTTTCCAATCTGGCTTTTACTGCTCTCTCTTTATTGGTGTTTCTTCTTGCATTTCGAGCCTACTGAGACTCTTTCAGATACCACTGTATTTACCATAGTCACATTGGTTATGCTAAAAGTTAGGATGTTAGTTTTGCTGTTTTCACCAATTCTTGAAAATTTAAAATTTTCCTCATTTTAGAATGAATAAAAGTCCAGCTTATGACCACTAATTTCCATTAATTATTAACCATGTTAGCATAAATGGTGGGTTTTTTTAAATAAAGAAGTAGATAAAATATTATATTTAAAATGGATAGACAAGTTTTTATAAGGAGAATTGATATGGAGCTATTTCCTGTTATGTAAGGAGAGTTGATCTGACACTATTTCCTCTTTTTTATTCTGAAAGTTTTTTGCTAACTTTTCAGCTGCAAAATACAATAGCCAAAACTAATTTTCAGTAAACCAAAAGTTTGCTGTAAACCAAAAATAATTTAGGCAATAAATCAACAGGTTGTGGAGGTTTTGTATGTTTTGGTTTGGTTTTTTAAAGTTTTTTTGAATGAAAATCTGAGGCAGGCATCACTCAACAATACAATTTTTGATGTAAAAGTTTTACCAGCGTCTGTAACCAGGTATGACTTCAATGGTTACGCTGTTGATAAACTGTATTTTTGAGAGCAAAACATGTATATGTTCTTTCAAAAAGGTCAAAAGGCTGCAAGCAAGCCCTGAAGGCAAGTTTCCTTCATTGCGTCCTTTTCATATACTAGAGCACTAATAACCAGTAACAAATTTCCTGAAGAATTCCCCTAGCATTTTAGGGGAATCGGGTGAAAACGGAAAGAAGATAAATTTGTGTCTCCCGTCTGAAACTCCTAAACTGCCTCCAAATTCAAGCAGGAAGTGCATGACTTGTTCTTACCTCTTCTCAGTACCATGCCAGAATCTGAAGTGCAACAAGAATAAACACCAGGATCTCCTGAGCCAGAACTTTTTCTGTCCTTACTAATGATGAAAGGGAAAACAATGTATGTAATTAAGATGAAAAGTCAGGGAGAGGAAGAAAGAAAAAGCAGCACATAACAACCCCAATGCATAGTTTCTCAAGGACACATGGGGACTGCTCACTTCATCTGGGGAAATCTGTAGATTTTGAATCTGAGATACAAAACGTTATAATACTAGCTCAGATTTTAACTTGTTGCTTGTCTCCACTCATGTTTGCAATGTATTGGGTTTATTTTCTTGGATTATAGTGCATTCTAATCAGTATATCTTTTATTATGAGTTTTTCCTCTTTCAAGAAATTCTATACAACAAAGACTACCAATATGAGGGAATGTGATTTAGACTCTTTAATATACCGTTTCTGTTCTTCTGATAGTAAAGTCCTAAGAGCCAAGGTAGAACTTCAGAAAAGAGAAGTATTTGAATGAACAGCTTTGCCTTTGAGGGAGTCTTTTAGTTTCTGTGAGCTGTTAGATGTTGTTCCAAGCCCCTTTCCCTGCAGGATACGAAGCTAAGAAGGATTACTCAATCATCAAAACCCCACTGGCTCAGCTTATGACACAGAATTCTCTATACTCACTGGGGAAGTAGATGCTTCTGGGGTGCTTCAGGCCCAGTTTTTGTCTCTCTTGGCATTTTAGTTGGAAAAAATGCTTTCAAAGGTGAGCCCTACAACACAAGGGGCAGTGGAAATATGAACTGTTGCCGGAAGCTGGTTTACCCAGCAGCCAGAAATTATAGTGAAGCTAATTTCATGACGAAATATAAATTCCACAGATTTATTTTCTCACATAGGAATATCTATGCCACTGACCCTTTTTCACAGTCAAGCAGCAGAGTGATGGGCTTTTCTTTGCATAAGAACTAGCATTGGTCTGTGATTTGAGCGAAACTCAAGATTTTTGTTTCTCCCTTTGTAAGACCAGATATAATCATACTTATTAATCACATAAGAGTACATTGACCACTAACATTTTCAAAGTGATATTTTTCAAAAGAGGGAATAAGTATTACTATTTTTTAAATTCCTGGTTTCACAGATGTTGATTTCTGCTTTAATGCAATTTGCGATAATTTCAGCTCCTGTCTCTGTTCTTGCATAAAATCCTGGATCTGCAACAGAATTAGCATTGTTTTCAAAAGAGGTAGTCCCTTCATTCTCTTAGTTCTTAGTGGGAAAATACATTACCATTGGTAATATACAATGCTTTCTGATATACTTCTTATGATTTCTTATGTCAAGCTCCTAAAATTGCTCCTATTTTATATAAATGAGGTCATCTGAAAGTTTCTACCTGCCTTATGATTTGAATCACTTATCACTCACATTGAGACTTCAAGGTACTAGAACGTATATGGACCAGTGATAAACAAAGCCTGCTCTAGTATACTTGAGTACTAATTAGAAACAAATAAACTTTGGAAAAGGCACATCTCGTTCAGTGGGTGTAAGGTAGAAGCACATATCAGACAATTTGTCCACGAAGTTTGGGATCAAGCCAGAAATGACACTTGCAAACCTGAATCATATTTGCACGAGCACATCTGTTCTTACCTTTCACACCAGAACACTTGTCCGTGAGTTTTGTAAACCAGTGAATTTCAAAGGAGCAACCAGAGTATTTGTAAACTGTGTAAGAGATCTGATGGTTTTCTTGCCCTTTGTGTCTAGTCAGACATTTGAACCTGAAAAGCACACTATTGGTAATTGATCTGTGGTGAATGAGTCATTGACTGACTTACTAAATGGTATTGACACAGCCTGTTTGGTTTTTCTGCCTGGAATACAGTCCCCACCTCTTGTATGTACGTAAATGAATGTTTTATGAAATGTAATTGAACAATCATAGCTGAAACTGAATAGTGGAACTGTAGTTTGTGTTCAGGCCGTGAAGGCATCTTCCATTATGGCAGGCATTTTCCAGGCTACACAGGAAGGACTGATCCCAGAGCACTTAATATTTTGTTTTATCTTAAGGAAAAGATTTGTATCTCTGGTGTGGGTGAAAATGGCTGGTACTAGGCTACCATCCATCACACTTGTTTTATCTCTGTATGTATGTATTTTTATTGTGAGAGAATCAAGCCACCTTTCTCTTCCAAGGGTCAATAAGTGTCAAGAACTGACAGATCTCAATAGCATTAATCAAGCAAAAGGCAACCTCACGGATTTAGCTATACAACAGATGTCTCTATCCTTGTTTTTTTTTCCACATCCTTCCACCCATAGAACCTGCCTTTTGCAGAAATGGGCACTTACTAAGTGTGTTTTAACAGGCAGGGACCCAAACACTTTGACCTGTCTGGAACACTACAGTACAGTTTGTCCTGGAGAAAGGTATTTCACATTAACATTGTTTCTTTATACTCCCTGAAATTACATGGAGAGGGGTAGGGTGCAGTGTGTACCTCTAAAGAATTTCAGTGGTGAGAAGAGGAGGTGGCAAAGTACCTGGATACTTTGCAAAGTAGCAAGAAACCTGCAAGTTATGAGGTCTTTCATTAGTGCTGTATAGCCAAGTGAGATATATGCCTACAAGAAGGCCTGAGGCCCAGATCCAATGTTAGAATAAAGAGATTTTAATGTTATTTCATGCTTCACCACAACAGCTGGGTTTAACTTTTTGGCTGTCAATAGTTACTCCCACTTATCACCTAATAACAGCTAGTACCATTCAGTTTTCTTTAGATTTGTTGAATCAAACGTTAGACAAAGAGACAGAAAGGTGGAATATAGGACTAGATCTCTAGACACACAATAGGAAGAGACATTTTTTTAGTGGAGACATCAACTGATTGCATTGTAAGATGAATGTAAAGGTTTTCTTCCTGCTCAATAGTGATTTCAGGTTTCTTTCTTCTTCCTGCAGTAACTGTTGTCCAATCACTAGACCCTCTAATATTACTGTGATTAATTAATGGAGATGAAGAAAGAAAAAGTTCAGTAATTGTAGGTTAGTTGTTGGATATGTTTCCCTACAAACTTTGTGAATTTCATAAAAATCCCACACAATCCCTGTGCCTCACCTAGATTCCCTTTAGCATCTCCAAACAAGATCTGATTGCTTAAGTTTTTTTCTGATCCTCCATGTATGGCTGAATTTCATCCCAGAGCAGGACTGTTGCTGACAAAACAACCACCTCTGCTTTGTCCAATTTGGCTGTAAATGACTAAATCAATGTGACCTTCAGAAAAATCTCCTAGATGATTATTCTGTAGCCTTTACTGCCAATATGAAGAACTTCCCATTTATCAGAACTCTTCACAAAAATGAATTCACTAATCGAACAAATGGATATTTATTTCAGAGGTGGGGAAACTGAGATAGCTCCTTATACAAGATAGCACAGAAGGTAACTTCTGGAATAATGTTAAAAAATTTAATATACCATTACAGTCATGCTCAGGCTGCCAGATCCTGCCAGAACATATACTGTGCAAAATCCCATTTTTCTCCTTGGCTGCTATGCCACTCTGCAACTTTATATCCATTTTATTATTCTTAGCCTCTAACTCAGTTATGGCAGAACAGCTTTCCAAAGCTCTGATCTCTTGAAGACCTCAGGCCCAGCCTACAAACATACACATTTGTTTAATTTTTAATGAATAGTCCCACTGCAGGTATGGAGAATCAGGGCATGTTTAACATTATATTTCAAAGAACTTAGTGGGATAAAAATGGATTAATATTCTTAGTGCTACTAGTTACTATAAATTCCAAGGTGCACTCCTCAGGACATAAGCCTATCTTTAGCTAGCCCTGAATTAGAAAAGAACTTTGCACTATGCATGTACTACAGCATACAGTGCTTGAACAAGAATCCTGTGTCTTTCTCTGATGCATCTGTTACAAATCACTGCTGAAAAGGAGACAGAAAAACTGGAATCTGTCATCTAAATCAGTAGTGCAGCTCCTATGCTGCTACTGACTTCAGTGGCAAAGGATGTTTTGGGTAGGTTTTACATTTCAACTCTAAATGACCACTCTGGCCATGAAGAAATGCAAAAGTAGTTTCATAGAGACCCATTGCTCTGCAGGACTTAGCTAGACAGGCTTTTTAGGGCAATGAGGAAAAAACACAATTTCCTAGTTTTCCTAAAGAGGTATGAAAGACATTTCATTTCAGATTCTGGTTTCTTCTTCCATTTTCTCTGGTACCTCATTAAATATATTTTTTAAAGGCAGCTCAGTAGATCAGACATTAGAAGACACTCACTAATTTCATCCCTTTTATGAATGTTTTTCATTTCTCTCCTCTTCTTTTCCTTACTAACACATTTGTCAAAAGCCATTTTAATTCCTGCACATAGATACAACATTTTGGTCATTCTTTTTTGATGTGCTTTTCCCTACAAGCAGTAACTGATGCCACAGTGTTCTCCTTTCCCCTCTTTTTTCCCCTTTTGCAAACATTTCTAATCCTTCCTTTACCAAGCCACATTGGTACTTTTCACCCTCCGATTTAGAGCTGAGCAAGTAATTTGCAAAGATTCATACACTCAAAGTTTCTTTCCACTTGGGGATTATTTGCCAGAAGATCTTGATCTGAATTGTATTAGATACTTGAACACTTTTGATAGCTTTTAAATTTTTTTAATCTCTGGTTGATCACATGTATTTACTGCCTACTTTGTGACAGATTAAAAAAAGTCATGTAAGACTGATTGCTTCATATGATTTTATATGGCAAAACTGGAGGTCAACGATGAGGAAAAAAGTGGGCTGAAGTATGAGTGAAAATACAAATTGGTAAAGCTTAATATATTAACGAGCGTATGTTTCTCTCTCTCATTCTAATCTTTCCACACTCTTGTTTGTTGGAACTTTAGCCTATGGTAGTTTCAGTACAATACTTTCTTGTGATATCATAAGTCTTTCTCCACAGCCATGCATTTGAATCCTTCTGCCAGTCATCCTTGTTCAATCTGTTTCTGATTGATTTGGAGAGCAGTAACATTGCAGGAGCCCAGACAACATTTTTCACAGGCTACATCAAAGCAATTTCCAAATGGACAGTTACAGTGAGCTGTTAGATTTCCTCTGTTCTCAAGGAGTGAGGGCAGTGCACAAAGTCAAGAGAGAAATAACAATGGTAGCAAAGTACCACTGCACAATTATTGAGTTCTTGATTAACACCAGAATATCCGGATGCTCTCTTTTTGAATAAAGAACCCTGGTATTTCATCACCTTTCTAAAATACTTAAAGCTCAAAGTTTTAGAAGTTTTTATATGACTATTCTATTTCAAGAATCTGAACTTTCTCCATATTTCACTAATGAAGTTTCTTCATTTACAGCACTTGCTACTTGAGACTGAAAAGAATAAAGCATCTGGAAAGCCAGTAAGAATGCAAAGAAACCATTGAGGCCTACACATAGGCTTTCTTACAAAGGAAGAAATTTTGATCAGGGAAATGTAATCTTTCTATATCTTGGCAATGTGGTTGATAGGCATTGTTCAATGACTGTATTTACCATGGGAACTTGAACTAGCATTCTGCCTGCAGCACTTAAGATTTAATTCTAGTTGAAAATCAGGTTTTCTAGTGCAGTTTGGTGACTAAATCTGGGTAAAGAAGATGAGAAGAAACAAAATGGAGAGGTGAGGAGTCTGTGCCCTAGTCCCCGTTCTATTACAGAGCTACCATGTGACCTTGGACAAGATGCTTAATGCGTTATTGTTTCCGTTGACTAATTGGATAAGGCTGACCTGCCTTTGAGGGGGCTGTGAGCTTCAATTTTTTAACATCTTGGTACAGAACAACTCAAAACTGCAAAATAGAGGCTTTCATTGTTGTAACTAAAAAAATGAGACTTCAGCTCAGTAGAAATTAAAAATCGGCACTTACTTCTTGTCGCCCTAGGGATGATGATGTAGAGCCACTTGAGTAACTGCAGAAAGGCTCTGAGGGATGGGAAGACTAAGAAATCGCAGAATAAACGAATGAACAGAAACATCCGGCACAAGTTTTCCTAGCTGTCCTCACCTCTGCTACTTTGATTAATAGGGAACAATGAAGTAAACAGTGCTGGAGGACAAACCAAGTAGCAAAGAATTGTAACTGACAATTTGCTGCTAAAATACATAGTCCCTTGTAAAACCTATTGATTAATGGAGTCTCTCTACTAGCATTCAAAAAATACACACACAACAGAGGGAAAAAAATTCGAGTAAATACTCTCATTAGGAAACTCGGCATCATGCAGCATTTAATCTGTCTGCTATTCAATAACAGCAGCACACACAAGTAACTTTTCTCTTTCGTTATTACTCACACGGAGCTATTAATCATCAGACAACAAATGAAAGACCAAAAGGAAAGAGGAGGAGGGATGAGCATGTTTCTGCCTTGATGCAGCTACTGAAGAGGGCAGCGAACCCAGGGAGGGACGCAAAGCAGCCTCCCAGCCCTGGCGGAGTGGGGACCGCAGGCGGTGCGTGCACTGAGGGTGGAAGAGGTGCACTCTTCTTGCGGCAGTGATACAGAGTGCCATCAACAGGACCCTGAAGTCACCTTCCCTTGCCAGCCGAAGTTTTTAGTACAACACTGCCATCTATCGCCTAAAGTTCCAGATTTGAAGGATGTTGGGATATTACAAGGTGGTCTGTCTTGTAAGATGGTCCCAGATCTGAAAGTATATGCGGCACCCCACTAGCCAAACGCTGCAGAAGTTACAGCCTAGACCGATCCTTTGACCTTCCAGCCCAAGCATATTATCATGACAGGTTGCTGGCTCAAGGCTGTGTAATGAAAGATAAGCCAAGCAGGCTGGACATTTGCAGATAAGGCAATATGAAAGAGGAGAGGTGCTCTAACTGTTCTGTTATGACTAAACCCTTCTGAATTAACCTGTATTAACCTTTTGAATACTACACAGAACTGGAGTTTTATTCAGAAGATGTACAATGGAGGAACCTGAAAAGCTGACTTCAAATGGTTACTGTACTAGAGCAATACTAAATAATCCAAAGGTCAAAGGAGGGAGAGGAGTTCTTGTACAAATCACTGTCTTATTAATAGAACATTAAATCACTCTAAAGCAATACTTTAGCTGAGTATAAACACAGGCAAATGGTCTTCCTACTTCTAAAATAGGCTGTTTGCAAAGTTCACCCACTCCTTGCTATTCAACCTGGAACACATGTTTCTTAATTCATTATTGCACACCATCATATAGCTAGATAAACATAAATATGTAGAAATACGACTTTAGGCTATCATTTTTGGATCTGTAACTGCCACTGTGTTGCTCTCAGAGAGAGAAAAGGATTCTGGGGCTGGTCAGGAAACGTAGACGCAGATGCAGTTCGATGCAGTTTCAGTTTTGAAAAAGAACAAGTTGTCTGCTTAGCTGTCCCAGGGAAACAAATTGAATTATTGTCAATTGAATTGTGTCTGTATGAGAGAGAGAATATAGAGAATTAGCTTTCTGTGTTGGTAAGGAGTAGACCAGGACACAAAAATGGGTAGCATTAACAATATGAAAGTTGTCATCCACAGGAAGGCCAGTTCCAGAAAGTGTAAAAAATTCAATTGAAATCTCCCTATTTTCCTCCTTTCCCAAACTGCAGGCAGTGCTGTCCTACCGAAGTGATTAAAACTGCTACATTAGATTTTACTGCTTTGTAAGGTTTTGTCTTTTGAAAGCTAGCTCCCCACATGAACTCAGTCCTATGAGAAAACACATGAAATCTGGGGCAACGGTCCTAGGGTTAGAGACAATTGACTGGGCCTAGGCCACATGAAGTCATATTTAATCTCCCTGGGAATTCTGGATATACACTAGAGAATTGTCAATAGGATAATATGCAAAAAATGTCACTCCAATGTTCCCAGGATGGAGTAACTGATCACAAAGATAGCCAACTCCACATCTCCTGTAGTCTCTCCCAGCTCACCTATGTCTTGGCCAGTCTATCACATTTCGCAGCTGCCATGCTGTTTGAATGGGAATTTCACAACCTGGTGCGCTTTATAAAAAATAAAGAAAGGAAAATATTTGAATTTTCCTCTGCATTTTGTATGTGATGTCATTTATGAGTCATCTTCCCCCCAAAAGAACATTTTGTTTCCTTGATATTCTGTTAGAAGGGCCTTTCCCAATTTATATTGCATGCCCATCATTTTTGTCTTTTCATTCTATTGTTAAAAACAATAAAAGGAGGAGGAGGGTAGAGGACAAATAAAAGGAAAAACAGCAAAGAAAAAGTGAAAAGAATTGATGCAAACAGACATTTGCTAGTGACACTAAATAATTAAAACCAAAACTCAGAATACTTTGATGAAATGTTTAAAGCAGCTGCAGTTGCGATCACTGATAGACTTTTTGTATCCTAGGTCAACAAAATTTGATGTGAATTTCACCTTCTTTCAGCGAGGCCAAGGTTACTACCAAAGTGAGTCTCTATGGGCTCTATTATTACTAGCACAGTGAGGCTTTATCCATTATTTGTAAATGTTTGTGACTGAAACTTCTTTATTCTATTATATATGGGGGTTTACTTCATAAATGATACCATTACACCTTTGTTTGGATTTATTAAACTTTGGTCTTTAGTATTCATCCAGAGCTCTTGTGACCTCAGTTGATGTTTGGTGTGCAGGACCCAGCTGACTCTGCAGATGAGCTGTGTTTTTAAGACAACATCACTACTCTCCCACATGCCCTCCCAGAAAGGAAGGATTCTAACAGAGCTTTCACTAACCAACTTACATGGACTATGTGATCTCTAAAGGAGATGTGAAAAATAAGAGTGCATTCAAGTAAAATAAGATTTTACAGTCTAGCCCAATCAATATTTCTCCAGATATGGAGTCTTACATTTAAACATTTCAACCATTAAATTACTCATCGACTTGCCTTGTAAGAAAAGCCCTTTCAGTTTTGCCTGGGTATGTCTTACTGTTTCCAGATATTCAGTCCAACAGTGTCATCCTATCTAAAGGTGAAGGAAGGAAAGAAAAAGGGGACTGAAAAACTCAGGTAATGTAAAGCACAAAGAAAGATCTCTTGTAATGTTTTTAAATGTTAAAATGCTTACATGATTAAACCATATAGGGAAAAAAGGGCATGTTCCAGAGGCTTCCAGTGGCTGCTGATTTTGTGAAGGGGATACATATCTCATCCAAATGCTGCTTCCCAAGTCATCCAAGAGGATAATTACCTTCCTAAGTAGCTGCTCCTTAATTTTTGTTTGGTTACACTATAGGAATACTAAAAGCTAGACTAATGGTACAGCTGGTGCAATAGCATGTTCCCGACCACAGCAAATGGAAGACAGCAGGGAAGGAGTACAAATGTAAGGACAAAAATCCAAGGCCAAGCCAAGGAGTCAACCCACAGGTCAGGTGCAATGAGGGTGACCAGGATCAGACTCAGCCCAGTGAGCACCATACAGGGCCACAGCAACAAGGCCAGGCTGTCAAAGAAAAGCCAGGAGCAACAGGATACTAAGCCACACACAGCTAGGGCTAAACTGGAGAGCAGCACTCCTCCATCATACTTCAGGCAAGGTCTGAAGGCCCCAAGCTAAGCTTAAGTGGAGCCCCTGGGTCTCTGTGCTGCACAGGGTATGGGAGAAGCCTCAGGTGAGGCCAGTGTCTCTTACTAAGGCCTATCAATGCCCTCAGGGCCCTGACAGTTGGCTTGAATACATTTTGAGCCAATGCAGGAGACTTTATTTTTAATAGTCCCTAGGGAATCTTTCTTCCATAGTTTCCAGCAGATTTTTGATACATTGCAAGCTTGGATGGGCCCAAATCATAGTATTTTCTTTAATTTGTAAAACTAGATGAGCACCTGGCTGAAAAACCTAAGCCTGGCTCATTCATCTCTGAAAAAATGCAATTTCAGGTTGATTTTTATCAAGTTGCTACAATAAAAAATAATCACATCATTGATATTCAGGTTTTCAGTAGTAAACAGTAATTTTTCAATTTTAAGTTGATATTTTTTATTCAAATTTGTTTCTATTCCAAAATTTCGTAATGCTTTAGAAGCTCAAAACCAAATATATTTAAACATTTCAGTTTCCCATGAAATACAGGAAAATGTGCTCAGCATTTTGACCAGAGGCATCATTTCCTAATTTTTAAAACTTTCAGACATCCAAAAGGAATAATTTAGTTACAGAGATTCAGCTATTCACAACACTTCATGCATTTCTGTAGGAACATGGGAATCTGGTTAACTGCAGCTGCAACCCTTGCAAGTTCAGAACTTATCCAAAAGCTGTCTGCGTCTTCAGGCAATCGCTTATCATTAGGTGCAGTAAGCACTGAAATGAAGATGGATTCTCCTTCTCTTTGACATTGTGATGCTAGACACTATTGGTTTCCCAGAGAGGAAAACTGAACTTTTCAGCCCAGGTGACAATAATATCCCTTGGCCCCAAGTGTTACCTGGGCTCTAGGGAGGATGTCAAAGGTTTGTTACTTCGCCAATATGCAAGAAGTTCTGTCAAACTCCACAACAATGCCTTTAAGAGGCAGTAGTCCTAGTCCATACAGTAAGCGTGTCAGGCAGTCTGTAAACAAAATACTATGAGACAAAGAACACTAAAGTGGTTAGACATGAATCAACATGACTAACTGTATGACAGTTGCTGTCTCATGAGAAAAAAACATCAGATGGGGCATATTCATAGCCTCTAATCCTAATGCCTCTATGGCAATTTTGGCAGCTGGTCATGTAGCATTCATTTCTTCCAAGTCAGCTCAATCTCACACTCTGGCAGTTTTGATCTGTAGCCTTCCAGATTAATACAGCACAAACAACTTCAATTATCACAGTTCACATCAAAAGGTTTTAGAATAAGGATAATTAAGTCAAACTGTGCCACTGAGAGAGAGAAACACACACAGTGCCGTCAGAGTGTGGTATTTGAAAGTCTCCCCAAAATCACAACAGATTACTAAAAAAACAAACAAATTTTACTTTTTAATCTGTTCAGCCTGATAAGGTATGAATTTATGCTTATTATTCTCCTTATATATTCTAGCTGTCAGTCAATGGAAAAATTGTAGACCTTTTGGTGTAAATTCAAACAGAAAACAAAGGGTTTTTTTATAATACACGTGGAACAAAGTTCTATTCCGGTAAAAATACATGTTCTGTGAAATATAAAGCTCATTTTGCAAAGATAAGAACTTCAAAGTTAATCTGAAACAAGTAGTGAGAAAAGATCTGCACCCAGAGGACAACTAACTGCAGAACAATATTTCTCCTTTAATTATATACTTTTAAAATTCTGCTTGAAATAATAATAATGCTGGAAGTCGTAAACATATTTCTCATTACCAAAAATTTTCAGTATGTAGAACAGCAAAACAACAAAACATTATCCATTGATTTCTAGGATTAAATTGTGAGCTCTGTAACTCAGAAGATCATTGTGTAAATGGAGGCAATAGAAAAATGACTGGGCTATATAATTTATAGTAAATCCAGCTAATCTTAGAGAATTAAACACATTTTGTGATGTATTTTGTTTTTCTCATTGAGTAGCTCTACATAAATTCAGTGGAATGTGTGATATAACAAATGTGATAAGGGCCAAGGCAGCAGCATAGCAAAAACAAATGACAAAAAAGGAACATTAAAGAGATGCTGTGTGTGGAGTCTGTCTGAACCTGTTTTACGTAAGTAACATCACATTAAAGCTAGCATCCAGCATTAACAAACAACATGATAGAGTCACTGTTAGAGACTAACAGTTGCAGCACTTATACTAAGAAAAGTACATCGTTATATACGTAAAGGTAACCTATCAGTCGCTTGAACCCTATCTGCAGAGATTCTAGCCTGTTCCAGTTTCTACTACTAAAACTGTGTCTGTATTTCAGTCTGCAAAGACTCAGATGTCTATGAAGACTGACTACGGGTTCAGTCTTGATGAACTGACCGAAACAGGAGCTGTCATGTACAGGCTGGAAGTGTCTGTCAGGATAACATTTTATGTCCAGCTGCCAAGTGCTGTGTTACGCACACTTAATTCATTAATTCATAGCCTTGAAGTAGATCCCTGAATGTGAAATGTCAAAGGTGAACAAAAGGTGTTTATCTGGGCTTCTGCAAGAGTACTGATCTGCATGGAGAACATTCCTTTTTTACCTGACAGGAACTCTCCCAATGGGAACTACACCTGTCGTATGGCCTGCGCTGTCTTAACTGTTGCTGTTTTTCCTTTGCCTAATGAGCTTTTCCACTCTTGAAGGAAAAGAACCCAAGCTCTGATTCCCTTTAGGATGCTGAAAGTTCAAATAGGAAGAGAAGCACAGTGGCCATTGCGTGACAATGCTGTGATATGTTACGATAGTACTTATAAGTACATCCACCTAGTTTGTCAGCATAATCTATATAGTTCCCAACAAGAGTAACAAGGAATACAGAATGTTTATACAGTGAAATTTTATGAGCTAAAACACTTCCTAATTTAGAAAATATTGTTTTCTACTGTGTCCATAGGAACTACATCATGATGGGATAATCAAGAAGCATTTTCAGGGCAGTTTACAAAAAAATATCTTTAATGTCAGTTTTAAATAGAAAAGGAACTGCACTGTCTCCTGCCTTCAATGGAAATACTACAGAGAGAGGTCATCAGCTATGCAGCTAGTCTATTATATATAGCACATTCCAAAGGCGTATACACCTGGATTAGTCTGGATTGCAGTCTGGTTTAGTTTACAGCAAAAGGGAAATAGAACTTCTTACTAGATATTCAGGGGCAAAATTATGGCAACTCAAGGACCCCGGCTGTCACGCCCCACTCACAAGAGAGGGGGGAACGTGACTCAGATTCACAAATCCCCAGAAGTGTGGACTAAGGTGAGACAACTCTCAAGGTCCATACAAAGACATTTATTAGATTCCCACAGTGTTTAATATATGTCTTAACTA
>RSEF01000005.1:22276945-22299593 GCA_003993805.1 Himantopus leucocephalus
ATGTTTAGCATGATCTCGATAATCTTCATTAGCATATGCAAGGTGTGAGGTTTAATATGCATTTTGTGGATAAGGAGGCAAAGGTCATTCATCGGACACGATGACTCCAAAAACAGAGAAACTAACAAGCTTTACAAGTTGAGCAGAAAGCCCTGTCTTCACAAGGCTTCCCCCCCACAGACACATCCTGTGCTGTCCAGAGGAGTTTTCTCTGCTGGGTCTCACAAGAGATAAGCAGGTGTTAATCTTGTCAGTTCTTTGAGCACAAGGCCTACATTGTCCAGGACTACAGCCATATCTCAACATCCTNAATTTACAAGTCATCTCTTACACCAGCACACCTGCTTCTATGGCATTCCAGTTCTCTGCACGTGTACACATCCACCACTTGTGCTACTGGCATACACAGCAAAGTTTAGATGTGTTCAAACACTCTGATAATCCAAGTTCTCGGTAGCATTTGATGTGCTACTCTAACTGCTGTCCTGGGACAGAACATAAAAAGCATGGCTGAGTGCTTGCCCAGAAATGCCAATGTTTCTCCAGGGGGTCATAGCAGATCTGAACCATTAAATGTGTGCCTTCAGAAGTACTACACTTAAAGAGAAGCATCAGACCTCCTCGGTCTACCTGATCAGCATGCTGCAGATGGAATTTTTTCAGTCTCATTCTACTTCTGGCTCTCTCACATATGTGGCAAAAGGTCCACAGCCATCAATACATTAGGTCATCTCCTGTCACTCAGCAGCAAGAGCTGTGACAGACAGAAGAGGCCTTGAGAATTTTCTTACTTCTGTGCTTACCAGAATCTATCACTTGGTCACATTACCTTTATAATCCGGATGTCAGATCTTGGGGTTTTTACAGAGAATTATGTTTCTGCTCTTTCAACAAGACTCTAATATCTGCAGCGTTTGTTATGCTGCCTACAATATACCTCTGCTGAGCACGGTTTGTGGCAGAACTGGGAACTATAGGGTCTAATTAAATTCTGCTATGCAGTACAGCACCCATTATTTCTTCAGGCTTTTCCTTTCTTGTCCATTAAGTGGAGGTAATCTTAAATCATAACATATATGCTTATGGAGCATTTTCAGATTCAAAGGTCATATTATTTTCCTTTTCACAAAGGAATCTTTAGGCAGGAAAGCATCTTCAAAATGGTAAGAGAACACCTCACGTCAGTGACTGACAAACTGCGTAAGAAAGTTGGAAATAAACTGTAATAACCTTTCTTCTTCCACATCATAAAAACTCTGGCGTCCTTCATTTTGCTATTCAGTTTAGGAAATTTTTATCCTTGAAGAGAAGCCAGGTCACACTTCCGTTCCTAGCTGATTGTAGGGAGCTGGATGGCTGCTGAGATCCAGAACTGAAAGGGTAGCTTCTACTTGCAGGCATGAAACTGCCACGTGTGCTTTAGGATGTGAACTGTTTTATAACCTCAGATTAGCAGCCTAGCTTTCTGCTAGTTAGAGGCCACAGGTACCTGGGAAAAGTGTGGAAGAGGACTGGAAGCTTAAGAGTTAAAAGAATGGCCCTTTCGGGAAGCCTTTACTTCATCCACTTTGCCCAGCTGTGATTCTGAGCTCTGAAGGATGTGTCAAGCAAGTAGGTTAGGGGTTTCTCTCCCTTTTAGCTATGCTACATAAGGAACTTTTCTGCTTGTGTCACACATTTACCGAGAAATCCAGTTCTTTTTCTTTAGCTCCTCTCAGTAATGGAGTTTGAACTGGGATATAGCCATGTTACACCAATGTTTCAGATCTCTCCTCAGTGAGTGCTAGAACTATTAGTTTTCTTTTGGGCTAAATTGCCTCAGTCTAGCAACTAATTGCACTGGGACCATTTATACAAGTTGGATTTATTATCTATGGTTATGTGGTTGGATCATTTTTCTGCATGCTGAAATGAAGCATAATTGGGCTATTTTTCATAACAAATGGAGTGTGCCTGTACAGAAGGAAGTTGGCCTACATCAGGTTTTGCCTCACTATTTTTAATAGCTCCAGCAGAGAAGGGGTTTCGCTTCTCTGTTGGGGTCTTTCCAGAAGAATGTTTCTCGGTTTGTTTAATGTCACAGAAGTTGGTCTCTGTCATATAGTTATGAGTGATAAAGTGTAAGTCCTGGTCATTTTTGCATTTCTTTTTTGGAGACAAGTTGAACAAACAAAGTCCAGAAAGAAGTATTATTAAAAGTACTTGAATTCGCTATACTAACGAGACACTAGTGGCCCGGACCGGTGACTTGCTTGCAAGAATAGCTAGATTTATTCTATTTTAACACAAAATGGGAACTTAATGCTTGGGAGGCATTCCAGCCTGGCAGTCCTTTATTGGCAGTCCTGCAATCTCTTAATGCCTGACTTAAAGTGGACATCTCCAGCAAAAAGTGAATTAATGCATTGTGGTCTATGAATAAATTCAGTATAGCAAGAGTACCGTTTTAGTACTATCAATGAAACGGTTACCTGACCTGTGATGCCTAAGTTTTTTCTTTGCTTATCGTGTGGTATAGGTCACATGCATGCTCCAGCAGAAAAGAAACATTGAGAACATTTCATGAAAATCAATCAGACTCTTCCTCTTTGAGCATCTGCTTTTGTTTAGGTTATGTTTTGCTGGTGACTCTTTGAATCGCAGCTAAGGAAGACCCAGACACACAGGGAGAACATCAGGCACTGTCTTTATTGCTTTATGCCTTTACTCTCAAAGAAGCTACTGGGTAGATACAAGAGACACAGCAGGGTAGTAACAATCAAATCTGCTTTCCAGCATATTCCTGAGCTAGTGGCTGTGTCTGTGTGTACACGTCCACTTGCATGCATGTGTTACAGTGTATTTAGAATCTTCATACAGTGGCATTACCTAGTAGGTTTCATCTTGGTCAGTTATGCCTTTCATTCAGATAGATTGATTTCTTTAATTGTGGTGAGCATGAAGCACAAAGACAACTACCACTTTTCTCTCTAACTCTGCAGTTCTGAAAGTCTGCTGTATAAAATGGTATTGAGCAAGCTTCAAGGGGGTCAAGACTGTGCAAAAACTTACAGTGAAGTCATATTTCATCTGAATGACTCTTTGGCATTAATTTCAAGTCACTACCTTCCTTTCCAAAATATCCGTGTGTGGTGCTCACAGTACAGGCTCTGTGGCACACTTCCAAGAGGTCGGATTCCATAGAATAAATACCCTTCCATAGAATAACTAAACCTTGACATCAGCACATTTTAGTAATTTACACAACAGAGCACTTTGCTGAGGTCTGAGAAAGGAAAAGAATGTATTTTGTATTTCATTCATTTATTTGGATTTATAGCAACACTAGTTTTAAAACAAAGATCTAGAGCTCAAAGAAATGTTGTCATCTATTAGAAATGTGTGCGCTAATGTGAACAAAACTCAATACATCTTCTTCCAGAAACGGTCTGAATGAAGCCAAGGTCTAATCGACCCTAGTCTTATCAATTGGCATACATACAAACACTAGCTCGTATCATAATTTTTTTTGTTACTGGAATGTGCATAGACCTGATCCAAAATCAGCACTTCACTCCATTTATATAATGCTCCCACAGGGATGAGACTATGCTATTGTATAAATCCATTGTAAGTAATTGAGTTCTGTTAGAATATGAGACGATACAGAGAAAAGTACAGCATTCATACAAGAACAAGATGAGACAAGAATATTCAGCTGGAGAAAGAGATGAGTGAAGGGGAACTACAATGTAAGTCTGTTAAATCATGAAAGCAAGGGAGAAGTTAAAAGATAACAATTATGTATCTTTCATATAAAGAAAAAACTATAGGAGACCCAATGAAAATATCAGGCAGGAAGTTTAAAACAAATACAAGGCGCTACTGTTTCTAACAACATGTACTAACATATACTCCGTTTTTCTGTCTCAGATGGTAGTGGAAGACAAAAGCAGGAATGTTTCCAAAAAGGGATCACAGAACTGCATTGTAGGTAAGTCAAACAGCAAAAAACCAAAATGGTCTGGATACAGACTCTGGCACTCAGACTCTTTTGATTTTTGACTGTCAGAAGCTGGGAGGATGTGTCACGGAAAATGCATCAGACCAGTCATTTACTGGAGTAGTCCAACATGGATATCATATCTTATAAACCCAGTCTGTATCCCAGTCACCCTTTGCTGTGTCAGGTTTATATTTGGAGAAGCATATATTTCAAGGAAAAGGTATTGGGGCAGAAGAGTATCAAGGTTCAGTCAATGAATAACAGACTTCTCTAAGGAATGCCTGTGTATGTTTCCCTATCACTGTTTTTATTGTAGCCACTCTAAAAGTAAAAATAACAGTTGTAGATGGTCAAGTAATTTGCCTTAGTTGCATAGGCAAATGATAAGAAGGGAAATTGAGGCACAAGGAAGGAAAATTACTTCTCCACCCTATCCGCCAGTGGCAGAACTAGACAAACAATTGTTCTTTTCAGTTTTTTAGTCTGTTACCTCCCTTTACTTTCTCCAGTTGCTGTACCCTAGTGGCATCTAGTGCATGGCAGAAAAGATGGGTTGCAGTTTGTCCTGAAGATCAATGGGTTGGTAGCTGATAGTCAGGATGCCTCCCTGAGGACTCATTGATGGAAGACCCTTTAAAACTAGGGTGCTTTAGCATGTTTGCTGATTGCAGCGGTGACATTATTGTGAAGTCCTGCTAGTCTTCAGATTTGAAGCCACAGGAGTCTTTATAGGTCAAAACCAATCATTTCTATTGCACTTGGAAAACATCACTCATGTTTCAGCTCAGTTCCTCCTGCATCAGCTCTGCATCTTATCTGATTTATGCTTTATTTCCATGTACAATATATTGCAGTAATCCAATTCCCAAGTAACTCAGGCATGGATGGTAGCAGCAGTGTCCTAGAAGTGGTTGCAGTCTACCAACCAGAAGCAAATGCACAAGAAAGTAATTTTGGCATAAGAAAATCCAAGTGCAGCTAAGGATTTTACAGCCCTTCATCTTCAGTCTTATGTCAGATAAAGAAAATATTGTGCACAACACTGATGAGCTGAGGGATTGCTAAAATCAGAGCAATGCACTACGTTGATAATTTACTTCCCTAACAATTCAACAAACGCATGACTGGAAGACACAGGTTAACAACGGCATATTTCAAGTGCTACTGAAACTTGATTTTTGAATTTTTTTTCTCCCTTAGCTAAAACAATTAAAGTTTTAATTAATTGCACCGAGAAGAAACTTGAGATGCATAACTTCCCAGAGAGGTAGCAGAGTTAGATTACCTCTTTCCACTAATGCTGTCTAATAAATAGGTTTCAGGAACACACATTAGTTAACATTAGAAAATCTTTCAAAAATTAATCTAGCCCCAAATTTGCTTGTTCCAGCTGATCTGGTTTAATAATACTTAAATATGCACAGCATGCTTATATTTGCCTTGCATTTTTTTAGTGGAAAGAGTTCGTAGAAAACATCTTAAAAAGTGATTCTTCTACAAGAAAAACAACTTTGCATTCTTAAAGATGAGATTCATCCTTACTTTACATCAGTTTACACTTCACTGAGTTTAACAATGCTTCTCCTTATCTTCACCCATTTAAGGGAGCCCTGAACCAGGCCATAAATTTGTATCCATTTATATGAATGCATAGCTAAATCTGGTGTACGCTAACAGGATCTGGCACACCAACCATCATATATTTCTCACAAACAGTTCCTTGCTCTTGCATTTTTATTACAAGCCCTGCAATTTGGGGTGTTTTTTTCTTGAAATCCCAGTTTACAGAGTAACATTATTTTACAAGAAATTAAACTTTCATTTTTCTTTTCAGAAAGTAAGCTTCAAGTTCTCATGGCTGCTAAGAGACATTTAGAAAGGTTAATCTGAAAGGATCAAACACTAGAAGGCAAATAATATAAAGATCCCAAGGGATATTACTTTTAAAATCTCATGATTTTTAAACCAGTTTTATGAGATTAAATTGCTGCAGGGGAGACTGAGGTTAAACATTACGAAAACCTTCTGCTGCAAGGATAGTTAAGTAGTAGGACAGTTTGTCTAGAGAGCTTATGATTCTCCACCAGCGGAGGTTTTTAAGAGCAAACTGGACAGGTTTCTATCCAGGAATGTTAAGCTCTCATTGATTCTGCCTTAAGAGGTGGAGTAGAAATATAAGGTCATGTAGTGAGGTTCATCTCGTGCCCCATTTTCCATAGTAATGATTTCTGTAGCCTGATTTACCATTTTGAACATGTTGGGTTAACAATGATAAATGCAAAATTGCCTCATCTAAACCACGGGCAATCACTGCTTGTAATGAATTTTTTATCAATATAGCTTAGAAAAAATTATATAAAATTCAATGTTAGTAGAAAAAATGGAATGCATCCATTTTAAAAAGTTGGGGGTTTTCCCCAAAGTCCTTTCCATAGGTTCTAAGGGATCTCTATTCAGGACATATCTTTAAAGACTCTTAAAGTGGATTTTATCAGCCCGAAGTAATCCCAAATGGACAGATTTTGGTTTCATTTTTCTATTGTTTTCTAATTACTTATTTTATTCTCATCCTACTATGATTTTAATTCTAGCATGCTCATATTTTTTAAATTTTATTGTATCATGGCTTTACAAGTTCTATTGCACAGTGGCCCAGCTGACATTTAAGATGGCAGCTTTTCTTATAAGACAAGGTTACCTTGTTAGCAACTGGAAAAATCAGCTCAATAAATACTTTGGCAATGCCTTTTGAGCTAATTTGCTGTGTGTGGACTCTCTTAGCTGTTAGCAAAGAATGAATGCAGTGCACAGCATGTATAATATGTGCCCTTGACATAAGAAAACCTCAGAAATAACTAGAACTGTAAGAGAGAACAGAAAGGTCTAGAGGAGTCAGGATATTGTTTCCCGCCTTGCAGCCTAAGATCAGAGCACACAGCTGAAAGCCTTGGAATGCAGCAGATACTCACTCTAGTAGACATCCCAGTAACTATTTATCTCTCATGTATCTGATATGATATGCAGAAAAACTACATGAGGAACATTTTGTTCCAGCTGGTGAATCAAGAATTTATATGGAGGAAAATGTCAGAAGCATGGTTCCTTGCGTAACACTGAATCTGTACCATTCTGCACTCATTCTGGATATTGAAAGAGGCAAAGGTCCTATATAAAAAAAATATATATATCAAAGCTTCTGCTATAATGCATACTTATAACACAAAGAAAATTTGAATTAAAGTTTCCCAAGTATTATTTAGCTTTTCCATGCTTCATGTTAAAGCCTAAACAATATTATTCTGAAGACTTTTTCAAGAAAAGAAAAAGATGCACAACTTTTAACACCCTCCTCCCAACATTGCTGATAGGATTTTATTATCAGTCTTCAAAATAGACCTTTTTCCTTGGAGCTTATTTATTATTTATTTAATCGGGAGGAGTCTTTGTATTTATGTATTTATTGTTATTAATTCTTACTTGGTAGAAAGCTATTTGCAGTTGGTCTAGCATGCCTGAGGGAGCACAGTGAAACCATCTTATCTTTCTGCACCTCAAAAGTTGATGGATTCCTAAACTTCATGTTGTGTGTTCTGTAGGCAAAGGAAACCATCTACCATGACCCAAGAAGTGGTTAGAAGAACTCTTACAGATGGTCTTCTGAGGCCTGGTGCTGACTCCAAGCACTGCCAGCCTTGTTCTTTCTAGGCCTGCTAATACTATTGCCTCAGCAGATCCTGAGAATTTCTAACGCAGTGCTGTGCTGCTGGTGCTTTGGGTTGTGCACAAGTTTATGCTATAAACAAGTAAACAAAAAAGGCAAGTCTTAAACTGCAAATGCAACATGGACTGTCTCAGCTTTAAATAACAGAGAAGTCGTGTGTCTCAGCTTTTAAATAAAAGGGACGTTATAATCAATTTCTTGCACTTGTCCTGTTCCTACCTTAAGAGTCCCAAACTAGGCACTGAAGAATCCAAAAGCATCTGTTTCATAATGTGGGCATGATCATGCTATTAATTCAATTGCAATTTGTCAGTTCAGGTCAAGAAGAGTGTTTCCCAGTACTCCATTCACTAAAGAGTGGAGTCAAGTACAGACACTCCATTCACTAATAGTCATAAATATGTTTTTTGGTTTAGTTTTACTATTTCTTGCATCCAAACCAGTGTCCACCGACCATCCCCAATCTACTGCGCACATGTATCCATCCCTCCAGTTCTATTTTATGGAAAAGAAACAAGCAATACATATCCTTGCACCAACTATATTTCAATGTTTGCTATTAATAAAAGAATCTGGCCACCTCAGGAAGTCTTACGCACTTTTTATTCCTAAAGGGTGAAAAGGTTACTGAAAATTGATATAACTACTTTTTCTTTTGCAATATCAAAACTAATGCTGTTCAATGGAAAAGACTCCACCTTTTAGAAATTTCTTTCTCAACATCTCTACTCTGAAACTTCACACACTCTCTTGAGAATTATAAAAAGTCAGCCTAAATATAAATACAGAAATATGTAATATTCTTAGGAAGGGTTATAAAAATGAATCAAAGCAATATGCCTCTTGTTCCTCCAGCAAATACACCAAAAATGAATCTATTTCTGAGCATTTTATTTAGTTTTAAGGTAAAATAGAAGAATTATTTCACTGTAAATAAAACTTTGTAACATTCTAATTGTTGGTTAGCCTTAATGGGGGTGGATTAGGAGTGTGAATAGAGTAGAAGAGCCAAGAGTTGATGCAGGGCTGAAATAAGGCATCAAGGCAAAAGCAGGGCTTAAGTAGAGACTAGAGCAAGAACGAAAGCTCCAAAAAAGCAAAAAACAGGGAGGACCCTCGAGCAGGCATCCTGCTGCACCCAGAGCTGAAAGTTAAAAGACACGAGGACCCATGACAAAAAGGCCAAATAAGCCCCTTTCAGGGTCATCCCTCTGAGGTAAAGATATTGTGAGAACGAAAATGGCCATTGCTCATAGACATTGCTCATCTCCATAATGCCACTGTGACCCACATTTCTCACTGTGAGTTCTTGTGATGATGTCATTGGTCAACTCCTGGCAGAGAAGTATGCAATAGAGCTTTTTTTTTTTTTAAGAGGTCTTAATGTCATGTGCTATTGGTGGCCTGATTCCAATCCAACTCTCTTTGAAAATACTGAATTATCAATAGTCTGTGTTTTATATTGCTGGTGATGTGCACGTGCAGGGTCAGGTTGGAATGCAAGCTCAAGTCCACCCCCTGTTTCAGTTCTAGAATTTTCTGAAGGTGATAGAATAGCATTAACATCTTCTTTGCTGAAGTGATTAATTGATTAATAATGGTAGCTGAGTGCACATAGTGATGTATTTGACAAGCCAATTAATCATCCAGGTATTATAGCACAGGATTAGGAGCACAGACCTCAGAAAAGGGTCAAAGTTAGAGGTTAGGAAGGCATTTAGCAACCTGTTATGGTTTGAGGAACCCACAACAATCTCTTGTCTTTTAGACAATCATTGTCTCACCCAATGACCCCTCCCGACCTGGGAAGGGGAATTGGGAAGAAACAAAGAAACCCGGGGGTTGAAATATAAACAGATTTAATAGAATAAGACTAAATAATTAACATTAATAACACTAAAGAACCAATATTGATCCCAATACCAATATAAAATATACAAGGATTATACTCAGCTAATTATATCAGTAGGAAGCTGTGCGCTCCCAAGAGTGGACAGCAAATGTCAGACACAATGAGCGCTACAGCTTTGGGAGTAAGGGAAGGGCTCAGGGGTCCAGCACCAGCACAAGAAGTTTTCAGGATCGCAGCCATCAAGGAAGAGAGAAAAATTTCTCAGCAAACTTCTAATTTATATTGAATGTGACGGTCATGGCATGAAATAATCCTGTTGGCCAGCTTGGGTCATGTGTCCAGGTCTCGCTCCTCCTCATCCCTGCACCTGGCTAGCTCAAAAACACTGAGACCTTGAAACCTGCATGCCATAGCTGGCTATGAAGTAAATATTTTCACAAATTTAGACACTATAGTCTTCTAAAAGTACAGTTTTCCCAAGCATTAGAAGAGACTTTACTGAAAAGTAAAATTACAGAAAGAGAAATTAGTCCTGTGTCGCTCAAACCAGGACACAACCGTAGAAGAAGATGAAGAATCCAAGAGGTGAAAGAAAAAGAGTATCATTAAATAATTAAGCAATGTGAAATAGTTTCTCATATTTTTCTTCTAAGTTCTTATTTAATTTTGAGAGCTTTGAGAGCTTCAAGGAGCAGGAGGACTCTGCAGCATAATAGTCTCTCATCCTTTATTTTTGTTTAGAGGAACACCTTGTATTTAGCTCTTTCTCACAGCACAACATAGGTTTTATAATATTGGGAATAATATCTTTAAGTTGTTTACCCCAAACACAGAAGTTTGGAGAATGGCTGTAGGAACTCAAGTACTACCATGCAAAAGCAGTTAAAGCTGGTATCTCTCAGGCATTTTATTCTAAGCACTGCATTGTGTCTGAAGTAAATAAATTGTAGAGAATTACACTTAATGGAAGAACAGAGCTGTTAAATTTTTTAGAGCTGAATCTGTCTGGAATATGGTGGCAAAAGAGACAAACCTGCATCAACAAGCAGTGGGTTTTTGGAAGACTGTTAGCAGATTGTATGATTTCTGACACTAACAAGTTCACTTAGTATGTCAAACCTTTTCCTGTTACTCCAGAGAAGAAGCTGTGATCAGGAGGGATATTTAAGGAATATTTATTTCAGTATTTATTTACTCCTTTATTTAAGGTGTTTATATATTTCTATGTTTTTTATATTTATATATTTAAAGTATTATATTGATTTCACAAAAATTAAGCTTGTAAGCGCTTTTGAACATGGCCACCTAATATGTGGCCAGAAACAAGATGGTGCCGAAAGAACCCAGCAGTAGGAAAATAAAAAGTAAAACTTAGGTCATACAGGGGCCAGCTTACCCCTGTTAAGCAACAAGCTCACAGCATAGACTTCAGTTGTGTACAGTTGAGGAGGAGTTCGAGGTTGGCTTCCAGAGAATAAAGGCATTCTTAATGGAATAAAGAATAAAGCTGGAAGAGCCCAACCAATCTAGAATTTGTGTCCTGAGTTTCCTTTGCTTGAAAGTTGAGGGTCAAGAGCAACTAAATAGGTTTCTTGATTTGTAAATAGAGGAACCAGCATAGAAGACACATTTGATTAATGCAACAGAAGAAACTAACATGCTTTGCTTGTACAGAGACCCAAAAGCACTGAATAAAGATGTAGAAAAGAAAACATGTTTCAATAACCAATCAAGGAAGAAAATTTGGGCCATATGGCTGATGCCAAACAACTATCTAAAATAGATGCACCAGCCTGTGCCTTTTTATCATCAGTGTACTTGTTCAGAATATTTATCACTCCTTTAGAGAATAACTGAAGACTTTTATTTGGATTTGTTTTGGGCCATGAGCTGTTTGTTTGGAATATAAAACATTTTTTATGGTATTGAGATTAAAAAGATTTAGTGACATTTTTATCTGGGAGAAAGTCAACATCTAGACACTCCTGGAAGCTCTTGGGGGAGAGGAAGAGCTGTTGGACTAAGGACTAAAAAAACCAAACAACCCCAAGCCACAGAAAAGTATAGGAAAAAGTATACCTTGGAGTTAATACAGAGAGCTGCACAGACAAATCCTGATAATTTTGAGATCATCACCAATACAATCCTTAAAAATAAGAAAAAGAAACGGGGGTGACAAATTCATACTGAATTGAAAATAACCACGTGAAAAGATACTACTTTGCACTGTGACTTGCAAAACAAGAGGTCAAGTTAAAAACCTTCAGGAAATAATTTAGGCTGTTGGCACAGATTGGCTAGTCATTTCCCAAATCAAAGCTCCAGTCCTAGGTGGTATGTTACTTTCATCATGACATGTTAGTTATTGGAGCCAACTAAAGAAAAAGGATCTTGAAGGTCATTGAGGGACTAAAAATATTAAAAAAAGGTACAGAAACATTTTATGAATAATAACACTAAAAATACTGGCTTGGCATGTTACAAACGCCAAAAAAAACAGCAGAAAAGCTATGCTGGTCTCACATGAAAAAATTGTTCCCTGAAGCAAAGTAGGAATAGATTTGTTTGTGTCAACTACAAAACTTGGTACTCATTCTAGATCATTTTTCTTACTTCCCCAAGAGACAGCAACTAGATAATACTATATACAGGGATTTGCTCAAATCTGGGGTTTTTGCAAGATGTTATGCACCTGATATTGGGAGCCATTTAGAGGCATATATAACTCAGGAAGTTTTCAGTGAACTTTTCACCAATGGACTGGGACTAATATAAATGGCAATGAAAAGACAGAAGTCAGATTCCTTTAGGTACCTACAGAACAGAATCAATGAAACCTGGTTTATCATCCCTAGAACTGGAAATCTGTAATCTTAGAAACTCATTACTAAAATCTCAGGATTTTTGGAGGTAGACAACTCAGGAGGGACAAGACAAAAAATTCAGTATGAATTTAGTATGGAAGTCACTAATCAGCAACATACACACTAGATAAAAAGACCTAGTTCAGTAAACCAGAGGCTACTGCAGACTGGAAGGCAGAATTACTGTATTTTTGCCTTGTTCTTGTGCACTTTCCTACCTGTTTACTGTTGGCTGCTTTCAGAGAAAAGACCATGGCTATACAGTTCTTCGCTATACATTCTTTGTTCTATCTTGATACAGAATTTCCTATGCATTGGACAACAAAGATAACATAAAGTGATGGTGTTGCATGATATTTTCCCATTGTCTTTGGTGATTCTCTCTCTGGATAGACCCATAATGAAAAGGAGAAAGAGACAGGCTATCCAGTCTCTGGAGGCGAGGAGGAAACGTATACAAAGTTGGCTGTTTTGCTGAGAATTCCGTAATGAGGCAAGTGCCACAAAAAGCAATGGCACCCCAGGCTCAAAACATACGAGCATATTCTTCATATATATGAAGAATTTGTTTTACTGATTCCTGAAACAATAATACAAATATCTCAAGGGAGCAGCACAAATCTAAGCGGCAGCTGAAGGATAACTGGACGCCACTACCTAGTTTATTTAATAGGTTTACATAAATATTTGTTACCTAAGTTTTTTCTATTAAATATTAAGTTTTGACTGAGAAGGGAGAATGTGGTTAGGATATACGACAGATGTGAAGTGGTGACTATTCACATTAAAGGGAGAATGCACTAAGAGGCATCCCCTTTTCAGCCCTTACAGCCACTGTATCCCCAGTGTCTTCTGGGTGCTAAGGAGCAAGCTGGGATCTCCCTGACCACACTATTGCTCACGGCTGTTGGTGTCTGCACTGCAGAAGGGCATTCTGAACACACTCAGGCAACACACCATCTCTGCAGACTGGCTAAGATGACTGTCAGTCACATGATACAGTCGCCAAGTCAAGCTGTGACACTCAAGTGGCTCTGACTGCAACAGCCCATGCAGACTGATGCAGACTCTGTTGTAATTCAAAGTTTTTCTTTCCAGCCTCAGCCACCAGCAGTGCTTGAAACTTGTCCCTTGACCTCCAGGGGCAAGCAGAGATCCACCCACAGAAGATGTGGGGCAGAGGCAGAAGGGCACCTATTTCTATAATTGTGACAGCTCGGAATGTTTCCTCGGGGTTTCTGAAATAAACCTTGGCTTGGGCTCCTGCTGTGATCAAACTTGTTTCCTGCAGACAGCAACTTAATGTAAAACTAGCAAGAATAAAGTGAGGATTTTGACAAGGTGTCACCAGAAAGATTTTTCCAAACACACAGGGAGGCTGTTAGAGCTTTTTCAGTGTAATTCCTAATATGACAGGGACTAAAGCTGAACCCTTGGCCATTTATTTTAGATGTAAACATTCCTGGGTCACTGTGTTAAAACCACTCAAGGTGATTTTTAATGCAGAAGTCAAAGAAGGAATCAATGTAATTTAATTTGAACTCCCAGGTTGTAAAATTAAGCATCAGTTCTGAGAGGTGGACAGCATTGCACTGTCCTCTGACGAACACTGCAGATGTCACATTGTAGATGAGGCCATAATAAAGAAGTTGTAGCAATGACTGGCTACTAGGTTTTCTTTTACAAAAAGCAGAATGTGTTATAAATACTCACCCTATTTTTCCAAGTAATTGGAGATGGATTTGTCATGTTGAAAACATAAAGTGATGTTGTAAACATCATTTTAATAAACCAGTACACACTTCACAAACTACTTTAGGATACCAGACTGGACTGACTTACAGCACATCAGGTACTTTGGATCATAAATCCAATTTTGCAATCACCACTGTTTGGTATTCCTGTATTAGTATAGGTCTATGAAGTTTAGCTAGAAGTAAGAGACCTAGATATTTGAGTGGATAGCATCACCATAGTGGTTATGTGATATACACATATATTCATCTTTTGCCTCTGGGCATAAACTCCAACTGTGTGATTTACCCTTTTTCATGGAACAGATTTAATTTTTGCACTGCAGTTCCTATCTGATGATAATACCAGTTTCACGGGGACTTGTCCTCTGTTTAATGCAGTGAAGTCCTTCTTTTCTCACTGTCATCCTCAGGAGACAGTGATATAACAACCATAGGCTTTCTGCTTTGCAGGAATTTGGGAAACAAGATGTAGTCTCTTTTTTTTCATCCTAGGACTTGGAGGTGGAACTTTTACTGCTCTCTTCCTCTTCTAGACACTGGTGCTTCTCTCTGGCTGCAATCATGAGCAAACCAGTATGTCATATGGAAGACAGAGTTGCAATTTTCATTGAGCTCATGCACTTTTAGGAATGCTGAAGAAATCGTACAAATATATCAATATATTTAATGCACTGACCTATTAAGAGTACAGCTGAAGATGAAAAAATTCTTCTAACACATATATGGAACAATTTCCAGATGGAAATCATCTTTTACTTAACAGGAGTAGAGACAGAAAAAAAAGGTAGTAAGGAGGCAATTCTGATGGTAAGACAGTCGACCCAGGTAAAATACCTCATAGTTATAGAGAAATAAAATGAAAAATAATAGGCTCAGTAGTCTTCCAGCATATGATATTCTGTCTTCAAGTGAGACTAATGCTGAAAACATATGGGAGATTCCCAATTACAAATTCAGCGAACCCAACTTAAGTATCAAAATGACAAAGAAATAATGTAGTATTTGAGAGCCACTGAAGTCTTACTCCTGTGTGATGTTATGCGTAATGAACCATCTAAAAGTGAAGAAAGGATTAATGTTTTATAATAAAGTAATTGCAAAATGATATAAAATCAAAAAGACAATTATGAAAGTCATCACCAATTAAATTCTGTTATAAGTCTTTTTTTGTGTGAAGGTCATCGTAGCTTCAAGGTACTTATTTTCTTTTTCATCATCTTTGCCACAATGAGAAGAAAAATAAGCAAAATGAGACTCAGCGTTTACTCAAAAATAGACCTGGGAGCTTCCGAGAGTGAATCAATTCCCCAGAAACAGGATTTTCATGGAATTGTGAAACACGATATTCATGTAATCTCATTTATGACAAACTTCACTTTCATCCAAGTCAAAACCCTTGATTTTAGATTTGTTGTATGCATCCAGTCAGTGATGACACTGTTAAAATGGGTAAAAGATTCCATTGCATCTTCTTCAAATGTCTGCTTACTGTAGAAAATAGCAAAGATAGTTTGGAACTTAGAAAATTACAGATGCATTTACCCAAGACAAAGTTTGATATACCAGATTCCCACATTTTCCAATTGAGTTTACCCATAAATTTATTATGCCACAGAGGCTAAACTGCTTTGTCTAAGAAATACATGCACACACATACACTTGGTTAGCCTCTCAGATTCAGTGTTGATTATTATTTGCCATTGAAATAATTGGTTTATAAAAGCAATAATGTCCCAAATGCATAAGCATGAAATCATATGTATTTACTGCAGAATTGACATCTGAACTAACTCAAGATTTTATTAATATGCTTAAAGGATCTGTTAGGCATAGATCCAGCCTTGGTAATACCATTCAGCAGTGCCGTTTTGACCGCAGCTTGAAACATTAAGAGTCTGCATGTAGTGTTACCAGTGATCTATCTCTGGACCTATCTCTGAACTCCATCACTGAGTCTGCATCATAGCGTCTGAGAGGTACTTGCTGTCTGTGACACCCTGCTCAGTTAAATGAATTGAAGCCAATGGTGAAGAATATTCCCTGTTCTTTTCAAGGCTGGATTATTACCTGGGAATTACAGATTGGGACTGTGGGATGCAGGCTGTTCTGATCCTGTTTGTTGAGGGACAAAACAAAACAGTTCCAAACCTGAGACAAGTATGTGTAGAGCATAAATATTACCCACGCTGAAATTTGTCATGCAGGATTCCCCTTATATTTGGTGTGGATTTCAACATTCTTTTTTATTTTTTAAGGTCTTTACTGAAGTAGCTTTATATTAATTGATTCATTTCCTTCTCTCATTTGTTACCAGTAGACCATTCATAGGTAAATCTGTCACCTATTTATACAGCAGGTTGGAAGACATCATTTCCATTTCATAGGAAATTCCAACAGTTCTATTTTTTTCTCAGTGTCAGGACTAAAAGCCAACATTTCAAAAACATTTGTGGTAAAATTGAAATAATTCAAACATATCACTTCATTACTTTGTTGAAACATTTTAAGAGAAAATACAATTTAAGAAAATACATTTTAAGAGAAAGTACAATACATAATTTAACATAGTGCATTATATATATTATAAAATTAAGATAAATCTTCTAATATAATTTAAAAATCTAAAGGAATAATATCTAAACCATGAAGTTAAAATTAAGCTCTGTACATTACCGACAGAAATTTCTTAAAACTATTTTAGTGGTGTAAAACCAGAATGAAATCTGAAGAAATGATCTTCTACTTTCTCATTCAAAATATGACAAAATCTATTTGTTTCTAAAAACTTTTTGAATTTAATAAGATGACATTTTCAGAGAAAACTAGCTTCCTTTTTTTAATCAGTTCTTATGTAATTTGAGACCCTTCAAAATCTGGAAATGTTTCTCTGCTGTTTAAAATGTTCCTCTTCTTGGCCCATGACTGTAATGAGCCAAAGTGTAGTTATAAGGATGGGTATAGTCCCAGCACTAATTAATGAGCCTTTGGCCTATACACCAGATGATGCCCCAGGGCTGGTCACATACTGTGGACATATTTCCTTACAGCAGCTCACAAGTATAGGATATCCATATATGAGGCCTCAGAAGCCAGGCAGAAGGTACCTCATACTAATGTGCAATGTGGCACACCTATTCAGCCTTCGCACCTTTCACCGATGTACCTGCAGCTGTATGTACACTGGTGCACATCTCTAAGTGTGAGCATATGCAAACAGTATAGGCAGATAACAAACTAGAAGAAACGAATCATTTTCTCAACCACAGATAACTATTTGGTCCTGTCAGCAGAGACTGTAACTGAAGGTAAACAACAGTTCTACTGAATATTCAATTTATCTTACAACATGTCAGTAAAAATAACAAAGATCTTTTTTGCTATAAATAATACTCCTTCAGAATTTCGTAACTTCAGCAATGCTGTCAGAAGTATGTAGCGCAAAATGCCCTGTAATATCAGTACTTCATATGTCACATTGACACCCTCCACAGCTTTTTCTTTAGGCTTCAATGGTTAGAGCGAAGATGGGCAAAGTGGCATGAACTAGCTGGAGTGCTTTACTGCCAGGTCTCATTCTGGATGAGCTTGTTCAGGGACAGCCTGAATCTCTGTCTCTGTGACGTAACATTGCACAGTAGCTAACCCTCATCTCTTGCTGTTGTGAGTACTGGAGGGAACAAAATAATTCATACGCAATTTTGAAAAAGTTATTTTGGAGCAACTTTTTATTAGCAACAAATCACGGGTCTCTGGAGCAAAAGGGCTCATGTCTGCTAAACAGATTCCAAATAGCCACATTAGAATGTGTGAGAAATAGGATTTTCATGTTCATACCTTTCTCACCCCATCCTTGAATGATAGCAATAGGATGACCAAGGCACAATTCCTTTGTGCATTTACATTCCTAATACTGTAGAGTATTGTAACATATCTCTCTAGCAATACAGGCTACTGAAACCACATCAAATTTGTCCTCTGCTCAGTTAAATTGCTTACTATAAAATACTGAATTGAGTTCAAGGTCATGGCTTACCCTAAAAGTATTCAATTGTCTGGGCCTGGCATATCTGAAGTTTGAGCAGGAATGACAGCTTGGACCTTGAACACTTTTCAGTGACAGGAAAGTTCATATGTACAGATGGAACTGTTTTAGAAATCAGTGTAAAGCTGCTATTGAGCTCTCCCAGGAGCAAATGACCATCACAAATCTTACTGTTTCCAGCCCAAATGCAAGGTTTAATTCTTTGATTTGTCTTCTCTAATCTTCTCTAACACATATATTAAAGAAAAGTAATGCACCATTCAAAATAAGACATCCCAGGCTTTCTTCTACAGGAGGGCAAGGGGACAAGTTACATATTATAAATGGCAATTTATTGCCTAATGTTCCTAATTTTTAGTGAAAGTGATATCTAAGGCCACTTCTAGGGCAGCTGAACCACATGAACTTCCCCACCCTTCTCAGGCCCCTTGGGGGTACTCTTGGGTTAGACAGAAAGAGGTAGAAGGCTCAAGACAAAATACAAGTGTGAAAAAATGCTTCAGTTAGGCAGAAAGGTAGATTGTCAACAGAGCACTCCCGCATGCTCTGTAAGTGCACACAGCAGCAGCAGCCGTTTGCTCTGTGCTTAAAAGCAGCAGCTCTTCTGACAACATAAATTCCATTAAAGAATTTCAGTTATTTAAAAGGTGATTAGATTGTAGTATTTTATTCTAGTTTTATTACAATGTTTTTTCCTAAGGGATCCTAAAAAGTTGTTACTGTTTCTCATAAAACACTTTTACTCCTAATAATCAATATCGATTTTACTATATCACATTATTGCTTAGATTTATTTTCTTGTTTTGTGTAGGATTTAGGTATTAATATCATTTAAAAGAAATGAGAGAGAGTGCTTTGCTTCAAAATTTCACATTAAAAATAATTAGCTTTTCATCTCATTTCCAGATAATACAGAAGCATTTACACTGAACGAGAGCTTTATATTTAATATATTTCTTCTGGTCTTCTGAGTTAGAGAGTTTAAATAAATAAGGGGATAACAGGGCCTTTCTTTCAGCACCATACACATAACAGCAAAGCTTCCTCTCACCTCAGTGGGAATCTAGCTGAGGTGAGAATTAGGCCTCTCACAAATTTGAGGGGATACACAGTTCATTTCCAGGGTGTTATCAAGCGTTAATCTAAACCAGTTACACAATTCAGGCAATAAAGCTTTGACCAAAACAATGTTCTTTGTGAGAACCCTTATGCATTCCATCCCATATAATTAAGAAACTTGTTTTTCTTTGTTGAGCCGAAATGTTTGTTAACTCAGTTCTGACCCATAGCTCCCACTTACATTTATCTGCCCCAGACAGTTTCTGCCACAGTCTGCACAAAAAGACCCCATGGAGCAGAGCCTCCTCCAGAGTACTTTGTAGGGTCTTCTGTTCTGTGCTCTGCAGGGATATATTTTACATATCAGAAAGGTGATGGCAAATAAAGAGAAGCATTTTTCAAAAAGAAATTCGGCCTTTTACTTTCCGTGTATTCTGGGGCAAGTAATTTTTCCACAGAAGCAGATTTCTTTTTAAAACAAGAATTAAAGGAAATTTAGGGCCCTATCCTCTGCAACTAGCTGATCTGATCCATATTTACTGCAGAGACATCAGAAGGACTAGGACTGAAAGAAGCAGAGATTTATTTCTCTGTCTTTGAAGAAGTGGTGTGTGCTTCAGTGTGACTTGTCTTTGTGATTTTTTTAAAGCTATATACTAGCACAAAATGAACTTACTTCCATATTGTGAATGGGTAGGTACGCCAGGCCAAAAGCCAGTGTTGCAATTCAACCCACTTTACACCCTTATTTTATAAATTATCTGAAAAACATCTCCAAAATAAACAATTTATAATGATGTCAGATTTATACAATACCTTCAGATGGATTTCCAATGAACTTTCAAACCATACATCCAGAAATTACTTTAACAAGTATTAGAAAACAGCTATTTCAAGTGTGCTATATGGACAATATTAAATGGTATGAAGAATACTAGATATCAAGTTAAGACAATGAATGCAAAATAGTACTAAGTACTTTTATACTGCATAAAACAATGGGGTCTAGTTCTGAGGTGAGGCCCCTAAGGCACTCTTACAGTCATAATAGATAGCAACAATGTTATAACATCCTCTTTCAGAATGATAAGAGCGAAAATGTATAAGGATTTTCTCTTCATGAAATTATATGATAGATTTTACAAGAATTCCCTTTTTAATCACATATCAAAGTATATAGTAAAGGTAGTACATAAAAGAAGCAGGCTGATGCTCTTGAAACACTCCTGACTATAGGCGAAAATGTTAATGAAGCACCAAAGTGCTTGGAAACATGATCTTCCAGGTCATTTCCAATCTAAGCACTAACAGGCCTGATCATTATTTGCAGAGAACTCAAGTACATATTGCATGTCTTCCTGGTTCTTTTGTCAGGGGAGAGAAGGTTATATTATCACAAAGACTTCAGTAATTAAGCAGAAATGAAATCAGAATCCTTTCAGCCTGTTCGTAGTCTGAATCTTGCAGAGACAGAAGGACCTTATCCAATTTTTTTTCAGTATGGTATAAATATATCCACTCACTTCACTGAGGCTTAGATAATGTCTAAAGTAGGTGGGAGTAGGTTGTACTTATCTCGAGTAGAATTTGCTTTATGACAGCAAATTATCTGCTCAGAATAGACTTCCAAACCACAAATGAACATCACATGCCAATTTGCCATAGATGTTTCACATAAATTCCCATATATTCTAGGGGAAGGCACGACCAAGGAAGTATCATAAGGGAATCATAACTCAACATAGATTATACTCTCGGCAGCTTTGCAGCCAAGCTTTGCTCTGGGATTTTGGGGTGTTTTTTCCAGGGGACACAATAGAATAGAAGTTATGCTTGCAGTTCTTTGTAGATGATCCTTAATACAAAAGGTCTCTTAACTGTCTGAATCACCACTTTACCCTATTCTCACTATAGTTTAAGGGCCGAAATTTTTTATCTTTCCCTTGTAAGTCATTACAAAGTCAGTGGAAAGCATATAGAAATTACCAAAACAAAACTCCAGTACTTTAGCAAACAAGAGGACAGGATATTTATTCTATCGATACAAAGCCAAACAGGCCAAATTACTGCTTAGAACTATGGCTTAAAATAACCTGTTTTATTTCCAACTGGAGGACTTAACTGCCTACAACCCCGCTATTCCTCTCTATAAGTTGCTTTTGGTACTTATTAACAATTTATTAATTGCTAAGGAATTATGCAAAAATGGGCCTCTAACACAGAATTTGACCTCCTTAAAATACTATTCTGTACAGTCCCCTTATAATTATCAGCCACATAATTAAGTTCCAGCTATCTAGCTAATCTAGCTAGCTAGTTTCTAATGTGACAGCATCTCAGGAAAAAGAATGGAACCAATCTGCAGTAAGTTTATCTTCTGATTACCCGTTAGACTGTGGGTCTGCAGCATAATCACTTGTCTTTTCAACTCTAACCTGACTGTAGCAAGTGTTGGCACTTCATCTATGTTCTGTAATGTTCCAACCACGCTATTGATTTGTAATAAGTAATAGTTGCAAGAGCACACCTCATGGTACTGCTACAGGCCCTAATTGATAGCACACTTTTTACCAGGCCTGTATGTTTCCACTTTCTATGGTTTGTGTGGGTCATCACATAGTTCCCAGCATCATCAGTGCCTTTCATAAATCATCCTTTGAAATTATCTGTCAGTCACATTGCAGCTAATGAAGATAGTCCAGCACTAAAAAAAAGGGAATATATCTACTGAAAAAATGTCACCGAGCAGTAGAAAGAAACCTTTATTCATCCCTCCAAGGAGAACTGTTCTTATCTACAGAGGACCCAGGACATTCAACAATAGCTCCAGTATAGTAGTGCCTCAAATCTATCTTTCTTTTCTTGTACTTTGCTTTTTACCTGACTTGGTACTTTCTAAAATACTAGTCTTTTTTAGTTTAGGCTGTAGTAGTGGTAAAACAAGCAGGGAATGTAATAATGGCACTAACAAGATCCCCAGTCGGTCTGATGTTTTGCTCAATCTGCTACAACCTACAGTTCTACAAGTTAGTAAAGGAACAGAACTCAAATATGAGACCTATCCCCTGTTCCAACAAGGGCAAAATTGTTTTTCTAGGGTTGTATATCCTCTATGTTTCTAAACATAGAATCCCTATACTTGGGCCCGGTACATAAATTGAGGTATTTTTTGTCCTCCAAAGGCCACCATAACACCCATTGACATAAAGGGATATTTACTGTATAGAAAATGAGCCCTTTTCTAAGGTGCTTGTATATGAAGTTAGAAACCTCAATGTAGATACCATTTTGGGTCTAATAACTAATTGATCTAATTACTTATTGCATCAGAACTTTCATTTTTTTCTTTTTTTTTTGGGGGGGGGGGG
>RSEF01000005.1:22299600-22328703 GCA_003993805.1 Himantopus leucocephalus
GGGGGGGGGGGAATGTTATATTTCTAATTTAATCATGAATTCTGCTGTTACTTTTGCTATATCCACACATTCACCAAATCACTAATCCATGTGAATTCCAGCTCCCACATCTGTTCAGAACCATTTGCCTTCTGAATATTACATTTTGTAGGTTTTGGTGAAACTCATGACTAATGGAAGGCAACGGCACAAGACCGGGGAGAAATATTTGGCTGATAATTTGCTTATAAATTCATAATGCTTTTGGGATGCATGAAAATTTTTGCTAGTGAAATGCAATTTGTCTGAATGGTGAATCTAACCCAATGAATAGCAGCTGAGCAAACTTGTCACATTTATCTTGGACAATGTTTGTGATTCATCCTGCCTGTCTAGGCACTATGAAGACACTGAAATAAACAATTTATTTTTTTTCTATTTGGACAATGCAAATCTTTCCCCAGAGGTGGTGAAAACTTCCCACAGCTTTTGCAAGCTGAAAAGTGTTTGACCCAGATGGATGAACTGGAAGGCTGGAAACATTGTTCCTTCTTGCTTTTGTGTTGATACAGTGGTGGGGCTCTGACTCCTACATGTCAAGGTAAAAACACATTACTTCGTTATTCTCTTGAGATTTACTTATGTTGCCCCGATTTTCAAGAAGGGTAAGAAGGAAGACGCTGGTAATTACAGGCTTGTCAATCTCGCTTCAGTGCCTCGTAAAATTATGGAGAAAGTTATTCTGGGAGTTATTGAAAAACACTTGAAAGACAATGCATCATTGGTCATAGCAAACATGGGTTCACAAGGTGAAAGTCCTGTTTAACTAACTTAATTTCCTTTTATGACAAGGTCACCCAGGTCACAAAGGGTAGCCAGTAGAAGTGTTTTTTTTTTATTTTAGCGAACTTTTGATACTGTATCTCAGAGTATCCTTCTGGACAAAATGTCCAGCATACAGCTAGACAATTCCATAATATGTTGGGTGAGCAATTGGCTGATGGGTCGGGCTCAAAGAGTTATAGTAAATGGGGTTACATCAGGCTGGCGACCAGTCACCAGTGGGGTTCCCCAGGGCTCAATTTTAGGGCCAGTTCTCTTTAATGTTTTTGTAAATGATGTAGATGCAGGAATTGAATGTACATTAAGTAAGTTTGCTAATGATACTAAACTAGGAGGAGCTGTGGGCTCCCTTGAGGGTAGAGAGGCCTTACAGAGAGATCTGGATAGACTAGAGAGCTGGGCAATCACCAACCATAAGAAATTTAACAAGATCAAGTGCCGGATTCTCCACCTGGGATGGAGTAATCCTGGTTATAAGTACAAACTAGGGGGTGAGAGGCTAGAAAGCAGCCCCATGGAAAGAGATGTGGGGGTTTGGTTTGATGGCAAGTTGAATATGAGTTAACAGTATGCCCTGGCAGCCAAAAAGGGCCAACCGTGTCCTGGGGTGAATCAGGCACAGCATAGCTAGCTGGTCGAGGGAGGTGATTGTCCCACTCTATGCTGCACTGGTGTGGCCTGACTTCAAGTACAGTGTACAGTTTGGGGTGTCTCAATATAAGAAGGATATCGAACTATTAGAGTGTGTCCAGAGGAGGGCAACAAAGATGGTGAAAGGTCTCTAGGGCAAGACTTATTGAGGAGCAGCTGAGGTCACTTGGCTTGTTCAGCTCAGAGAAGAGAAGGCTGAGGGGTGACCTCATGGCAGTCTACAACTTCCTCAAGGGGGGCAGCAGAGGATTAGGTGCTGATCTCCTCTCTCTGGTGACCAGAGTCAGGACACGAGGAAATTGAATGAAACTACATCAGGGGAAGTTCAGATTGGACATTAGAAAAAGGTTCTTCACTGAAAGGATGGTCGATCACTGGAAGAGGCTGCCCAGGGAAGTCGTCATGGCACCAAGGCTGCCAGAGTTCAAGAAGCGTCTGGACAACGCTCTTAGTCATTAGGTTTAATTTTAGGTAGTCCTGCGAGAAGCAGGGAGTTGGACTCGATGATCCTTATGGGTCCTTTCCAACTTGAGATATTCTATGATTCTAACTTCTGGAATTTGATCAGCCAGTTGTCACCAAAGAAGTCTAGCTTAGAAGGATTTAAACAATATAAATATAGGAAATTTATTTAATGAAGAAAAGTGTATTTATCAGTGTGTGTGGGCAGAGAGTTGCTCAAAACCTTCAGTTGCGGTTGCTTGCTCTTTCCAGCATCTATAGAATAAAATACAAATGAGCCCCCAAATACAGATGAATATGCAGGAGGTGGAGGCAGGAGAATTTAGACTAATACCGATAACAGCTTGATGGAAATAACACTTGTAGCTTCGTTGTGCCATTCACAGTGCATTTTAAGGCCCTGAAACCTCCATCCATCAGTTCTGGAAGCAGGAAGCACTGCCTTGTGAATACCTGAATGGAGACCATTTTGTAGGCTTTGGGACAATAGCACACCACGTTTGTCACAATATGCAAGGAAACCAGCACAAAACATGTTAGTAGAAGCATGTTAGTCATGTAAGTCACATAGGCATAGCTGTATGGCTAGTCAGCATACGTGAATGGACTCCTCTGCTGCTCTTCCAGTCAATTCTGGACAGCAAACACAATTTATCTCCATGCAAAATAATGATAGTAGGTGCAGTAAGAGTCTAAAATGGCAAAATCAATGATGTTCCTTAAAACCACAAGAAAGTACCTGAAAATATAACTAGGTTAGATAGCTAGGAATAGGTACAAAAGAATCTCATCAGCTTTTAAAAAACTGGACCTCTAGCTGTTCCCGGAGAACTGGACTTTAAAAGATGTCATGCAGTCTAAAATAATTTTGATATAGACTATTTTCCCCCCCAAAAAAATGTTAAATTTGTGTCAGCATGTAACTCTTGTATTCTGACCTATTTAACATTCATTAGAGACTTTCAAGCACACCCCTCTGTAGTGATTTGTGAGATTATTATTTTCTTGTCTCCAAGTACAATTATAAATTTGAAAGTAATCGTATGGCAAAATGTACCTAGAAACTGGATAAAAAGAAAGGGTCTTAGATTCTGTATTCACAGTTAATATGAGAGACTATTATGCTCCACCAACTATCCTCTAACAGGCAGGAAAAAACACAGTTTTTATTGCATAAATATATTCGTATGAATAAAAAAAATGATATCTCAGATACATTGGCTGGTTGGTTATTCTTTAGTACTTCTCATCACAGACTAAGGATTAAACTGTCACAGAGTAAAATTACCAGCAGGAAATTTTCCTTTTATTCATGAACATGGAGACCTAAAAGAAGTAAGAATGAACTAAAGAGAATTAAATTATGAAAAGCAATGATATGACCATAAATTTTTGTTTCGATCTAAGCCATATACAGACCTTTTTTCATGTCATTTTTTCTACACATGTTGAGTTAAGCCTCACTGAAGAAAGAGGAATGCAAAACAAAATGAAAAATACAGTAAAGTAGGGTCTTTGATGGTCTTGCGTCAGTGACAGCTCTTCTTTTAATGTGTTAGCAATTGCCATTGTTCCCACAAACTGGAACACTTGTGGGTTAAACAAGATATTGAGCAGTGGAATTGATTTTTAAAAAAAGCAACAAGAGCATTTTGCTTTGTAGATGGATTTTTTTTAATCAGGCCTATGCTGTCTGTGTCCAGAGTGGTCACCATCTGACAGCTTTATAGATGAATACCAGTGAACAGACTGGTGATTTGACCATGCCACAAATTTAGTATGACGCATCTGTCATTCACTGGCTTCCTATATGTGGATTACAGCTAAGACTCTGTGTCTAAATTGGGGTTGGAAATGAAATGCTTTCTCACATTAGCTGCAATTCTCCTTCAGATTGACAGAGAAAGATGGGGAAGTTTGGTCTTGATTTAACCGAATAAATTCAGGTTGATGGAAGGATGTTTTTTAGTAGCTCTCCATGTTGTACAAAAAGAAGTGATTTGTTCTCTGGTAACAGATGAAACAACCCCATGCAACAGTCCTCTGGTGCTGGTTTTGCTTTCCATTAAGGACATGACTGAGGAGTAAACAGTGTTCATCTCAGTAGAGGTGTACTGTACATTGGAACAAAATAACCCCATCTGTCCACATTTTACAAACCATTTCCCTGATCTATTCCAATATAATTTTATATTTGTATTTTTTAAATGTTCAAATTTTTATTAGACTCCTCATGGAAAACCTGACAAATTGAAGGTTGCATAAAATCCATATGACAATAGTCAGGAAAAAAAACTCAAAACACAAAGTTATTTTATTTTTTTTTAAATAAGTTTTTTTACTAGCTTTGTTATTTACTCAAGAACAAACTACTACCGGGTTACATTCCCCATTTATATAATCCTCTGATAAAATTAATTTGAGGCAAAAATACTATTCACAGGATAGACCAACTCAGGTGAAGTTGCTACACTACTGTAATATCTATGTCTTCCATTAGAACTCACTTCTGCTGCCTGGGAAGCAGAAGTGGGTGAGAAGATACAAATTACAGCAGAGATTACAAACTATTTCCAGTCCAGTCATGGAAGAGTTTTTCTGCTTCTTTCCTTGATGAACAGTCCAGCCCTTGTGAGTGCTGTAGAAGGCACACATTTAAAAATGGTGCAAGTTTGGCAGTTTTATAAAAATCTATTATTTCAGAATTGGTACCATATCTGAGAAGTAGGCATAATTCTTTTTGTTTAAGTCAGAGTCCAAATAGCATAATGTGGATAACTATAGGGACTAGTCTTACCATAAGATCACGGAAGGCTATAAAGCAAATACTGAGGGAAAACTAATTAACACCATTAAATGAGAATGGAATAAAATGCACCATTGATTCACTAAAGGTAGCTTATTTCAAACTACTTCCATAGCTCTTTTTGGTAAGACCTCTGATTTTGATCATTGCAATCTTGTAATAACCTTGCAAAGCATGCATTTGCCACAGTTCAACCCCCCAAAAACCCACCAGACTTCTGTGTTACAAGGAAGAGACATTCATATTCATTTCCCATTCAGATAAATCTTCCCACCTCCTCTTACATTTCGTATACTGTCATCATGTTTCCCCCACACTGTCCTTTTAAATCTGGTTGTGCAGAATTTCATCTGAGTTTAAAATAACATTTTCTCTGGTAACAGAGCTAGCAATCATTGGTAAATGTTGAATTATAAAGAGTTCTTCTCTATCTTTCAAAATAATTAAGGGAAAGGCTGTTTATACAGTGAAGCGGTGAATACAATGTATGTTAAATAGATCACCTGACTAGTGGAATCAATGCTTTGCCAGTCAAAAGAAATAATATTACACATAAATGTGCAAATTTCTTATCTAAAATAGTGAGGAACATAGAACAACTGACTGGGTATTTTACAAGAATCTGCTCCCATGTGTATCTTTAGCCTAAAAGAAAGATACAGTGGTGGTTATTTTCAAGTTCTGTATAAGCTCACTTAAAGCCTTTGGTGGCTGACAGCAAACCAAACTAGTTTAAACAAATCTTTTTGTATCAATAACTAATTACATCCTTGTTCTGCCTCAGTAACACAGATTGATAGTTCCATTATAGTGTTTAATTAGAATTGTTTTTAATTTATCCTTCAGAAATGGTCTAAGTGGTGCAGGAACAGATGTTACAGGTCACGTGGCACCAGGATGACAGCACTGGTGCAAAATGGCCAACTGGGATCTGAAAGCCTCCCGGAATCCCTTTCCAAGAGAGAGGGGGAAGTCCGCAGAATGTCCGGTTTCATTTGGGATTTTAGCAATTTTGCAGATGTTACCTGCAAAACCTGTAAACCGCACAGATGATGAACTGTACATGGCTCCTAGGCAGAAAAAGGCTCAAACAGCAGAGCTGATAGCACCTCTTCGTATCAAGATCATGGTTTGTGTCTCAACTACAGTCTTGTGCTGCTGACAGAAAGCAAACATACTGACTGGGAGGAAGAGCCAATAACTATATTTTTTGTTATTATTTCTTTGACAGCTGGTAAATACAGCAGATTTGGGACAGTGCAGGCAAAGAGTACTCTATTTAGGCCTCTCTTTATGCAGCGTTGCTTTCTGTCCTAAGCTTGTGACCGACAAAGAATAATAGCTTTCTTTTTTTTTTTTATATCATGCTCTATTAACACCGACTCATGAGACAGACACAGCACTATGTATTTGACAGAACTCATGGCTTACAAGTACGATTTCAGGGAGATGAAGTGACATTTACATTTGGAATATCCTTTACACCAAAGCCCTAACCTTCTGAAAGCTGAGGTTGAATGCTGAATTGCTCAACAGAGCCTTGAACCTGTCTCTAAGTTGAACTAAATAGGAATGAGAGCTTTACAATTTTTAATTTCAAATCAGGAAGACCAAGAATTTCAAAGCAACATAAAAATCCTCCAAATTATGTTCCCACAGAGGAAACAACTATGGAGAGGTTTAGCACATAGGAATAACAGTCATTTGGCACTGATAATTTCTATCATCTATTTTATAGTATTTTTTATTAAAAGCAAAAGGTAACTAGAAAAGTATTAGTTGAAAATGATAAGAGAAGCAGCATAAAATGAAATGTTTAAAAGACAGGACATCTCTGACTCAAATCCCAGTAGTGAAAGCTCAGATTTATATTGTCACTGTCATCCCAAAAGATACCAATTGCTCACTGTAAAGTAAATGATGTATGTAGGGGTCTGAACTAACTACTGAACAAACGCTGTTGAAAAGCAGCTACTGCAGTGAGCAGTGCAGCAGCTATTGAGCAGTGTCTGCCAATCAACCATTCCAAAAAGGGAAAAAAATAAAATTCTGAATGCAGCAGAAACATTGGGAGAGTTTATGTCAACCAGTGTAATTACTCTGGTGATTGCAGAAAACAGCGTTACACTATGATCTCAAAGGCAGAAAAGGTATGTCTCATTCAAAAAGATGCAAGGCCGTTATTAGTTAGAATGGGTGTTTCACCTAACACACGGTGCTTTTTTCTCTACATATATCACACTGTTATTGCACTAACCTCCTGACTGTTGAATCTGCTGGTGGCAGAGTGGGAGACTAAATGTCCCTGAGATTTGTTCATTGCTGCCTAAGACCTCACCAGCCAAAGATGCCCTCTCACAGGGTGTGAGCACATCTCTCCCAGGACCTTAATCCTGACTGGGAAGCAAGCATTTAATGTCAGGATTTTGCCAAAAGGTAAGCTGATTTCCCAGGGTCCTCCCCCAGTCCTAATGACTATGTCAGGATTTTTGCTCCTTACAGATAGGTAAATTGTCCCTGGACCTAATCTGCAAATGCTGTTGTATCACAAATGATTCTTCATTAGTTGGAATGACTTATTAATATCCCTCTAACCATGAACTGTTTCATATATTAATAATATTTGCATATTTAACTGAAGCATGACGTTCAACAGCAAGAAATGAAGCAGAAATCAAACACATAGGCTGAAATCTCTGGCACATATCTTACAAATACTTATGAGACTATCCATTTGTTGTATACATGCAATTAGACGATATTTTCAGAACTCAGGCTTTAATCTCCCACTGAACTCAATGAAAGCTTAGCCTAATTAAGACCCAAATAATATCTGAAGTAGTACTTCAGGATTTTGTCCAATTATCTGCAACAGAAAAGCATCGTATTTTTTTTTATTTTATTCTAAGTGTTCTAATGAAGTTGGACTTAAAATTGTCATTTTCAACTAGGCAATGCAAAGTTTACCCATAAGGACAATTATTTTTTAGAAGCATTTTAATCTATTTTGAGATTACTGAAAGCAATTGTATTTGACATCTATTAAGCAGTATATGCCATCTCAGAGAGATTTCATAAGATATAGTTTCCTGGAGAGGAAAGAACAATGGAGATCCTTGCCTTAATGCACATAAACCTTCCACCTCATTACCTGCAGCTGACTCCCACTTGCAGTATGTAATGACGTGTATGCTTCCTCATTAAAAAGTTTTTTAAGATGTTTAACTCTATCTCTGTTTAGCGTGACCATAATACCACAATCTTCTATTAGCAGGGGATGTGTAAATGGCTTTTAATAACTCCAGATTTACAGAAGCTGCCCATTGTACAAGAGGTGGAAATAGTAGATAATTGCTTTTTTCCAGGAAAGAAAGAGTAGATGAGTGGATCATGGGGTACACCATAGCAGCTACACAATAATCAAGGACTTTATGAACAAAAACAGCACTGCTGGAATTTTATGCATTTTTTGCTAGCCAGTGTGAGCTAATTGTACTGGAGAACCAGGGAAGATGTGAGTGTTGACCAATTTGATGGATTTGACAAGCATAGGAAACAACACAGGATCATAGCAACTCAGCCTGAAAAAGCTATTTCTTGACATCTTTCACTCAGAAAAATATATATTGTCTCAGTGAGGTGTAGTACCAATACTGGCAAAAAGATTAATGCAAGTGCAGAGAGGTTTGTGTACTATCCATTGTAGTATTTATCCATGAACAGCTGAGTGCCTTAGTTGAAGAAATACGTCTCTGGCTGGCACTCTGATGAACAGAGAAAAGTGAAATTAAAATGCTGTTTTGCCACACAAAGAATTGTCAAAATTAACTAGCAAATCATTTTACTGACGTACTGTGCTCTCAGTTTTGATCTCAAATGCTCATACATTACTTTCATTGACTTAGCAACTGGAAGTAGTCCTGACAGTTGATGATGTTCTTTGTCTAGATTATTTACATCAAATATCTAATGCTAGATGTAGCGTAACATGCATAGAAGTCATTCCTGTCAAAGTTTGTATATCTCCAGTATAGGGAGTGTCCTGACTACTTACTTACATGTTTGTTTCTTTTTTGTCTGAATTCTACACTAAACCTCGTATATCCTGTCCTCTTTATGCAGTTGACTTCATTGCAGAGCAAAGCATTTCAAACATTTATACCTCCACACTACAAAAATAAGACGATAATGAATATTCCTGTCATTTTAACTGTCACTTAGAAAGCATCATGGAATTATTTATAGATCATTAATGTAGTGGCAAGCTTCTATGGAACTTGTGATCTTATAACACTGGGGCCTAATAAGGGTCTGCAGGTACCATGAAGCTTTTTGTAAAATATCATTATTTGTAAAATATTTCATTCTTACAGGTTTTGTCACTCAGTTTTACAGACCCATGGAGAAACAGGTGCTTAGAATAATTCAAGATATGGTATTCCAACGGTTTTCTTCCTTCCCTGCCTTCTCCCTCTGCTATGCCCTCCCAATCCGATACAAAATGCCCTTTTAGCATAAACTTAAATTCAGGATAAATGTTTTAATTTCAGTTGTGTTATAAACATAATTAATAAAATTGGCTTCATTTTATTGTCTACCAGATAAGACATTCTTCATTTCAGAGATGACAAAATTAAATAATAAAATTTCAGGAAGGATGTGGGCCTCACCTTTCTACATGATTTATGACACACCTATCACAGTACAGCCCTTCCATGAAAGCCTGATTGAGTGATATTTTCTTTAGACTCTGGATTAACAGCTCACCTATGTTTTAGAGAGGACTAAGTAGAAACAGTAATTATACTTGTTTCATTAATATAAGAGCAAGGGCACAGTAATCTCTGTTTACGGAACACAAGGAGTCAGAATTGGCTGCTAGTCTTGTTATCTCCAGTAAAATATTGCCTTTCAAATAGCTCCTAAACTACTCCTGGTAACTGTCTATTTTGCTGTGGCAATGAGCTGTATCTCTAATTCTTTCTCTGATCATTAGACAACGTTTTCCCCTCCCCCCCCTCATATACCTTTGCATGTACTAGTAGCAACACATTTCTCCTTATGGCTGTGCTAAGGAAGACTGTAATGATGCAATGAAGAAAATTGTCTGTTAGGCTGGTTTGCGACTGGATGACTACCCTATTCCAGCTGTCTAGCTTCAACAGCAGCTTGAGATGTACAGAATATTGTTTGTGTGCATGTTTGGGGGGGGGTGGGAGGGAAGTGTATATCTTAGCAGTAATTAGTTTCCCAGAAACAACGCTTCCTGTTTCCTCTGCAAAGTATCAGGCAGGTAGATTACGGTTTAGTGAATTACACCCAAGGGCTGTCTCTAACCTTCAAATGTGCTACCATATTATTTCATTTTCAGACAGTTTAATACAGTTCCTGATCGTTAATATGATTTTAATATCTGACAGTGCAAAAGGGTAATAATGTTGTGGGGCTAAGAAAGTAGAACAGAATAGAATAGCTGTCACTATTGGTGATTCACTGCTGGCATGTCATCCCTAGAAAATATATTTTATTGCCCTGGTATGTCTGCGCAGCTCAGGGAAAGAATCAGTCATTCAGCTCTCAGACCTGTAAAAATGATTTTAATTCCATTTCTGTTTGTTCCCACTCTTACCTCTTCCCCAAGCACTATGCCAGATACCATCTGTGACCAGCAGGTCCCACTCAGCTTCACATTTGCAGACATCTCTCACCAGCTGCAAGCTTTCCTCAGGAGTGTGACTGACAGCTACAGCACATGCCTGGGGTGATTGGGGCTGAGGGGCAGTGACTGGTAACAAACCAACTCCATGCTTTGCTCAGGAGATTCAAAAGCGTGACTCAAAACCATCTTGCTGGGAATATTTATTGGTTGCTTTGTAATTCTCTTCCTAATTTGCCCTGTGTTTCCTTTTTCATTTTAGATTTTTACCAAGATTTAAATACATACTTGCGGGTCTTAAGTGGTAGCACTGATTTCCAGAGATGGGGATCTTTGCCTTCTGTTCTCCCAAGTCCTGTCTGATTTACATGTAGTGGAAATTGGTACAGGGGTCCTGTGATTAGCACAGACAATCATCTAATGCTATATAACCACGTCACCGTGACATCACACATCCACAAATAAAATTCAGCTTATAGGCAGAACTGGTTGGCCTACATGCAATGCCACATTAATGCAACCAAACTGCTTTCAGGACTGAAGATAACATCTGTATGGGACTGTAATATTCTCTATGTACAGTTTAGTTCACTTAAGAGTTAGCTCAGGAAACTCTGTCTTGCACAATATAGGCTCAACATCAGACTTGCAAGCTCTCTGAGGGAAAATCTGTCTTATTTCTTGTGTTGTAATTGCCAAAGAGCACAAGGCATGGCAAAGACTCCATTGAGTGACCTCCCTCCACTAACAACACTGACCATTCCTTCCCATCATTTTCTATCTTTGAACCAGTTAATTAACTGTGTGACAACCTTTGTTGGTTAATTTAAGAACCCATGACAAAGGAACTTGTTCAATTAATTTTGAGAAACCAGTATAGCATAAAAATCAGTATACCCAATGATTCTTCCATGCCCACAGCCAATGACTCCTTCAGAGTAAGCTCTGACTTTATTTGGTGTGTTTTTTGAAAAGCAATGTACCATATTTAATTAGGGGCTAGTTATATACCTAAAGTATTTGCTATCAGTTTGCTTGGTAGGATCATCTGGCTTATCTATGCCCCCTGAAAGCCTTTAAATTCAGTGTAGCTAAGAAATCCATGATTTTAATTGTAGTAGGAAGGCCTTCTAAGAAGAGGATCTCCATGAATGTCTGCTGTGTAGCAGCAACTTACAGCCCTGTCCAATATGCAGCCCTATAAGAAGCACCCTCTGCCTTCTGACACATTCTGCCCCAGCCTCACCTGTCATGGCACAAGTCAATATACAAAACCACTTTCCTACAGACCTGAATCCTGCATGCAGCTTGCAGAGTCAAGCATACAAACTCTGGCTCACTTGATTGCCTCAGTCATTGAACCTCACATTGCTTTCCTGTTTGGTGGTAATAAATTAGATAATCATTACAAGCAAGAGGATTATGAAGATAATTAACAAATGAGGTTGTTGAAGGTTTTATTGCTCTGGCCTGATCCTTCACTAGCTTCCCTGAGAAAAAGTATCATCTAGCTCACATTTGCCAGTAATTAGCTTTGTCTTTACTGCATTGTAAATACTGCTTTAATTACTGCACTATTTAGCTCAGGAGATGAGATTCAATTGCAGTAACTTAAATGGGATTCTTGTGCTACTAATTTTTTTTCTTCCCTTAATTCATTTTGTTTTAAACTCCTTTTAAGATAAACGCACAACAAAGATTGGCAAAGACATCTGGATGTGTTCTCATGATTAAAACCTTAAACGGGGCTTCTCTAAGGGGGGATGAACTCAGTTGTTAGACAAAAAATACACCCCTTCAGGGGACTGACATAATGGACCTGTGCTGGGATACAGCCATTTTCTATTGTTCCACTAGCATAGAGACAAACACTCAGCCACAGAACACTAGCAGAAAATTTCCTCGGCTTACAGCAACTCCTACTGCTGTATATGCTTTGTACTACCCCTTGTGTCTCTATCCGTCCAAACTCAATGACAAGATGTAATTTCAGTCTAGTAGATGTCACCGACATGAAATTCAGATGAGCCTTTACTGTGTTTCATCCATAGTCAAGGTTAAGCAAAGGCAAGGTTAAGCAAAGGAAGACTGCGCAGGAGAGAAGTGCTGATGTTCCTCACTCCTAACTCAGCCTTTTGTTGATGCAGAATTCACATGGGAACCCAACTCAGTGGAGCAGTAAAAAGTGTCAGGGTATGTGGTGTCCTGACACTGGGGAATATAAACTCCCCAACAGCTCTAACTCCCTGTATCACACAGGATCTAGTGACAGGCATGATCTGCCCTCATTCATCTGTCCCCGCATCTGATCAAGCTTACCAAAAGCTGTCTGTTTGACTAAAAAAGAATTGTTTTATGCCCACCACAAGAACTGTTAGGGGCTGAGCCTATTTTGTTGGTAAAGTAAATGCTCCCTCCTCCTGCCCCTCTATGCAAGGGATTAAAATAATTTTAAGAGTGTAAGGAAGCATGTATACTTATCTGATGTTCAAAGAGAGACAGATAAAAACACTCCACTTCTCTTTTCCTGGCTTTGTCAACAGATGGGAACGATAAAATTTTGGCTCGACTAGGAAATACTTCCTATTGGAGATATCTATTAGATTCTGATTATCCTCAGGAACAAATGTGTTACTTCAGTTGTTTAAAATTAGACTAGACAAACGCCTGAATTTGCCATCACAGAGGACACGCATAGGAAAAGTCCTTCAGCCCCTACTGGAGCTCATATTCTTAAGTCATGACAGGCCAGTTGTGTTTAGTGTTTATAGTGCTTCAGAAGTATTAATCAGCAAATTTTCTCTAGACCCTAGAAATGACAGTGATTTGGAAATATGTGAAGAAGTAATTGTAATTGGATTGGCACTATGGCCAGTTTTTGTGTAAGCCATGGACATTGTCTACCTGGATTTCTCCAAGGCTTTCAATATGGTTCCCCACAGCTTCCTCCTAGAGAAACTGATGTGTTATGGTCTAGACAACATGTGTTATGGGGGTGGGGGAACTGGCTGACAGGCTGCACCCAAAGACTGATGGTAAATGACTTCTTTGCAAACCAGCAACCTGTCACAAGCAGGTTCCTCCAAGGATCAATATTGAGCCCAATATTGTTTAATATCTCCATAAGAGATCTGGATGATGGGATCAAGTGTACCCTGATAAAGTTTGCTGATAATACCAAACTGAGTGTGGAAGTGGACACTTCGGAAGGGATAGCCACCCTGCAGAAAGACCTGGATAGGCTGGAAGAGTGGGCTAACAAGAACCTTGTGAAGTTCAACAAGGACAAGTGTAAGACTTTGCCCTGGGAAAACACAATCCAGGAGTGCAGCACAGGCTCTGATGTACCTGGCTGGGAAGCTGCTCTGTCGAAGGGGACCTAGGGGTCCTGGTGGACAACAAGTTCAATATGAGTGAACAGTGCACTGCTGGGGCAAAGAAGGCAGAAAGTTAGTTTACAACAGGAGGCTGGGTTGCATCTACAAGCAAAGCAAAGCATCTACATCACCAGCAAAGATAAAGTCCTTGTCCCACTCTACTCAGCACTTGTCAGGCCACACCTGGAATACTGTGTTCTGTTTTAGTCCCCACTGTTCAAAATGTATGTGGACAGGCTGGAGAGCATCCAGAGAAGGGCCACAAAGATGATCAAAGGACTGGGAATCCTGCCATATGAGGAAGAGCTGAGAGAACTGCGTAGGTTCAACCTTGGGAAAAGAAGGATTAAGGGAGACCTTATCACTATGTTCCAGTACTTAAAGAGTGGCAACAAAGAAGATGGAGACTCTCTTTTTACAAGGAGTCACATGGAAAAGACGAGGGGTAATGGGCACAAGTTACTCCTGGGGAGATTCCGATTGGACACGAGAGGAAAATTTTTCATGATGAGAACAATCAACCATTGGAATAATCTCCCCAGGGAAGTGGTGGATTCCCCAACACTGGACACTTTTAAGATTCAGCTGGATGGGGTGTTGGGCCATCTTGTTTTAAACTGTGCTTTTGCCAAGAAAGGTTGGACCAGATGATCCTTGAGGTCCCTTCCAATCTGGTGTTCTATGATCTCCTAAAAAAATCAAAGTTTACAAATTACATAGGATCAGTTAATAGGAAACTAGAAAACATTAAGAAGATTGAGATAGAATAATTTATAGCTGCATTTTTGTATTATGTCAACCCTGCCTGTGAAAATACGCGGGCTACTTAATCCTTTACTTAAAAAAGAAAGAGAAGGGTGTTACCAAACTGTGGAAATTAAATTCCAATAACTGTTTGCATTCTGCCCACTACTTTCTCCTGCATGTGACAGTAAGCCTTCACTTCTTGTCCTAAACAGCTGCTACTTTTGTTCTTTACACAACAAACTGAAGGAACCACGCTAGTCAGTACCCACGTCTATTTACTAAAATCATATGTGAATGAGACCTGAAAAGTACTGTGTTCACTCTAACTGGCTCTGATGGCTCTTACAGTAAGGAGCACGCTAAACATCACTAAAGGGTCCCCAAATTCCTCACTGTTGAAAGACGATACCCCTATATCCCCACATACTCCAGTACAAAGCATCTGCAGAATTCTTTTCTGGGGGTGGCTATGCTTCACCTATGACAGAAGTGGCTCTCATTTATAGCAAATCCATTTAATTATTTTGAGAACTTCAGATCAAAACCATTAGATGAAATTGTGGCCCTATCATGAAAGATAAATGAGCCTTCTTATAAAGCAGGCCTGCCAGGTTGAATATATTTGACTGACTGCTTCATACAGGATACTGTGCCATAGTTTGGGTAGGGAACATCTATGATTTAATCCTCCCAAACTCCATTAGAGGCTTTGTGCCACATACTCTATATTACCCCCATGCCCCCATTCCTCTTCCATCAAATGGATTTACCATCCCAGCAACAGAAGGCTGAAGGTGGATAAAAAACATGCCTGCACAGCTAGGAGGGCTCTGATGCCATTGTAATGTGGGCATAAAATCAAGGAACATATGTAGAGGCAGCTGCTCGCAGTTGTGAAGGCATGTAAAAATATGGGACTGTTGAAAAACTTTGATAGATTTTATAACTGGGGAACTATATATTTTTATTGTATGTTATATGAACCCACAAAAAGTGATGCTTTCCTTTAGTACACTTATTCATTGCTCGTTTACAACAGAGTAATTCCATCATGCAACAAACTGGAAGGTTTATGCCTAGTATCTTTGCTGAGAGTTATAAGTCCATTGCACTAAATCTGTCTGATGGAGAAACCACACAGTGACAGGACTAGGGGCATTACAGAGAAGGCTGAAAGGAGTTCTTTCTTATAGTGAATTCCTTGGCATATTTCAGTTCCATGCACATAGCTTCTTAAAGGTACTAGGGAAAACTTTTTTTTTTGGTGTATGGAGTTGGGATCCTAGGGTGGATTGTTTAAGGGAAGGCTAGAAACCAAGTTTGAAGTTCTCCTCTCGGAGAGTTTCAGTGAGTACACATCTAGTCCTCCTGGATTATCTTCCCAATACCATCCTGATCTTTACCTTTGTTCAGAGAAGATGCACGTACTCAGCAGATCTTCAGATAAGTGTCCTCCTCATTTAGTAGATGAGATTGCTGCTTTTCAATGAGAGTGAGGTTAGACAAAGTGACTGTTACATCAAAGAAGACAAGATACAGAATATTGCTGGATTTACCATACTTTGGACCTTTCCCTTTCAAAGCAATCCAGGAGCTTTAACTGAAGAAAGGTATAGGTAACCAAAGTAAAGGACTAGCAAAGGAGAAACTACACACAAGAGTGAACAACTATATACAGAAACACTGCACAGCTTTCTTAAAAGGCCAAGGATTATATATTTTTGAGTCAGCCTTACATTGTAATGCCACTGGCCCCATCCTGTAAATTTGACTATTAGGTTTAGCATGGGTAGCACAAAGCTGCAAACGCATAAGCATGCCACTTCAGACTAGGTATCACTTACCCTCACCTTGTGTGAGGCCATGAGAAAGACACCCAATTTTTGCAGTCTCTTGATGTGCAAAATAAGTAAACAAAGTGAAATTGTTACCTTGTAGATATACCAGAAGGATTGTTTACCTAATATGATCAAAGCACTTTTAAACTGTATGCAGTTTCACTACAAACTAATTGAGCCCTTCCAGAGAGAGGGAAAATAAGATGTAATTATTATTTCTATGTCTGTCACTCATGTTCTAATTTGTTAATTGACATAAAATACCAGATGGAGAAACTGAGCAGTCTGATGGGAAGAGTTAGCTTTGCAGTAGCTGTATGCAATACTCCGTCTGGTTTTAGCAACAAAGCAGATGAGAGCCCAGGCAGAGAAAGATACAACAGTAGGAATCCTAGGAGTTTATGACAATGGGTCTCCATCAGATTGTTACAGTAGTAGCATCATCACTAAAAATCACTGGCACAATTAATATGGATTAACTTGACCCAAAAGACTGATAGTTTGTAGAATCTGTCAACGAGTAGTTTCTTTGTATGCAAGTGGACAGGTGCAAATCTCTGCTTTTGACATAAAAATTAACATACTGAAAAGTTTACATGTGCATGCAAATACAGGTAATAGTCTTAAAACAGAAGGAGTAGTCGCTAAGAGAAGTCATATCCACGGTGTGGATAAGCAACTAGCAAGCAAATCTTCCCTACTAACCCTGTTATCTTCTACCACCTGTTACAAAAAAAATAGCATAAATAGATGGACACAAAATTTTACTTCCTGATTATTGATTTGGAATTCAGACCAGATTAAGTCAAAAGGATAGCAGGCACCACCTTAAATACTTTTGATGAACTATGCAAAATATTTAGACAGTCTTAATCTAATCTCAAGCCACTATCATTGGTAGTTTCCTAAGAAACAGAAAATGAATAAGCAATATCTATCACTTCTAAGAAAAACACACAAGGGAAAGTTAATTGTTAGTAAAGTACAGTGTGATTCTATGTCACATTCTCCTGTGGATAATAGAGGTCTTCAGTCACCAAGAATAGAATTCCCAGCACTTTTATCAATGTTAAAAGTCCTTCGGCTTCTTTTTCCAAAAGTACTCTGTGAGAGTACGGTAGAAATTATATTAGATTTCTTTCTCACCCTTCTTTCTCCAGATCCTATCACCCAGAACTAACCTGAAAGATTGACAGACTTTTCTTATCAGTGTTATGTTTTACCTGGTTCTTTGCTGTCTTTGAGACTAAATCAGAAAAACATGCGGCACATTTATCCACTGCTGCTGATATAATTCTGATCTTTCTAATCTTTCTCTCTTCCTTTTTCTTGCTATCAAAATGCTACTGATTAATTTCTGTCCAAAAAGCACCTTGAAGACGTAAAACCCAATGTAAGTGCTAAGCACAGCAAAGGCAGTCCAGTTAAGCATTCAACACGTCATTGCAATTATGCTGCTGAAATGGAGGTTGCAAGTGCCCTCTCTCCGTATGTTCCATACAGGCTAATGACAAGTCTCTGTCCCCCAGAATCTTCACAATTCAACATCTACTACTTTTGGTGAAATTTACTTGTCTCCAAAGTCAGGAGGCTGTTGTCTTCCTCACCACGTGGTCAGGCTCTCAAATTCCCCATATTTGTAACTACACAAAGGAAAAATCTTGGCTTTTCATAAAATTGAGAATAAGTGCACTAACTTTTAATTCAGGGGCATCAAGACCTGGGACTTAGAATCCTTCAGTATCTTTCCTGTCAGTGTCATTCATGTCAATGCCTTCCTCAGCCAGAAAGGTAGAGGTAGCACAAGGCTACTGGTTGAAACTGGGTGAATGTAGTCAACTGTGAACAACACTGCAGTAGTTGTGCTTGGCACCTGATGAGGGTATGTGCTCTCCTGATCAGAACAGACAGCAAGAGAGCTAGATTTTCTTGATTCTAGTACTACTTGCCAGGGAGCAACAAGGGCTAGCTGCCTATGAAAAGGGGGTCAAGGCAGGAGCCAAGGTGAGCCCGCACACATAGTGTGCTCACTAAGCGGTATTGTCCTGCAGGAGCTGAGTCAGGCAGAGACAGCACCGTGCAACAACCCCAGGCACAGCAAGAGAACGAGGCCTTGCTTCCTCTGGGCAATCCCAGCAAAGGCTGCAGAAGACAGAGCTGTGTTGTGAGGCTGAGGGGCCCAGACACAACAGGCACCTCCATTACACAGCCCAAAGAAGGACTCAAGGTCCAGGCCTAGCCTGAAGTAGAGCCCCTGGTGCTGTGGTCAGCAGGTGAGGGCAGTGGATAGAAGTCCCAGGTGAGGCTGTTCAGGGATGTTAAGACCTGTGAGTGCCCTTCGGGATCTGACACGAGTGCTGCCCTTGCCTCACCTTAGAACTTGGGAAAATCAGTGGTGCTTTCAAAAGTATCCGCTGACCCTGAGGAAACAAATTGAAGTATTGTGCAGTTTTGCATGAGTGCTCAAACATCTGCATTATTCATCTGGCCCTCATCGCTATACTGAGCTCTAGGGAAACTTTACAATACTGTCAAGATGTATTACTTACTCTATCTGTATACTTTATAGGTCAAACTATTGTCCCTGTTTTACAGGTAGGATTTCAAGGTTCAGGCAGACTGCTGGCATGTCTGCACAGTGCAATGGAGTATGAAACATATCTCCTTGAGATAGCAATATTCATCGCTGCTTCAGAATGAGAAGGAGTACAGTTTCAGCACAGCCTCAGAACAAATAAACCATAATGATGAAAGACTGAACTTACAAGTTCTGGCACAGCAATGTTAAATGTGGCCAGACTGCTTTCAGATCTCATGGTTCTCTGCTCCTTACTAAGCAATGCCATGTGAATGCATCAGCTTGGAATTTCCACACTGTACTTGACTGTATGTTCCAGGCATGCCCCAAGTGATTCACCCCAAGCATGAAGTGAGTTTATGGCAGAACAGGAAATATTTTTGGGAGGTTTCCTCCTACAGCCCTGACTAATGTTAAATAGAAGACCACCTCCTGAAGTCACTGAAAGACCATGGAAATCACTGCAGAAAAGCAGATGTTTTAGAGGTGGACAAGCATTTTTTATGAACAATTATATAGAACCTCCTGTTTGTTTTGAAACACAGAAACATCCCTTAACTCTCCTTCAGATAAGAAAGGAAAAAAAAAATCTATCTCCTTAACAGAGCTTACCAACAGCGTTACAGCCTGTGCTACAGTCTCAGCATTTTCTCTCGGTTTATTTTATTAACTGAGAGAAATTCTAAGAATAATCTGCATAGAGTAAAAAGCAGTTGAGCACATTGTGTTCTGTACAGCATGGTAGATAAATTTCAGAGTTAACTCAATTCCATCAGGCTCTGTTCTGCTGTTTTGCACTTTCCCCTTCCGCTTCCTCCTCCTCCTTCCCTTTCCCCTTCCCCTTCCTCTTCCCCATCCCCTTCCCTTTCCCTTTCCTTTTCCCTTTCTAGTCCATATAAAGCAATTCTTGAAGATGTTTCCATGATTGCATTATAGTAGTCAAAAGTGCTGAAAGAGATACAATGACAAACAATGCACTATCAGCGGCAGCCACAATGCAAAATGACTCTCTTGCCCTCAAACTGGTTGACTATTAGCACTTTGTTTAAAGTCAGTTCTATCTGGGACTTGGAAAATATTACTCCTGCTTTTTCATTCAACATACAACAACACACAAAGCCTGCCTTCTGTCCTCCATCAAATGCCTGGGCACCTCACTGTCCTTTACGTTAAACCTCTTCTAAATAAATGAAATTAGTTGAAGGAAAATCTAAGAATGAGCAATATTAACTCTAAGACAGGTGGCAAGAGGAAAGGGGTGCAACTGTATGGTTTTGGCCTTCTAATATCTCTACATTCTAATAATAAGTGAAAAGACTCTGAAAGAAATAATAGGATGAGGCATTCAAAATATAAATTGGCAGATGATGAAGATGTGTACAGATAGTGCAGAGCATTTAACTATTCTTCTCCCCAAATATCATGTTTTGGTGGTAGTTTTTTTTACAAAAAGGTAGCAAAAATAATTAGATATGGAATTTTAACAAATATTAGATTAGAATTTGACTCACAAAGGTTCTTCTGTAAGACAGGTTATAAAGTCTCTCCAAGAAAGTTTACACCTGCATGCAATAGGCAGAATAGTCTATTTCATATGAAATACAGACATTTAGAAACCAAAAATAATGTTTTTACTGGTGAGTATAAAATAGCAAATGGGCCTATCTCACTGAGTTATCTTTTAACTTTGGGTGCAGACTTTGAGACACAAATTTCTTGTTTCCTGAGTAGGTCCATCTCCGATTTACTCCAGTGGGAGCTCTGAGTGCTCAACACCTTTCTGCATCTCAGCGAACTGAGTGCTTTGAAGTGATTTCTGAAACTAAGAAGTCAAAAAGTAGGAGTAAACTCTGAAATGATGAATCTTGAGTTCTTGGCAGTAGTTTCCTCAGCTGCAAAGCAGGAATGTCTTTACCTGGCTATCCTTTAGGACCTGGTGAGAAATCTTTCTATAATATTTGTAAATATGTAGAGTTGTAAGGAGAGATGGAGATGTGCAAGTTTTACTTGTGCTGGCTTTGCAGTGGTGTGTTTGAGACTCACTGAATACACTCCTTTACTGAGCATAAAGAACTTTGTATGTAGCACCAAATCATCTTGGAAAGGAATAAAATGAGCTAATGATCTCATTTTTTCATGTTAATTTTAGAGATTGTAGGGCAGTGACATTGTGCAACACTCATAACATAGCATTTCAGTAGAGTTCTTTTTTCCCAGAGGACATAAACAAAGAAAAAGCCCCTGAGTAAGGTTCAGCCTTTAGTGTGAGGAACCTGTTCTTGTTGGGTAAACAACCAACCTAAGAACCCTAAGACCTTGAGCATAAAACAGCAGTCTTCCATTTCAAGAAGATTTTTTCATTAGCATCTTTTCCCAATATTTTAATCTATTACTAGACTTCAGAGTAGTGTGAAGTGATGAATGATTTTGTAATGAAATGCATGGCATCTGACTGTTCTTTGATTTGTATTGGAAGCCTGTCAGTGTTGATATAAAATGCCCAGGTCAATAAATTGCTATAAATCAGCATTAAATCTATGACAGTCAATGCATTTACACAAGTAGGAACAAAATCAGTAGTTGCCCCTTATATTAAAAAAGGCTTTACTTTCCTTCGATTATTAGCAAATCAAATCCTGTTTATAATATATATTATCTATATAATACGTATTTATGCAAAGTGGAAATTTTTTTCACTTATCTTGCATGTTTTAGTGCCTGAATTATACTGAATTTGAGGAAGTGATAAAATGAAAGTAATAGAATGGCAAGAGATTCCCAAGCATTCATTGCTGAGAATTTGGTTTTGAACACACTATACAAAAATCTGAATTTGGAGCCAAAGTCCCTTGCAAGTTCCAGATGGTGTGACATTTAGCCTTGCTGTTTTCCCCAACTGTGCTCACTGACACTGAAGGCACAAATCTAGAAACAACATTGTTTATTGTACAGTACAACAGCAAAAATAGAAATAAATGTCATTCAGTTTTAAATGGTGTGGCAATTTTTAAACAGAATTTTACATGGCTCATGGTCTGTTTTATTTTCTGTTTCATGCTTTTTCTGAAAAGTAGTCTGGGAGTGTATGAAACTGCTGCAATGCAAGATGTGTCACTTTTCATTCTGCTAAAGGCTTGTTTTTACCATAAGAATCCCTAGAGCTCAACTTTTGAGCTTTGTTTGAATGTAGTTTTATATGTCCTCAGAGCAAAACACTGCAAATGGAATGACATAGTTGTGATTAATATGCTGTGTATAGGGGTGTCTGAAATAGAACATTAAGAATTTTCCGATTTGCCTCTGCAAGAGAATCCAAAATGCACTGGTTAGTTACTGCAGAGGTATTTTAAGATGAGCCAGGGTTTGTTTTCAGGGTTTGTTTGTTTTTTAAGAAAGACAGAGAGAAAATTTCCTGGGTACTAAAAAATATTTATAGCAACTTAGATAATACAAATTAACCTGATAACATACATAATGGTACAAGCTGTTCATTATAGGAGACAAGTCCTTTCTCTACCAATAGCTTTTCAAAACTATTTCTTGTAGCTTAGCAAGTGTGTTGTTCTTATATTATCATGGCTTGGCATTTTCTACAAACAGGAATAGTGTCAAAAAAAAAAAAGTGTATTTTCAATGTAAATAACCCTAGCAATTTATGTCTATAGCTGCTTGTATTCTCCATGCAATTCATGCAAGGCTGTTCCATGTATAAAGAATGCCTACTACAGATTCCTGCCATTTCACACAGCCAGAACTTTGGCACAGAAAAATACTACCTACATATGCCTGTGCCTGGGACATGCTAGCATTATGGAAAATTCTGGCATTAACAAAAATAAAGAACAGTGGCAGGTAAAAGACCAATGAACTGGAATTTAAATGTCTACACTCCTTTTAAGCTGATTTCTGATGAGGAGGTATAGGGAAAGAGGGAGCAATGTTGACCTCAGTGGTTTTGTTCAGGAGAATATTTCAGCACTATTTCAGCCAACAGAAAAGAAGCTGAAATTATGGCACACTAAAATTAAGCACTTTCTATGTTTCTGTTACTTGCAAGTCACCAGCCATTAGACTTCTATTTACTACCTGATTGCAAATCATGCAATTTATTTTTAACACACTTCTCTAAAAGTCACAGAGGTCTCTGAGGTTAGGGCTTTTGTGGACACCTCACTATATTAAGTAGCCATTACATTAAGTGATTCCAAGGAGTTAGCGTTCTTAAAAGATACACCTCAAGGAGATATCTCTTCATTACACTGAGAGGCCATGTACTCTGTTGTTCTGTGCATTGTCCTATAGTGACAATTTCTCCATTGACTTTAGCAAGAGCTTAGGATGACTGTTTTACGTTAGACACTGAAATGTAGACATTTGCACTTGGCTTTGTTAAATTGCATTCTGTTATTTCAAACCATTCCCCCAGTATGTCTGGAAAGTTTTGAATTCTCATCCTATCATTGTCATGCAGTATTATGAAGAAATTCAAATAAGGATTTTCTCTAGTCAGTTGTTCAGGTATAACATACTGGACAAGGCAGGCTACGTTCACACACTACTTCCTACCATTTTGACAGAAAATATTATAATAACTGTGAGGGCCCTGAGGGCACTAATAATCATAGCAGCACTACTCAGAGAGACCAGCCTCACCTGGGGCCTCCCCACATCCCCTCCCGCCCTTGGGCCAGGGGCTCTATTTAAGTTCAGCCTGGGGGGTTTAAGCCTTATCTGAGCTATGGTGGGGGTTGTTGACCTCTATCTAAGGTAAAGCTGCACCTAGCAAAGTCTCCTGATGTTTTTCACCTATGGCTTGCCTTTTTGGCCCTGCATGGTACTCATTGGACTGAGTCTGATCCTGGTCATCCTCATTGCACTTGACCTGTGGGTTGACTCCTTGGCTTGGCCTTGGACATACCTCCACTCTGGGGATGTGCCTGCTGCTCTGGGGTCTTGGTTGAACCTAGCTGCCCTCCCTGGTGCTCTGCTGCTTGGGTGCTGCGGGGCTGGGTCCTTGCTGGTGAAGTTGCTGCCCTGCTGGCTGTGGGATCATGCTTGACTCCCTCTCCCCTGGGGAGCAGCTGTTTCTAGTGATGACTCTCTAGCTATGGGTTTTTTTTTTTATTGGGTATACACTCATGCAACCATTCACTATGAAACATGCTTTTGTAGACTATCTAGGAGCCATATAGGATGGTCAGAGATATCACTGATGTCTAGCTCTGTAAATTCTGGTACTTTTTTCTTACCCTTAAAGCCTATTATCTTGTTAGAGAATGTGCATAAGTAGATGTGATTTGATGTGTTCATGACATGGGTATGAGCTGTCACTCATCTTCAAACTAAAATTCTAATGTTCATAAATACTATTTTTGATTATTCATTCAAGTACTTCAGGAGCTTGAGAGTAAGCTCCTGGCTGTATCCCAAGGCTTTCCTTTTTCTGGCTCAAAGGTATGTCCTTTCTAGGCTTCTGATGCCTCATCTGTCTTGCATGAGTTATCAAAGATAACGGTTAAAAATTTGAGGTTGTTTCAGCCCACTCCAAGTTATTTACTGTAAAATTCAGCAGGATGAGCGAACTTAAACTTCTGAACAGAAAATGTAATTTTACGTTTGATGTTTTTCTATTGTCTTTATATTAACTTTCATGTAGCTTTCACTCTGAGGTGGTGCAGACCCACATTGAGTTTCTCTAAGTTCATTGTTTTATTTTGTTTTCCATCCTTCTGTTGTGGCTGGGAAATGATATCACTTTAGCTTTTTCGCTTGGGCTTATTCCCACCTTCACATATCCCTTTCTTTATGAACAAACCGTGATTAGAACAGTTTAAGAACTTGTTGAATCACTTGTATGGGAGAAAGCTGGGCAAAGCAATAAGAATATCCCAAACTGAGGCGTTCTGAATAGCCCTGGGGAGAAGTCTGTTATTAACTTGGGGTAAATAACCTACCTCTGTCCTGCCATTTTTCTTTCCCAGCATATATCTGTGTACTTGAAATTACTTGTTATCATATAGTCTTATGCTATAGATGACCTCTTGGGCACTGGCAAAAGGCCTCATCTATAATACTGTCTTGGTTTATTGATCTGTAGGATTACGCTGTGGCAAGGCCCTTTTGTTTTCATCGTGTCTCAAGTAAACACCTTTGACATACAAAGCTAAATTCCTTCCTTTTCTGTATCCACCTCTTAGTCATTATTCTTGCATTAATATTGCAGCTTGCCAATTATTATGTCAAATATCTTCTTTCTAAAGGAAGTGTAGCACTGATCATATCTTAAGAATACAAGCTCTTCTTTGTCCCTCATATCTTTTGAAGACATCTTTGACTGAGTCATAATTTCTTCTGCTGTTTTATGATCTGTTATCAACACCTTCACCCCTCTTTCTCAGTTTCCCTCAAACACAGATTTTAAATTTCTGTCAAGGTTTTTTGTGTGCACCTATCACAAACCTTTTCTCATATTACTTTATAGTCCTTTTTAGTTGATCAAAAATTTTCTTAAATCCAGATTTCAGTATGTATTTTTCAAATTTTTCTCTATATGTATGTCATGGTTTGGGATGAACTGGCCACTGAAATGAATGACAGATGCTCTCCCCTGCCTCTCCCTGAAGAGGGAGGAGGAAGACAGAGGAAGAGACTTATGAGTTTAAAAGAAACTAAACTACTTTAATGAAATATTACTAAAATAATAACAAGAAAATAATTCAATATATAAAATATATACAAAACCAGTATTGAGCTCCCAGGGTGAAGATGATGTCACCAGCAGGCTCTGGGAAAGTCCCAGACTGGACCCAGCGACAGATGAGAACTGGATTCCAGATCTGGATTCAGGAATGCACAGACTGGGATCTGTCCTGGTTTGAGGTCAAACAGGACCGATTTTGTTCAGTAACTTTACTTTTTTGCTAGGCCTCTTCTAACTACTGAAATCAACAGCATGCTGTACAGAAACTGTTCGCTCTCAGAGTGGCAAGACCTATGTTCATAGTTGATGCCAAGGAATGGTATGCAGAGAGGCTCCTGCTTATACTTATTGCTATAACAGCCAAGGCCACCTAATTTTTTTATTTGCCCTGTTGGAGGGTCGGAAGCAGAGAAGCATAGAGAGGTCCCACCTGCAGGGAGGAGCGGACAGGACAGGTGACCCAAAACTGACCCACAGGGTATTCCACCCCATCTGCCTCATGCTCAGTATAATAAAAGCTGAGGGATCAAAGGGTCAGTCTCTTTCTTCAATGGCTGGCATCTGAGGAGGAATCTGTCTGCTTGTTTGCATTTGATCCTGTCATGGACTGTTGGTCAGTTTTGGGTCACCTGTCCTGTCCGCTCCTCCCTGCAGCTGGGACCCCTCTACACTTTCCTGCTTCCAACCCTCCAATGGGGCAAATAACAGTTAGCTGATCGTGGTTGTTATAGCAATAAGTATAAGCAAGAGCCTCTCTGCATACCATTCCTTGGTATAAATTAGAAACAATCAGGTCTTATCTGTCTCTGGAAGTGGACGGTGTCTAGCAAATATGCCATTAATTTCAGAGAGTTCAGTTAGTTAGAAAAGGCCTAGCTGCAAAGTAAAATCACTGAGCAGAAAATTGGTTCTGTTTTACCTCAAACCAGGACAATGTAATGGAATTTAGATTTAAAACATGCCTGTGGGTAAGATATCTACTTAACACCATTTACATTCTGAGAAACAAAGGATGATTTACTCCAGGTTTGACTGGGAAGTTGCTTTACTCTTGGTTATGGCCCCTATAGGGGCATATTTTGATTGTAAATTGTGATGGTGGTAAATTGTGAATAAGTGTTGAAATAAATAGATTTTATTTGCACCCACAGACTGAAATGCATGAAATACTACACTGATTTCAATATGCTAGCTTCGTAATCATGCCAGTAAACAGGAGATCAAATATGGAATGGAAAGATGGTGCTGCTGACAATATAGCCTAGATCTCTTGAAACGTAACCTCTTTCTAAATGCAGATCTTCCTTTACTGAAAAGAGGTAAGGTGAGGCAGTTCTTTTTACTCAAATAGAACTAAAGACATTGCTTGGGTTTTTTTTAAAAATATGTACATATATATATGCATTGTATGGAAAGAGTTTGGCCCCTTACTGTTTTAAACTTAGATAGCTTTCTTATATCTGAATGCATAGCTCTTTAATTCTCAAAGGGTTGCTGCTTAATAGGTCTTTACTGTCCTTTTGAAGAGTAGGATAAGGGTATCCCAAAGGTTTTATGTAAGGAAATTGGGAAGCAGCCCTCATATTAGATAAAACCATTGAGACAATTATTCACATTCATCAAAATCACCACGAACCCCGCTGAGGTATGCAACAGATAAAACTTGTATTCATGGTGGTGAAAGCTGTATGAACCTTGCTAAATGCAAAACTTCATTCCATTTCTTCTGTTTTTTCCTTTAAAAAAAGTAGACTGCTCTTATCTGATGTATTTTTCCTGCATGATGAAAACAAAAGGTTCTTTTTCTTCTCTCCAACCATGTTCTTCCCCAAGGATTTAAGTTTGGAGTTGCTCTTTTCTGTAAGAATGGAACAATGACTGTAAACGTAATTCACTCTAGGGATTCTTCAGCCGTTGAAGAAACAACTCGCCAATTGTCAAAGGTAGAAATGAAACGGTTTTATTTGCATTGTCAAAGAGCCTGATATAGAAGGAAGGGAGCAGTAACACCACATGCAGATCTATTTTATGGCATTAAGTAGGTTCTTCTACTTCTTCGTGTAAGTTCATAATAAATAAGAATCCATTTCCTCACAGCGTGTCCTGGTTTGGGATAAAACAGAACCAATTTTCTTTTTAGTAACTTTACTTTTCAGTTAAGCCTCTTCTATTATTGTCTTTTCTTTTTGTTATTAATATTTGATTAAAGAAGTTTCAGTTTTCTTTTCAACCCCTAAGTCTCCCCCTTATTTTCTCTCTCTTCTCCTCTGGGAGAGGTAAAGAGAACATTTGTTGTTCATTTAGTGGCCAGCCCAAAACCACGTTGGTAATCAACAGGCAGAGAATGATTGAGCAGGAAACACAGCAGAATTTTGCACACATACATTGTTTGAAGGAGATTCTGAAAGAGCAACCAGTATAAAAGAATATAGACTTCTTCCAAATGTTTGAGATTGTCAAAGTGTTTCATAGTAGCAAGGTACAATAAAATGAAGAGGTATTCTTTGTCTCTGATGACACAGATTAGTATTAGCTGTCAAATGAAATGAGTCGCATAGTCTTACTACAGTTCAAAGTGTGAGTCTAGTGGGACTGCCTTTTTGAGAAAAGTTAGTAAACTTCACCCTGTACCTGCATCTCTTCCTGTTTCTTTACCGTAAAGTAAAATACAAAACATGTCTATTTGTAAAACAGGTTTGCCATTTCTATAGGTCTTTGATAATAGAAGAAAAGATATACCTTTGGGCCTCTCAATTCATTAAATTCCTGACCCACATGTTATTTATACCATTGTTTAAACGTTGCAGCTGATAGCAAAAGTAACTGGAGTTAAGTATACAAAAGCAATAGAACTATAGTGAGAGAGAGAGGGAAAAGGGTTTTCATTGTGGCATTTTCTTTAATTCATTTTAATAAAACAAAAAAAGGGATACTAATTTTACTGATTTACTCAGCAAAGCCAAAGCTTAGAGGACAAATGAAAGTAGTATCAATGCTTCAAACAGTTTTTCCAAGAAACCAATTTAGATTTATAAAAAGCATCAGTAACTTGCTGGAGATAAGAAATAAAAACTACTTTAGTTATTAGAGCCTTTAGTCAGTGGCCCTATGGGAAAAAAGTGTATTTTGGCTTGCTTTGCTTTTTTAGCATCTGACTTTGAAACCAGTGCTTACTGCATTTACCGGAGTATCTTTCTCTACTCTTGCTTGCTAAACAGTCTCTGACCATTTCCTTGTATTTCCCTAGACAGCGCCAAGAGCATAATATGATGCCACATCATTTTCCAGTCATGTCTGGAAAACTTAATTCACCATGATATGGCACTTATTCATTGGACAAAGCTGCTTAATGTAGGGTAGATCATTCACTTCTGTTAATTTACAGCTGGGAATTTCACACTTGTAGTCCTTAATCTTAAACAGATCATAGAATCATCTAGGTTGGAAAGGACCTTTAAGATCATTG
>RSEF01000005.1:22328803-22340313 GCA_003993805.1 Himantopus leucocephalus
GCAGAGTTGTTGCTCTCACATATTCTCACTCCTCTCTTCTGGCCGCTGTTGCATGGTTTTTTTTTCCCCTTCTTAAATATGTTATGACAGAAGTGCTACCGCTATAGCTTATGGGCTCAGCCTTGGCCAGCGGTGGGTCCGTCTTGGAGCCAGGTAGCATTGGTTCTTTTGGACACAGGGGAAGCTTCTAGCAGCTTCTCACAGAAGCCACTCCTGTCACCCCCCCGTACCAACACCTTGCCACACAAACCCNCACCCCCCCGTACCAACACCTTGCCACACAAACCCAATACAGACTTTACTGGAGTATGGACCTTAATGAGTGTGATATATGGAAGAATATAATCTGATATATGGAAGAAATGCAGCTTAGTGGCAATCTAGTAACGCGTCATCAGGGTTAGCTTTGCAAATGTTTAGTTATTGCTCATTTACAGGTTGTAAAAAGTGAATCAGAAAACCAATTTAGTGAATGCATGAGTAGCACATTAACGATAGTAAAACTATAGGAACTTACATACAAGATTGAAACCTAATAATCGATACAAGAAGAAAAAGTGGACACTACAGAAGAAGTCATTACTTTGTTTTCCTGCTTTTGTGTCACGTTAGATTTATTTATTCCCCCTCTCCCATCATTGCAGGTTTCCTCCTTTTTTTTCTTTGTGTGGTCCTTTCAGTTTAAGACCATGTTTCAGGTGAACATTTATTGCTGGAAGTCAGCAAGTTATGGCAGCTACTCTGACAGTCTTTCAGCTCATGTCTGTCATCTCAATTTACAGTGAGGATATAGTGCAAGAATTAGGTTTAGAATGGAATAAAAAGTGATTATATTTCCCCTGAAGGAAATGTACCCACAGCTTCTCTAACAGCTAGGTGCTTTGCACTGATAAAACCCTTTGGAAGTAATTACACATAGGACACAGTCCACAGCATTTTACTTTCATATGCTATAAATAAGACAGGATCAATTGTAAGTCATAATAAAAAAGGCAGCATGTATTAATTTTACACAGTATAATATATTTCAGGAGATGTGTAAGCTGATAACAAACTCATTGGTCTGTAGGGGGGGAAAAGCTTCTTACAGCAGTGGCTCATGAGTCATACAATATCCTAGGAAGTGGTATTCTCTGTGCATATGTCAGAGGTGCTTCCCTTACAGTTTCTCTCTTCATAGAAATTGCTGGCTTTAATTGTGCATCTTTGGAAAGAAATCTTGACCTTCATTTCCAGCACCCTCATAAACTAATCCTTCCTCTTACTCAGTAGCCCACTGAATCTCAGTAATAACTCCCAACTGCTAGATAACTGATTCAGCCCACAAATGCCCAAGTACCTGATGCAGAAAAGCAAGGCTCTTCATTCTTGCCTTTTACAGATGAGAAGGTAGAGGGCCAAATAAATTAAATACCGTCAGACCTCAACAGCAAGTAATTCAAAAGGCTGAATAAATATTCTAAGCCTAAGTTAAGGAAGACTGAAATGGGATTTTGTTTTAAACTAGTCATGTCTTCGTGGAAGAGTACTGCTTCAGCATGTGAAAGCTGCACTGAAGATCATGTAGATTTCACAGCTTCCTAAATGTATGCATGCATGTATACATATATACAGGGACATACACAACACCCCTTATTTATACCATGACCTCCAAGTTGAATCATGGTCTATATTTAAAGCAGCGGTAAACAGTTATCCTGAGGGTATCAAGCCACTATGATAAGATTAATAACCAAAATTTTAGGGATGGGAGAGAGAATTCTGGTTTATTTAATATTGAAGTTTATTCAAGGTCATTTGAAAAAATCCCTAGCAAAGGGATTGAAATCACAGACCTTAAAAGTTCACCAGTTAACCTACTCAGTTAATCAAAACAGGACATAAAAACTTCCTCACTGGTTTCACTGGACACATGAAGTGAAGTTTTCCCCCCACAAATCTCTGCCCTGCCAGATTGCTCTCATAAGCAAGTTACCTCCCCAGACATAGCAAAATAGTTTTTCAGCGGTTGGGCGATGAAGTTCGCTCTCAGAAAAGACCAGAGTGATCACAAATGTTGATCTGACTGAACTGCGATGTTTCTTGGACTGTGACCTTTTACAAATCACCCCCAGAGCTGCTTAGTGGTGGAAGAAGAGCAAGAGGGGAAGCAATTGTCTTTATGCCAATGCACTGTAACTGAAATTGTCACAGGACCAGTGTCCTGTTATCGCTTCAGAAGTCGGTAAGACAGCCTCTTTGCAGCTGAAGTAATGCACAGAAGTCTTGCCTGTATATTTGTTACCTCTAATACATACACATTTCCAAATATCAGTTAAAAGGGCATCCTTTCTATCTTAAATATAATCTCTTAATTTTTGCTTCTACAAATATTCGGAACTGTGTGATGTTAGTTCATCATTTGGGATTAATTGTACAGGACCAAGAAAGGCTATTGACAATGGTGAATCCAATAAAAAACAAAGTGTTCAAGAAACAGGGAAAGGCAAGAAGAGGCTCTAGAAAACAGGAACTGTGAGAGTCAATAGTTTCATACCAGCATGAATGTGAAGGTGGAAAAGGTCAGAGCAGACTTTATACTTGCTGTATTGAGGAACGGTGAAATATTAAATAACCAGAAGAGCATTTGTGGATGTAGTAAGGGGTAAAAATACTTTGCGTCATACAAGCAGAGGTATTTCTATGCCAGTAAGAGCATTATTTTCCTACCATATAGCTTCACCCAGTACTTCCTTCTTATTAACTGGTTGCCCAGGTACTCCAAAGGTATTTGTTGGGTTTTCCTGTAGCTGCTAAAATCTGTATGAACTAGGGGAAATGGCTTTCATCAGTAATGGAGGCTGAAACTTTCAAAGGATATATAATTGCGAGGACCTCACTCATGGTTTAGGCAGTAAACTTCATGGGTTTGTAAGGACAAGGAGACGTCCTTTCAAAAAGCCCGAGCTGTGGGCGGGGTGCGGGGGATTCCCCTCCACAAGAACAGAACTGGGCAATCATCATTTCAGGTGTTTATTCAGTTTATCCAAATCCGACCTACAATCTCTTCATGTATGTTCTGGGTTACTTCGAGAGAAACAAAGCCCTTTGCAGAAGGCCAGAAGGTCTGGGATGCCGCTCTGGGAATGTCAGGTGCCCGTTGGCTTTATGCCTGCTGCAAACGCAAGGCTGAATTTCACTTTCCTATCCAAAGCTGTAAAGTAGCGGTTTTGTACGCTCTTATTGTTACACCCCACTTCAGTGACAGGTAAAATTATTCCTTTTATGTAACATGAAAAGTTGCTTACTATATTTAGGTATTTCTGGATGAAAGGCATTTTGTCTAAGGTGATCACTGTCTTCCCTGCTCAGATTTCAAGGGTTTGTAGCTTTTCGTGGCTATTTCAGAGACTCAGGCTAAGTTTGAGGGGGTTCATACTTCTACCACCTAGCTCACCAGATATAAGAGCATAAGGAGTCATTGCTGTTGCAGTTTTTGAATTGGCACATTATCAGACAATACTATGTTGCTTCATTGCTCCTATAATATCATTAATTTCAATGCAAATATGCTGGCATGAAACTGGATTAATACATTGGTGAATCAGGTGTAGAAACCGTAGGTCCCTTAGCTGTGGGGAAAAGTAATTAAACTTAATAGGAGTTATGGCTTCTAAATGGAGATATATAGGATTTTCAATAAGAATGGATTGTAGTGATTCAGTAGCAAGGCTTTCCACTATGCTCAACTATTGCTTTAGCTGTATTGATTTTTTTGCAATTTACAAGTTTCCATTTTTCTTAATATTTCCTCATGTTTCCTAACTCAGTAGAAAACTTCTCTGTGGTATTGTTAATATTGAAATTGTATCAATGCAGGGAGTCCCAGCTACCTACAGAGAGTCCTCAAATCAGCTGTTTGCAATTGTATCTTCATTCCATATTTTCCCATTTGTAAGTTTTAAAATTTTAAACAATATATTAATAACAGCTTTTGCACCAAATATACTTATTCATAGAAATGGTGGTACTCACTTCAATATGTTAGAGAATTTGTATGTGGGAGAGAACTTTGATTCAGGGGAGCATTTAAGCATGTGATTGACTTTTAACCTCTGGGATCTAAACAGAAGTTAAGCATGTGCTTACTTTCCTCTCCTGAGTGGAGAAGCAGGGCCTCAGCAAGAAGGCAATGGCAACAAGATTCAGTGGCCTTTGTTGAAAGTGAAGAACAGGGTTTTTTGTGTCCAGCAGCTCTTCCTCTCTTCTCCCCAATAAACAAAGGAAGTATTTTTGTTTCTTAAAAAAAAAAAAACAAAACAAAACAAAAAACAACCAAAGAAGGCTTAATTATAGTTCACTGAATAAGCATCTCCCTGAGTAGCCAGGCATATAGTGAAGGGTGGTGCGGTCCAGGAAGACTACTGGAGCAAGTGAGCCTGGGCAGAGCTGAAAGAAGAAAAAATGAGATGGAGTTCCTTTTGCTATTCAGAAGGAATCTTTGCCTTCACTGTCTCATGTCAGTTGTTAGCTTGTCACTGGGTGGCACTCACTTGCAAATTCATTGATTTGTACAAATAAATGAACAGTAACAATTAATTACACACTCCATGAGTACAACTCAGTAGGAAGGCAGAAGCTGTGCAGACTTACATAGCCTCCCCCTGCACCATCCCTGCTGTGTGATCAGGATCCATATTAACATGCCGGGCATTCTTTGGTGACTCCTGCTAGCTATTTTTTCTTACTCTTTTGATCATGAACGCAGAGCCTCGCTGAGTTCAGTGGAGCCATCCAGCAGCCTGAATGCATGTAGCCTTTGGGTAAAAAAATTACTAGTGACATTATATATGCCCCGTAGGAAATTCCTGCATTTTATATTTTCTGTATAAATTGTTCCTTATCTTCATCAGAGGACCTGATGGTAGCTATGATGTATGGCAAGCTCTATTCTGATCTCTAAAGTGCACCTCTCAACTACTACATGAAAGAAATTGAAAAGGTTAGGTCAGGGATTTAGACAAATTTCAAAGCTGTTGATATACCTCATCAACCCTCAGACTCAAAGGACAGTGTCTGCTTTCCATCTAGGTACTTTTTAAAGGGAGACTAGACCTGTGACTCCTATGGACAAACCAAAGGGCTTGCAGGTATGATGAAATATATAGGTGACTAGCTGGGAGATTCTGCAAGATGCTGCAGATTCATTGAAAGAGTTTGAGAGCTGAGAATTAGGCATGGAAAGGACATGACATGCATATAGCTTTGGGTAAAAGTCTGAGGGAGCTCTGCTGCATTCTCTGCTGCTACAGCTGGCTCCACAGGCAGCTGGAAAGGAGCATCAGAAAAAGCAGAATAGAAGGTCTTAGGGAGAGGTGAGACTCAACAAAAGCAGGGCATTGGAATAATTTTATCTATCAAAAAGGGTGGCCTTTTTGATTTATAGAAGAGCAAAAACTATAGGTTAGGGAAAAGCAGGTTGGGGTCAGAGGCTTATGAAGACAATAGGAGTAGTGGGTGCCACCACTTGACTTCTTGCCCTTACCATTAGGCACTTGCATTTGTATCCAGACACATGAGTTAGTTCCTAGATGAGCCCTCTTTGCAATTGCAAGGTGAACCTACCTTTTCAACCTGGCTGCACTACTTCGAGGCACAGTTTGTCTGACTAGGTTTTGGTAACTGTGGCTTTATTTGAAGCAGTGATGAATATTCTGATGATCTTCCCAGTATTGCAAGCTGAACACTCAGAATCATGAGCTGCAATTCATCTCTGTAATTCTAATTATATTCCTTACCTAAATTTGGAAACCTATAGTGTAACATCCTTTTAAGTACTTTGCTTCACGTTTTAAGTTCAGTAATGGGGGCAGATTACTGTAGCGTACCTTCTTATTTGTTGGACATGGTATTCATCTTTTACATGAGCCTGTCAAAACTAGCATGAAAAAATAAAGTGCAGTAACTGGCTGAAGTCTATAGAACACTCCCTTCTGAATGGTGGTATTTTCCCATCTGATGAATGATTTTGTTTGTATTCAGTTCATTCTTTGTTATCTCTGATATCTTTTACCTGCAGTGTTTGTTGTGCTTAAGGCACAAGCGGAATATTCATGAAAATATTCAGCTATAACTCTATTCAGTCAATAGAGGTGCTTTTCCTTGCCATTACCTACCACAGTGCTGACATTTTATTGCTTGCTGAGACAAGAGACAACAAGGGGGAAAATTGAGTCATTTTATTCCCATATCTAAAAATAAAACCCCCAAGAATGCTTTGCAAAAGAACAAGTAATTGCTGCAGAATTCACAAGCTCTGTTGTTCATTGAAGGGAGAATATTCTGGAGATGAAATATTCGGAACTGAATAACTGTGTGTAATGTTACAGGTCTGTTGAAATGCTAAGACTTACATAAGTCCTTTCTTTCAATGGATGTCTTTACCTGATGTCAGTTAGGTAGTTATATAAATGTATTATGACATTTTAAGTGCTTTTATCATTGTAGTTGTAGAAAGCTTCACATATATTAACAAGTCTAGCTTTCCAGCAACCTGAAAGGTAGGGGGGTGTCTCCCATTACAAATAGGGAGGAAGGAGTGGTAGATTAAACAACTTGGTCAAGGTCACACAGCAAGTTTGTGGCAAAATAGATGAACCAAGATTTCTCAATCACTCAAAGAACAAAAATAATCTTTCCTCCATAAAACGAGACAAATTTACGAACTCAGCCAAGCCTGAAGCCATAAGTATGCAATGCAAAAATCATTGTACTCTGAAATCCACAGACTACTTCTACACTTCCAGTCAGGCTTACCATGTTTTGAAAAGAAAGCTGTAAAGGCACATGTTCTGCAGCCACCAGTTGCCATGGTGAGTAAGGAAAAAAGGTTGTCTTACTGCTTCTAAAAATATGTTTCCAATGGGCAGGGAGAAATCTGGAAAAGTAGAAAAGCAGAGACAAAGAAAAGAGCTGTTAACTATTATTGGTGTAAACCTTAGGGCCTCCTCAGAAATCTCAAGCTATCAGAAGTTAAAAATAGTAAGTTTCTCTTCTATATTCAATATCTAATGGGAATACAGCATCTGAAATCCAGTTTTGTTTTTTAATTTTAGTCAGATTTACGCAGACCCTGTCAAAGTTCGGAACAGTCTTGGAGTGTGTCTAAAGTCTGGGAGCTGTTAGCAGCCCTTTTAACAGCCCTGTGTAAATGGGAGGTTGCTGGATAAGAGGTAGGTTAAAGAGCTGCGCAATGAAAACCATTTGAAATGCATGAATTTGTTAACCTTACAAAACCTGGAGTTTTGCTGCACAGTCTTGAGCACCATCTACCGGACCTTTGTTTTCTGGCTTATTATTGCCTACATGCCAACAGAGGACAGTATCAGGACTATTTCTGTTTGAGACTTTGCTCTGCCATCAAAGTGTCCCTTAAATTAGACAGGTGAACAAGTAAAAGCTGAAGAACTACTTTTGCTGCACTGGCAAGATGCAAGCAGTGTCTTTTTTCTTCAGCCAGTGAGGTGAAACAAAGGTAGCATGGTAGAATCCAGGATCTGTCCCACAATGTAGTAATGAGCTCTTCATGGGCTTTTAATTCTGAACTTGTTTGTTCTCTTCACTACATGTAAAATATCAAGCAGGACAAAGAGAGCAAACTGCATTCTCTGTCTTTTCAAAGGTTCTGTCAAGGCAAAGTAGCTGTTGTAAGACAAAATTTTTTTGAAAGAGTGTAAACTCACATGGATTGGGATTCAGGTTTTGGCTGTGATTTGGTTGAAAATTCTGCTGGTTTTCATGGTTGTGGTTTTTGGGTTTTTTTTCTCCCCATGGCAGGTTATGGACATAAAATAATCTACCTACCCAGTATTATTTTTTAAAAATCATTGAAAATATGACTAGTTTCTAGGAAACAAAGACAAATTTTCAGTAGGCACTGAGAAATCCTCAGTCTGCAGTTTGCCAATGTGCCAATATATAAATATATATATATATATATATAAAAATGGCTTTTTACTTATCTTTTTTTCTTACAAGCTCAGTAAAAATCATCCCTGTACAAAATTGACTACTGTTTTGGAAAAAGCAGGTATCAATGCAGACATGCAATCTAAGATCTTGTTTAACCTTACAAATTACCTTATAAGTAAGTGACAACCCAATATCCTGGGTGCTGCCTTCCAAAAGGTTTAATCCTTAGTTGGAATATTCAGATCTGCAGGAAGATCATTTCTTCTCTCTCCATTTCAAGGGATAGTTCCATCAAATGGAAAGAAGGGCAGACAGGATTCCATTCTTCAGGGAGAACTTAAGAAGTGGAGCATTGGGCTCCTCTTTCAGTGTACTGGCTGCATTACCTCTTCAGTCCACTAAAATGCTCTTAAAAGGTGATTTTCTGGAGGCCATGGGAAGTGACTAGAGTAGGAGACTGGTAATATATCTGGCCCAAAGGAATACAGCTCCTTTGTCCCAGGAATAGCCATCATCATTCCTGTGCATTTTAATTCCTGGTCCTGGATCACATTTTCTCCTGTATTTAAAGCAACTGTTTGCTGCTCCACCCCCCGGGTCAAAGGAGAAGCTTGACACCTAAAAAAGAAATTAATGGAAGCCAGTCTATCTAGCAAAAGGGCATCAGGAGTTATTTCCTTACTACATTTGAATTAGCTTGTTATAGGTCACTGCTTCTGCATGTGAATCACGCACAGGAGTAGTCCACACTGACATATCAAGATCTGTACAGTTCCAGGCTACTGTCTCCATTTACTTGTTGCTTTAGAGCAGGGATAAGAGGAGTTATTATATTGCCAAATGGGACGTACAGACTGCAATTTAGCAGAGATAACCAAAAATAAAACATCAAGCAGAAATAAGGAGATTTCTGTCTTTTCATTAATCCCTAATCGTTTTTCCACTTATCGGTTATTTAACCAATGAATATATGTTCCAGGTTTGAGCAGCTGCAGGGACCAAGGGCTGGGAAGGCGAGTGTTTGAAAGTGGCATCTGTCTGTTAGCGGTAATTAAGCCGAAATATGCAAAGTTTCAGAGTTCTAACTGCTCCCGTTAAGCTGTTGATGAGCAGTAAAATCTCTGATTAAATTTTAAGCAGAGGGAAATGGGCCAGCCTCCTGATATGGGGAGGCTGATGGAGTGGAGCATGGACAATTACATGTGCTGCATGCCTGGGCTAGAGGGGAGACAATGTGTCCAGGTGCTGATTATCCGAGCCAGCATCAGCTCACCACTGCTTCCCTGCAGAGGTCGGTCCTGGGCTCCGTTCTGTGCTGACTGCCAGCCCCCAAAATGTCAGCAATTTACAGCATGGTGAAGACATATGGGATGGAATTGAATGACTTTTGCACAGCCTTATTTTTCCAATACACATTCACACCACAATCAGGGAGATTTTCTTTTTTCTTTTTCTTTCTTGCTATCTCAAAGCATGTGGGCTCCTTGGGCAAATCACAATGTGCTAACGGACATTTCCCTATCTCAGAATGGTAATTGTGAAGGTTAATTAATGTTTCTATAGCACTCTGAATGCTCCAAAACACTGTGTAAAGGCAGTTAATTGTTATCCCAGTAAATATCAATATTAATTATCATTATCTAACTTAGCCCTCCTCCTCCACCACTACTGTCTGTCTCCCATCCCTTCTTTCCTAACCATTTGACAGGCCACCTCCTGGAATGAACCAGAGGCATCATTCCTTAACATGTGAAGTGTCATGGAGCTCTATGAGTAATGAATGAGCCCATTACAATTTTACAGTAGAGGAAACAGGTTAATCCTTTGTCAAATCAGTGCACACAGTGTCCTCCTTCCTTGTTCCAATTACTCAAGGGGTGACGGCAGTTTCTCATCCACAGCCTTTCAGGTAACCACTGATGCATATTCAGGACAGAGATAGGTACGACACTGCACACAGGCCTTCAGATCCTGTCACAGGGGAACAAAGCTGACAGAAGCTGACAGCAGTGACTAATGCTCTGAGCTAACTTTCTTTGAAACAATCCTCAAGGAAAAAAAAAGAAACAAACCAAAACAAACAACGGTGGAAAAACCCCAACTGTTTCAAGTTCTGAAGGATTCATTTAATTTAGTATAAAAACCTCAAACATCCAAAACTCATTGCTTTATGAGACAGTTCTCTGTAGTGAGACTGATGTACATTTGTACAATCTTTCATTCTGCAGATTCCCAGGGTTCATTACAGGATCTTGATATGAAGAGTAGCCACCTCAAAGGTGAAAAATGACAGCTTTTTATTACAGCAGAGAGAACATAATCAGACCATAGCAGAGGGTAGGAAACAGGGCATTGTATTGAACAAACACTTCAAGGGTGAGTTTTTTTGAAGAGAGCATTTGTAGAGGACATCTGAGCATTATCAGTTTTGTGTTTGTTAACAGAGGAGCCATAACTGATTAAGACCTTGGATTCCTTCTTCCAGAAAGCTTATATTATGGACTTTGAGACACTCTACATATCAGATAAAAGAAATGAAAATCAAATTTTAATGCTGCCTTTGTAGTCCTCACTTCCATTGAGGGTAGAGGAAAAATGGACCACTGTGCTTCGAGAGGGAGACAAGAACCGGCCTGTTTAGGAGGTTAGTTTCCTGCAGATATCTCAGGAACCAGGACTGGTTTTGATCATGTGCTACAGAGTTGGTGACCATCTGGAGTAATTTCTAGATGGCCATTTTAACAAGAGTTGTAGTCCAGGCAAGTGCAGGCTGTGCCACCTCCCCCAGCCCTAGAGCTACCAGTTCCATGATGCTCAGAGTGTTCACAAAACTGGATGGACCCTCAACAGCTCATATTAAATCCGTATTGTTGTCCTTTTGTGTACAAGAGTACTTGAAGAAGGCTTTACAAGGCCTAGGATTTACCCATCATTGCATTGTAAAGGTTCCTCTAAGCATAAAAATGACACTGCTTAATTCCTTGCATTACTTCAAGTGAATGGATGGAATTGTGTTTTCTTAAATACAGGGAGTTATGGGGTGAGGCTATGAGCCTCATATAAGCTTTCTACTCATGTACCTGTGCACCAGGCACAGGTGCGCCAAAGAGACAATATTCCTGTATATGTGAGTAGCAGTGGGGAGAAGACACTTGTTTTATATAAGACTGCTAAAAAGCAGGAACTCTACTAGGAGGAAGCCAAAACAGGTCAGTGCAAAGCTCCCTTCACTGAAACTTAATGACTGCTAAAGGAAAAGAAAGTTTCTTTAGCAGATATATGTTGTTGCTATATCCATTCTTCTGGAATTGCTGTGGCTACCAAATCATCCAGGTTGTGCAGATAGGATTTCACATGCTCAGCACATAGTGGGTGGTTGTTAAAATAAACATTAGCAGTGTTTGAGGACAGTACAGAAGCATCCAGACTTTGGGTTTTTTCTTATAAACAGCTTTTATCTGGATGTTAAAGACTCAGTAGAGCTCATTCTCTTGATAATATGAAGGTAGGCTTAGCTAACTCTGCCACAGGCTTAGCATAGAATCATAGAATCATAGAAT
>RSEF01000005.1:22340413-22390660 GCA_003993805.1 Himantopus leucocephalus
GCCATCCTACCCTCAAGCAGATCAACACGCCCGCCCAGCTTAGCAGCAGCTTAGTGTTTTGGTGGTCCAGCAAGATGTCATCCAAGAGGAGTGCTTGGGTGTTCTCTCTCAGTTTGTTAGATGGACTATGAAGTAACACTAGCCTGAAGAGCATGGGATTTGTAGATTGGTCCCAGATTCAAATGGTCTGGTCCTATAAGACGAGAGTTACTCCCTGTTCCTGGGGGAAAAGGAAAAGTGAGTCACATAGCACCCAAAGAGATCAGTTGCTGAGATCAGTTATATCACTTACAAATGTTTCTCTTCTTGGTTATGTTGGATTTGGAAGATGATTACTGCCCCCTTGTTCAACTACATTTGAGCTCAAGAACTTACTAGTTTTTAAAAGGGTAAACCCAAACAGTGGTAAAAGCTATTCTTGCTACCCTCCTTTTAGTTTGTCCTCACTTCTTTCTCCTCCTGGAGCACCCTTTGAAGCCTAGTTGCACGTTAGCATCTTGGTCAGCTTTGCAAACACCATGACAACAAACCGTATGATCTGGCACTGATCTTTGCCACAAGTTAGGGCAAAGAACACCCTACTGCATGTTTGTAGCTGCAAGAGAATTAAAATGTACCTGGAGTCCTGGAAAATGTGGAGTGGGACTCCTAATCAGAATTCATTCCAAAGGATTTTATAGAAATTCTTTCTCTTACATAGGAAAATACAGTGGTTTATACCTTTCAGTTCAGTTGGCTCTATCTTCAAATAGTGATTAAAATGAATTCTTGTGAGCTGGAAGTGAAATGCAAGGTTCAGGCACAGACTTGGGTTAATGCTCTGCAGGATGTTGCCGAAGAGCTTCTTTTCTAAATAAGAGAAAATGAAACAGGTTGATTTTGTATGGGACTAGTGCTGTCTGGAGAATTCTGCTCTCTTTGTTGTCAAGTGTATTCAGGGCCTTAAGACTGACAAAACTGGGACACTGACTGAGGAAGAATATTGTTTTATTTTGAAAGTGGCTCATTTGCTTTTCGTATTATAAAGTGTACTTTCCTAGATAATCACAGACACGCAGTGTGATGCTGCAGGGTAGCATGAGGAAAACACCACCCGATAGTTCTGATAGACCAGATCTCAGATTCTTAGGAAGGGAGAAGGTCAAGCAGAGGAAGAAGAGGTGTCCTCAACTTTGGGATTTCCTCTTTGACTCTCCTAGGCGAATACCTTTTAGTACAACAGAACCTAAATAGGCAGTGTGGTAGGCTATTATGTCTGCCTCATCTGTTTTCTAGTCCTTGTATTTAACATGAATCTTCAGGAGTACTGGTTTGGTGAATAAGAAGGGTTGTTATCTGGTCAGATACTTTGCCTTTTGGCCATAAGTTGATCTGTTGATCTGAATTTCTAAGCCTTTGTTTTTGTGTACTAAAAAGCTTTCCAAAAGATCCTGGAGCTCTGAAGCTCTTGGGAACAGGAGATTTAGGAGAATATGAAAAAAACAGAATAAAGTATCTGGAACAATTCTCCGTATTGTTACAAAGCGAAAACAAATTAAAAGCAAAACAGCAGTCTAAAAGGATGTGATGTGCTTTTATAAAAACGAAATATCATTAAGAAAAGACCCAGCCAAACAGTGGAAAGACAGACAAAGTTGACACACCCATTCTGACACATGCATTCTGCTCCAAGATGCTCTTCTGATCTGTTCCGGCCACCTTTTAACCTACTTGATCTCTGGATCAGAATGCACCTTATTTTACGGAAACAGATATTGAAATTGAGGGTGAAGTACAAAGAATTTAATTGTAAAGATGGAACAATGTGAGTCCTCATCACCAGCTACTACTGTAAATAGTCAATACAAAGTAAAACAACATATTAAAGAAGATCTGAAATGGTTTAAGCTACTTTTTATAAATAAATAAGTGGCTGCCCCAGGCATCATTGTTTAAAGGCCTGATGAATCTTTGAGTTGTAGCCTCACATCTGACACTTATTTGATAGATTGCCTTGGAGAACCCATGTCCACACATTATGTTTCATCCCCTTAATCTGTAAAATCAGTATGAAAATATTTACTCCCTAGGCTGTTGTGGAAATTAATTAACATTTCCATAGTTCTTTAAAGATGTAAACTGCCAAGTAGTATTATGGTTATGCTGCCTCAGTCTATGATTTTGTCAGATGTCACAAATAGCATGGGTCAGTAGCCGGATGCAGACTTCCAGTGAAATTTAAGGGGTTTGCAAAATGTAGCTCTGCAGTATTAAATAATAATAATTTTCACTCCAAGTTAATAATAAAAAAAGTCTTCGGCATTTGATGTGAGGCATTATGCTGCCACGTATGTCATTTTTCAATTTGAAAGTAAAATCAAGAAAAAAACCTAGTATTCCGTGGTTATTAAATACTAATGGAACTTTTCCTGCAGACATAGAGATGCTATTAATGGCATTTCACATAAGTTTCATAATGGCATACTAGGTTTCCATTATTTTCTGCTTTTCATGGCAGAAGGCATTCTTCATTGGTTTTGCCATCATTATTCTGTTTGCCGCTTGACAACTTCAGCGTTCTTCCTCAGAATTGGCTGCATTTTGGTAAAAGGTGATGTCATTTTCTCTCCCTGTTTCTCTCTCTCCCTGCTTTCTTAAATGGCTTCAATGCCTTTCATGATGAAAGGTACTGTAGCAGTGTAAGCCATTACTATAAATTACTCAAAGGTGTGTAGATGAGGTGAGGTTTGAACCTGCTGGTTCTCTTTCTTCTCACACGTTCCATAACACATGCACTGAGGACCATTATCTTGCAAAACGTAATGGACTTGTTGAAAATGGGCTTAATTGAAAGTGATCCAGTAAAAACATAATTTAGTGAGATAATGGCTGTGCTACTTCTTATTCTTGCAAATATAGGAAGTCTTAAATTATTACCTGCTGAGTTAGTTGAAGTTGATGAGCTATCCGGGGAAATACTTTATTAACATAGTTGCAGCTCACAAGTGTCACAAGTGTCTATCAGCTCTCCTTAGCTGAGGATCCTTCTTAGTGAGAATAGTTTGCAGATATTGTGTTTTTAGCCTCTTCCTCTCATCCAGAAGTCATGTGTAGAATTTCTTTTTTATGTCTACATGATTGTGGCTTCACTTCGCTGTGCCAGGTGACTCAACTTGCTTGCATGAGTTGGAGTTCACGCCTCCAGGTTGGAGTTCAAGATTTGCCTCATCTCCAGCCTGCCAGCCCATCTGACTTCCTCCAGACATGAGCTAGCGTGGAAGCCCTAGGGAATCTGGACTTGACTAAGACAATGCAGCTATGCTATGAGAGGTTTACATACTTTTCCAACTGCAGAGCTTGTTTGCTCTTGAGAACAGGTTACCAAGAAACACTGTGTTGGCAAACCTAGAGCTGTAGTTTGCTTTGGTTTATTAATTAGCTAGATTTGCATGCTATCATTCCCTCTAGATAAGACAAAAGCTTGTTGAAAATTCATTCTCTCCCATCAATATGCCTGTCACTTTTGATAAAGTACTAAATAGTGAAATTAAGAATAAATTAAGGGAAATCAAGGATCATTCAAAGGACAATTTCCATCAGCAGTGGTTTGGAGCTGTGCAAGACTTTCCGTATAAAAACCAGACATCCAAAAAGATAGATTATTTAAAAATCACAATTGAACATAGTACTGCTGAGTATGCAATTAAAAATTATCCTACAGTACCAAGGGAATTAATTAGATGCAGCTCCTGTCCTGATATGACAATGTTTTGAACTCACTCTGCGCTTGCTTTGCACAGATGTAACTGGGTACACAGGTTACCAAAAGTCACAGAATAAAGCCTGTCTTTGTCTATAAACAAGAGACCGCAGCCAAGCCTAAAACCAGGCCTGAAATTCTGTAGACATCTAAAGCTTCTGAGTCTCCCTTGCATTTTTTGTTTTCCATTCCAGTGCATAATCTCTGTTTTCTAGCTAAATCCAGATGCTTCTATCAAAAAGCAGATATAAGTTAGCATTGCCATCATCCTGCCCTTAGTACCAGCTCTGTGTTCCTGTCTCCAGACAAGCACTCTTACTCCATCTCTTGGGCCAGGCCAAGCATTCAGTTCACATCACAAAATGAGCCAATTCAGGGAACTAAACTGATGTAAAGCTACTCTTTTTTTTTTTCCTGTAAGTATAGTTTTCTGCCAGTTTCACTCCTTGAAGAGATTCACCACAGGGTGAGATGAGCATCACAGCTGGAACAAGGGAGGAGGAGGAAATGATTAACCAGGGATTTCAACTTATCCCAATTTAAATTGTCATGGAATTAAAGCCCCTGGTAAAAGCCTTGATAGCCAGAGATTTCTTCTACGGTAAGTGAAAAGTGGCCTAAGTCACTTTATTTATCACCTGTATTGGACTGATTTTTCTTTACTGGCTGTAGAGAGGTCTTGGAGATAGAACCCTCTTAACCTACCCACTACCATTGTGTTATGGACTAAGCCAAAGAAGTAAACTTTGGAATAATTTAGAGTTTTCCAGTCTAACTTTTGTAAGTGCAGATGTTATGATATTTCCCAGTTTCTGCTTCTTCCCAGACCAAATAAATATTCTTGTAACAGAAACATAACTGTGCTCAGGGATGCATGTGACATATCTATGTTTCTCATAACCAGAAGTGCCCAATATTTCAACTTACATTCCATTCTGGCTAAAATAGTATGATAACTAAATACATATATTATCATGCTTTTCTGTTTATAACCAAACATTAACATAAACTTACTTACGATTCATTCATCGTACAGAGAAAAGTACAACAAACTTACTAATTTCAGGTTACCTTGGACGTGAGTATGTCATTATGTGGGGGAAAGGACCATTATGTAGTCTTTTTTATTCAAAGACTTGTGGTGCTTTGCAAAGGAAAATTTAGCACAGTCACATACGGGGAAGCTGAGCTGTTTTAAGATTAAATGACTTGCCGTTTGCCACTCTGTAACATAGCATCAGAGACAAACATAATTCAGGTACCCTTATTCCACTCACTTTGGTTGCTGTCTTGCATGGGAGTCACTTTGCACGTATGATAGCGCAGTATGTATCCAGGATTCTGTTACGGATACTGTCATATTACTGAAGTAGTCTGTCCTGCCTGTGTGATGTGGCCAGGCTGCACCAGTTCAAACCCGACAGATTACCAGTGTTTGTTTCTAGAAGTGCCAGTGAGCTCTGTACCCACTGGAGTTGTCTCTCAGGATTCTGTAGACAGCAGTAGGATTCACTGACACAGTTGCAGGCAAATTTATGTTGCCTAAATGCACACAGCACTTAAAGACATAGATTTCAAACAATCAGGAAGACTGGTAGGTACTGCCTTACCCACAACTAGGGGGTCTAAACCCAATACTTCAGCTGTGGCATGCCTGTACCTTTCTCATCCAGTTCTCCCTGCTGCCCCTTCTGCTCTGTCAGCCTGATCTGTTGGGGAACCAGCACACAGATTCCCCTACCCTTCTGTAGCACAGTCTCAGATCTCAGGTTCTCAGTACTATGCAAAAAAGTAAACAGAGACTGAAGAGCCTGTTTTTCAAGGCCTGAATACATCTGACCAGGTGAAGTTTAAGGAATTTCCTTATCTAGGACATTGCCTTCCTCTCCTGAAAACATCACTTCAACAATCGGTTTTGCTTTAGCCTCACAAGAAAGAAAGAAAGAAGGAAACCAGAGACATATACACAGTCTTCATATAAATTAATAATGGGTAGTCTTCATAAAAATTAGTAAGCCCAACAATTCATCAGAAAGATGCTTTACAAATTGCCCTGTATGCTTAATACCAGTTGCTGTTTTAATCAGAAATCTAAATTTATCACGGTTTCTTACATTACATTAGGATAGCTTTTACACCAGAGATAGTATTAGTCTGTGACATTTTATATGAGAGCCATGGTGGCTTGTGCGAAACTAGCTCAAAATGATAAAGCCTCCATATAAGTCAATGTCTCTTAGTTTTACTATCTCATCTAAACGGTGGTCTTGCATACCACTCAGAGAAAAAGCATCCTACTCACAGCATTTTATCCATTTTTTTCCTCTTAGGAATTAATAGAACCATGTAGATTCTAATGATCAAGTCTAAGATATCTGTGCTTTCTAATCCCCTGGAAATACATCATAGACTCACCCCAGATCTAAGCATATCTATCTCAGTGGTTGTCATCGTGTGGCCTCATATTACCAAGTCTTAATCATATTCCTAAAGCATTCTTCTGCAGTTCATTTATGTACACTACAGGTATCATCATAAGTAACTGCAACTCTGAAATGAAACAGAGACATTATATTCCATTCACTTCATTTGCTTGCTTTCTTAGCAATGCATAGACCACAGCATTTCCTATTCATTCGCAGATTCATATCCCAGAGTTTCTATTGTAATAGGGTATGGATGAAGTTACAGTATGACTGACTTGGTGCCTTATTGTCATAGTCAAGAAGATGGTCTTGACTGTAGTCTGATAAAACTGAAGTGGTGGGTATTCGGGATCTTTGTGCCACACTGCTGCTGGGAGTTAGCCCTAAACAACACACGACTGAACTCGGCTTTTTGGGAGTGCAAACTGGAGTAGCCTTCAGGATGTTCTAAACCGGCACAGTCAAGCTGGTGGCCTGCAGGCCAAATCTCATCTCTAGCATACTCTATCCTGCCTCCTACCTTTTCCTCAGAGGAAGAGAGGAAGAGCTGTCTGTCTAACAGATTAACATTTCCTCCTGCAGTAACCACATGTCTGTATCTCTGAATTGAGAGAGAGCTTCCAATGTCAAGGTCCAGCCCCTGTGGCTGTCAGGCTTGGCCCACCTTGTCAGTAGGTGATATTTTAGAGCTCAACAGTAGTCCAGTATCAAGAGAACATAAAGGCCGCATTTCCCTCCTTTCCCTGCCTGGCTGTAGCTGAGGAAATAGGCACAGTCTTTAGCACTGGCACACAATTTCACAGCCCAATTACATGATGACTCGAGGGAATATGACTAGCGAGTGTGATGTTTGCTATTTGGCATATCTGTCAAAGTCCTATAGATATTTCTTGGCATTTGTCCAGTTGCCTCCTTAATGTCTTATGACATGTGTTCCCGAAGAGGCTGGATTTTATGTTTACATCTCTCTGGCCAAAAAATGAGCACCACAGCAGATATTCCAAACCTGAGTTTATTAAGCAGTGCAAGCCAAATACTTTAGAAATAATTTCATTTCCATGCCTTATTTTCTCTACAGTTTCTCTTTTATGACAAACAGTGCTTGCTTTAAACAGGTGCAGAACTGCCAAGGGACCAAGAGGGCTGCAGTCCGTTGTTAACACACCCAATGCATCAGACACTTTAGCTGCATCTATGGTAGTAAATGTAATGTGTGCAGGAACGTTCCGAGATACTGATGCCAGCTGGCAAAGAATGTCCCATGCCTATGCTGGTTTATTCTGTTAGCTTCTGAAACAGGGTGCTGCATGCAAACTGCTTATTGAGAATAAGCAAAGCCCAGGAATAATTTGGGAAAGTGCTACTTGGTGTGGGCCAAATGCCAGGTGCCATTCGAGCAATTGAGTTTCAGTGCCCTTGGAGTTTACAAAGTATGTTGGGATTTATTAGCAGAGACAAAGTTTTCAGGGAAGAGCTTGAAACATTTCACAGCTTGTCATCTTCACCATCCTAACATTGCTGCCTCCAGCTCTACCAGTAAAAACTGATCTCAATTAAAGGCCAATTCTGTGGCCGTGTAAATCCACAGACCTGCACTGCATAAAGCACTTTGCATTTTTGTATTATCTCTCTTCTTCAATATTTCCAAACAATATCAGTGTAGAATCAGGAAGCCCCTGCTTGTGGTTTGTCCTACAAACCTACATGTCTTACATGATGGATAAGTGCTCTTAGTGCATAAGTGACAGCATTACCAGCATCGAGTTTCAGTTTACCTTAACATGCTCATAGTCACTGTCCTCTTCCATGAGAAAAACTTGTGTTAAGCAAATATAGCTTGGTCACAAAAGTCAGTCTGGTTTGTGTATTTTGAACATACAAGTATGTAAATAGCATGTGTCGCAAACATAAAAANTCAATTCCCTTGAAGCGGCTTTTCACTCTTCATTTTAAGTGAGCTCCATGCGTAAGGAGTCCCTTTGAATGAATAGCTAGAGTCAGAAAATCAAAATGAGGTACTATGGCTACATTAACAGGATGGTTTTGATTGTCTCTGCTGAAGGTATTTTCTGAATGAGTGGGCGAGTTCTAGGCCCGCATTTTAAGCAGACCTACCTGCTTTCTATTCTGATTCTGTTAACATAGGTACAGTTTAAAAGGCCATTGTATAAAGCAACAGAATTAAAGGGGTTGCAGGACATTTTAACTTAGAAAGCATTTTATTATTCCTTCACATACAGGAAACAAGCACTTCAGTTAGTGTTGTCTGATCTACCTCTTTCTTGTTCCTGCCAAACTGCATTGAAACTCTTTTATGACTTTTGCACCCCAGGTCCCAGTGGGTCTAAGACCTGCAAGTGTAAGGTCTTATTTCCTAACATAGGTTCTTGGATCAGATTCATTTTAGCATAAAAGCATTCTTCAGCAGTTTTAAGTGGCTAAAGCAAGGTACTGTCTGCCAAGCCAATCACATGCTGTTCCTGACCATTGCTGATGCACTGAGTAGCTGTGGATCTATCATACAGGGACCTATGAGCCCAAGGCCACAGCCATAAGCAAAGTAGGCTGTGGATGAGGGCCACAGACCATCGAGAGCAGCAGACAGTCACATTCCAGCCGTTTACTTTGCAATGCTTTTTGCCAGCCCCAGAAAGGCAGGTTGGTTCTTGATGCCAGCAGTAGGATTGGGTGATGTTTAGAAGCAGTGATGCTGCACAGAGTACGCCTTCCCAGCAACAGCAGTAATTACTGTCCTCCTTCTCTAGAGCCCATCCCTCCAGCAGCTGTAGAAGCAACTTACTCACAGCAGCTCTCAGGCCTAACTCTGCACAGCCCACTATCTCCCCTTCCTGTGCCTGCAGCAGTCCAACTGCTCACTGTTGAAGCAACGAAAATAAATAATGGCATTATTAAGTCATGACAATGGAAGTAATGGCATTGCTGAGCAAGTCTGCCTCCCTGCCAGCAGGCAGCAACACATACATGCTCCCTGCCATGTAATGGAGAACCAACCACTTGGTACTTCCTTTCATATCCATTTCAGTTTCAAACTGCCTTGGTATTTGGATGTTTACAGACATATTCTTCATAAAACACTCAAGAAACACAGGGATTGCTCCTTTTTTACACTATATATCATGAGTGCTGAGGCCAGTTTTACTATTTGCACAAGAAACGACTGTGCTGTTGTTCCATCTTGCTGTATTGAAGGTGACTAGGTGGAGCTACTGAGTCTCATTCTCAGCATCTCAGTTTATTCCCCTCTCCTTGCATACTTCCTCCTGTGACTACCAATTAGTTGTCCTCCTAATATGAAGGGAGTAAAAAGAACAAGTATTAACAGTGATGCTTTTCCAGAATTTTTAATTAATAACTGTGTTTTTATAAAAGAAAGCACTGTGACAAAAAATACGACAGAGACACTGTAACTTTTTATATTGTATCACTTTGGGGGTAGTTTAGGCTGTGTTTCTGACCTACACTCTGAGCGCTGAAATGGTTAAGTGACTAAAAAGATACAAGTCGGTTTCAGGTTCCTCAGACTGAATTCAGTCTGCAGTGATTATTAAGTATGCTTGCCAAAAACCTTCCTTTGCCCTCCAAACTCATGCATCCCATTATACCTGCACTCTGTAACTACTCTTTCTAAAGCTGGGAACGTAGGAATTGCCGCTGACAAATGGGGAGAGATCGTCCCCATGAGGCCATCAAGAACTACGACTGGTATCTGTCTTTCACAGCACTGAGAGGCAAAAAATGCTCACAGCTCTCAAGTCCTGTCTCAGCTCTCATGGACAAAAGGAACTGCAGGATGAAGTATGCTTTTTTGTGTTTATGCATTGTTTCAATTTACAAGAAAAGCCCCTTTTCACTGTTCTGGCCATATCCACAATAACTGAAAATGACACTGTATCAAGATAGATCTGTCAAGCAGAGAAAATGCAGTGTAATAACAGACAGCGAGCACTACATTTAATTACATAAGCACATCATAATCTGAAGCAAAAATCAAAGCTGCCCAGTGAAGAAGTCTAAATGTTTTGCTTACTAAAGATTGAATAATGTCCATATGATGTTAAATAGGATCCTGATGGCTTTTCTGAAATAGACAACTGTCCATAGAGAGCAGAATTATAACTAGCAGGCTCATTGTACATCAAAATTTAGTGACAATTTGGGGGCAATGACTTTTATTGAAGGCAGTGACTGGGTTTTGTGGTGAAGTGGTGATGACTCAGGGTTTTTTCAAATCCTGCCTGCTATCAGGTTGGGGTAAAAACAATCACCTTTTCTTTTGGTTAGTAGGAAAAATATTTCCAGTAAGTAAGTAGATGGGGGTTTTGGAGGATGGATGATAAAGCACATACAGAGCAGAAATCTTTCAAGAAAATGGGAAGTTACTATCCAAGAAAGAGGTAGAAAATGAGAAGAAACTATTTTTAATACATATGAAACCAAGAGGCTTTTATATGCCTGAGTTATTATTGAAATCTGGCTGGATGTGATTACAGGGAGCTGTTGTTTCATGAATGATTTTTAATCCTGTTGGCAGAGTCAGACAGGGTGTAAATTTGCAAGTCGATTTGTATGCAGATCACCCTCCTGCCTTGGTATTGATTTGAAAGATGCGGGATGAATGTTCCCTGCTTTATAAGGAAAGCATCTGAAAAGGAAAAAAAGATGCTTCGAGTCCCAAGAGCTTTTGTTAAACACTGCTGGATGGGAGTATCAGCATCTAGAGGAGACACTGTATGCCATTCTAGCTTTTGGAAGAAAGTGTATCCAGCGTGCTTCATCTTAAAAGTAGAGGTGCTGACATGTTGTATGATGGTTATGGATTTACAGACTAAGGGCACTAGACTAACCCATTTGTTTTTCACCTTTGAGGGACTGGTTTGGCCCACAGTGCCTGTCACAGTGTAGTGACCCAAATGAATCCTCTTTCTGAGATCCCTTTTAGCCATTTCATCTAGCACCTCCTCTTTTAAAACCTCAGCATAATCTCACACAAATGTAGCCTCTCAATGTCTCAGAGTGAAATGACAGAGGCAGGGTTCGCTGGCAAAGACAAAATGCACTGACTGATCTCAGGGACCCAACAATACCAGAGCAGTAGAACTGGGTAGTTCAGGGCAGGAATACAGCTCATGGGAGAAGTGCTAGGGAGATGGTGACTCTCGTGATGGCTTCCCTCAACCAGATTTTAATAACACTTTACTTTTGTAAACAGTATAATTGTCACAGAATTTCTATAAAAAAATGGGAACTAAAGAAGAACTGTAGTTCTGATAAATTCACCATGCTCACATCCAGGTTCTGCTGTTTTACTCCCCATTTCCAAGGCTGCATGGCAGCTTTAAGAGCTCAGGTGTCCACAGTGCTATCCCACCAAAGCATATGGACCTGCAAACAACTTAGTGTCTGAACTACATTTCTGCATAACCAATTTCCAAATATATATCAGCAAATTCAGAGTATCTTGATCCCTAGTCCAGACCTAGACAGGTTAATCCTATCTGCAAGTTTAGTAAAATGATTAAAAATACAAAACCCGGGGATTTTGCCATCTGTGTAACCAAGCCAAAGACACAGTGAACAGCAAAGTAACACAAAGGACTAAAGTAAAATAATAGAAACTGCAAATATACATTTTATGCAAAGTACACATTTCATGCATGAGATGCCAAACAAAACTGTAGCGGAGAGGCAAAGATTAAGAGGAAGTTCTCATGCAATGAGCTGTGCAAAGGAGGCCAATCCACTGCTTTTAGTTATTTTTTGTCACAGCTCCACAAAAAGAAATAAACCTAGTGAAAATTCAGATGGCATTTTTAAAAGAGGCAATAAGAAATTTGTTTTAACCCAGAACACAAGGGGAAGTCTCAGGCACTGAATATTATTCCAGTTGCATAGCAGTCAAAAAGAATCAGATATTTAGGCAAAAAAAAATAAACTAATCACCTCTTACATTAGATTAGACATGATATTATGTGGAACACTAATGCTTTCACTACTGAAGATTACCACAGATCCAGTAAATTTAAGCTGCTGAGCTTAGAGCAGAATGCAAGGATGGTAGTCTATACCTTTTTTGCCCTTTTGGAGCAGAATAAATCATTGTAGAGGTTGCAAGACAGCTACCAATAAACAACTGCTTGAACTGAGAAAGAAAATTAAGATAATGTGTGAGCACCTATTTTAACACCCTTATCACTGAAATGTTTTATCCCTTGAGTTAATCTTTCATGCCAAAGTAAACTCTGATGAAGTTCACATGTCTACCAGTGTATCAAATACTTTTAAGGATATATTGTACAGACTTGCTAAAAACAAGGAGACTTCTTTCCCCCCACTTTGGATTTTCTATTTGAGAGTGAAAGTGCACAATTATCTGTGCTGTTGATGGACAGGATGATTACCTTTTCTCCTGACCCAGCTAGAACACGTCCTTTAGCATACCGCACCCCAGTCCAGATTGCCTACTGGTCTCTCACAAAACACTGGGTTCTCAGGCTATCCACACGCAATTCAGATGCAAGACTCAAAGTATTAACAAACTGTTCTACCTTGCCAGCAGATGCAGTATTCAAGCAGGTGGATAATAGGTCTTTCTGAATATGGCAGTAACACAAAAACCAGGCTGTTTTCAAGTGGCAGGAAGGGAGAGTTCTGGTTAGACATTTATCAGGATCGACAGAACAGTTATTAGATCCTTAGCGATCCATCAGATGCACCTCATTATGGCAAGAATAATCTGCTGCTGTTTCCTGCACACTGAATTTTGGGTAGTTAGTTATTTAAGTTTATTGTTCAGCTGGGATGAGACCATTAGTTGTGCCTATCCTCAGAAAACTGTCCTTTTAAGGGAGCCTGTTGACTCCACAATAATCTCTGGGAGCCCAAGTACTCACCCTCCATGTATAATTTTCAAGATATTCAATGGCAATACAAACTCTTTACAAGAAGCTGTGCCTGGCTGTAAAGATTTGTCTCAGTCACTGAAGCTAATGCACTGATCTTCCGTCTGATATGCAATGTAAAATGAAGCAATAATGTCATTTTAACAGTTTTTAAACCATTAAAAAATGGGGGTAGTGTGGGGGGGTGCACGGCTGGCTGGTTCTCCACTCTCTCTCTCCCACGAATTTGCAAAAGTTTTCTGTGGTTTTGGGCCCCTGAATGTTTTAGCTCTAAATGGTTCCTTCTCAGCTGCAAATCCGCTTGGAATATTTAACAAACACTGAGGTAGGAACATTGGGGATAGTGATAGTACCTCTAGAAATTGTCTTCGACTTTCCACATCCTCCCCTCAGAGATACATTGTTTGACATGGATACAGGCTGTCATAATTCAATATGACACACCAAATCAACCCATGTAGCCTTCACAGTCACATTAACACTCTAATTCTCAACAGTGCTAACAAGTCACCTTTAGGGATGCAAATTAATTAAACTCTTTTAAACTTTCCCCCCTCGCTATTTTCATGGGTAAGATTCACACAGTTCTTTCAATAGATGTTATCCTTCAGATGACCCAATCCATGGGTGACAATCAGTCTCATTCTCTGTACAAATTGTATTAAGCCTAGTGCAAAAGCTCAGATTTGATACAGACTGGCAGAAAAAGTGCTTGGATTATAGAAGCAATGAAAGCAAGAGAAAACAAGTAAAGGAAGAACAATTTCTATAAGGAAGACCTTTTGAAGTTTGTCTTCAAACAATAAATAAACATTATTAAAGAGGAGACAGAAAAATGTAGAAACTTGCTTAGTAGAACAATATACTTTGACTATATACTCTACTATATACTCTATCTACTCTAACCAATGGTAAATGATGTTTCTCTCACAGGTCTGCCTTGGAAATCATGGCAAGTAAGGGTGGCTGATTCTGGCCCTTAACTGTGCCTATGTGCTGTGAGTGCGTTAGCGGGAGAGAATGTACAGTCTTGCTGTTCTATGGTTCTATGCTCCCTTTCCCATGAAACATTGGACCAGATGATCTTTCGAAGTCCATTCCATCCTGGGCTGTTCTATGTTCTACGGTTCCATGGTTTTATGATTCTTTTCCTTTTTCCTTCATTCTGTTTTGCTACAGAAAAAGTAGTTCTTGTGCACAAGGTATGAATCCATTATGCTTCAAAGCAATTTGTTTGAAAGCATTACAGATATTGTCATGAATCTGCTGGAAATGAGAGAGATGCAGGTAGTTTCTCATATTCTGGGAGGGTCAGGAGCTTTCATTCATCCATGCCCATCTGTCTCCCCAAGCTGCACATCTCAGGAGTGAGCATCAGTTTTTAAACACTGATGTTTTACACTCACAGCATAATTCTTCTGCCATGAGGCAGCCAGTGGTAGGTAAATTTATATATTGAAATAAATGCTTTTAAACACAAATGGAAGACCACTTGGGAAGAATATAAATCTTTCTCCCAAGCATTGTAAATTCACATACATGTCATTATTTCTAATGAATAAAATGGGAAGAATCTAACGTATGTTGGAACTACTACAGGCTTACTCTGTTCTCACAAATCAGCCCTGGTCTGAGTCTGGGATTGTTCTGTGCATGCTTAGGTAGCTATTTTCCAGGTAGGCTACATTAAAATCATTAAGCTAGCAGTAGATATGTGAGTCAAAACCTTGTCTTCATTCCTACTAGATGAAGAAACAGATCATGACTCTTTGGAAGGATAGAATGTGCATGGGTGATAAGCAAATATGGACTTTATCTTTCACATGTGTTAAATTATACTAGGGTTCATAGCTCATGGGTGAGACATCACTGTCTTCTAGATGACTATGGGTTGAGCAGCCTCATGGGATTTGCGTAAGGGTTGGCATAATATCCCCAGAGCCTAAAGTTGTTTGTGTGTTCACAGGCAATTATTTCTTTATATGCAAATTTGCCATAGCTCCTCCACTGAAAAGCATACCTGCTATGAATTTTGAAGTCCTTAACTCTTCTACTGAGACTGCCAACAAGGCAGATGCATAGAGTGGTTTTGTAATGTTGATGTTCACTAAGACCAGTTCATCAGTAAGATCTTGTAGCCAGCACAGGTCACCAAGCCACAGAAATCTGCAGTTTCACCTAAGATCTTCTATTAATAAAGACTAGGGTTTTGCACCTCTCTTTTCACCTTAACTTTTCCTGTATGTAAAATAAGGAAGATTTTAATTTTTTTCAGTTCTGAGCTCATGAACACTGGGAAAATGTTATTTTATTACTATATATCTTTCCCTTTCATCTTTAGTAATTCATATCTCAAACCTCAGGATAATAAGTCATAAAAATAAAATATCAAACAAGGACATAGAAGAAAACATCTACATGGACCACTTGCAAGATACATTTGGTGAAAGCAATCTTATTGTGGCAATAATCCTGTACTGATTTTCAGTGAAATAGGAAGAAAAGGAAATAAAGCACATCCGGACTTGATGGAAATACTTGCCCAGTTCCATTTTTTGGATTCCTTGTTGTTGTCTCTGCCACTGTTTGTATGAACTTCATATGTAGTCGCATTATTCATCCCAATAATTTCATTCAGCTATGCATCTTTTCCTCCTTTTTACTCACCAGCACTCATCTTCTTTCTAACCACAAGCAACTAATACATTAAGACCTAGCAACAAATTGAACTTAATCGTTTTAGCTATGTCCTGTAAACCATGATCCAGTAAAACTGTCAGTCATTTTCAGGTAGAAAATTATACCTCTGTGGAGTGATGCATCAGCAAAATCTTGGTCAATCAGCCTTGAAAAGAGTTACGAAAGCAAAAGCTATTTTAGTTGCAAAATGATGAAGCAATTATTAATTTTATCTGTCCCTAATTTGTTTTAATGACTACATCAGAGCCACATTAAGAGCTCAGACTTCAGACTACCATAACAAGCCAATGCAGATAGAAGTTTGTGATAAATGTCATATGGGTAATTAAGTTTATGCATGAATAATTTGTTGTGTCATCTGGGGGGAATGTGGCATTTTTGGATGACATGTAAAATTAAGTCCTGGACATCTCACAGGTCTACTCACAAATAGTTAGATGCGGTCTTTAGGCAAGCTTCTGACAGTTCCTTCCCTCATGGTTTTCTAAGCCTTTTTGGCAATTTCCGATGGGTGCAGAATTGTTCTGCAGATTCCAACCACCACCTTCCATGACTGTGTGGAGCTAAAAACAGATCAGAAGGTCCTATTGAAGATGGATGGATATTTTTTTGTGGGGCTTTTTTGTGGGTATTTTATAAAGGGCTTCATTTTAATCTCACATGTTCCAGCCTTAACTCTTCTGGCTAGAGAAGAGTATCTTCTCATATCCACTTTCCCAAGTGACATAAGACACCACATTTGTAAAGTGTTTAAGTCTTATCTTTGTAAATTAAATGTAAATATAAACGATGTGTTTGTCTGAGGTTGAATGACTCTCAGAGTAGTTTTGTCTTAATGACTGGTGACATTCTTTTACTTCATGAGTTATACTGGAGAGTTTCATTCAGTGTGACTAAAGGTAGCTGAGTCATGTTCTTCACTCTGCGTGCATGTTCAGCAAAAAGACAGATAGATATACAGTAGCTGTTTGTGATTCCACAGCTTGTATCACTGTGTTAAAATTCCTATTTAACCGAAAGAAAATGGATATTGATTTGTATTAGCTTGATTGCATGCCAGGTTCTGCACTCAGTTTGAATTATTAGGAAACAGCCAAGGAAAATTGATTGCATTTTAAAGGTCCTGTGAAAAGTTTTAGAGCCACGCATTAGGAAATAGTGTTAAGCAAATGAGAACTAATTGTTTTCAGCACGTCTTCAAAGTGCATTAATTTTCTCTGAATGGGAACAATAAACAGAAGTTTCAAAGTGCTGTTAGCTGTTGTGTAGGATTCACAGCAAGACACAATACAGTATTTCCAACACTCATCTTGCTACACTGTAGATCTCAAGACCAAAGATATTGGTAGTCATGTATCACAAAGCTAGTCATGAGCCAGACATGCACGCACCCTCCAACTTTGGTTTTTAATACTGAAAAAGTTGCAGTGGAAAGTCAATGTGGTAGTCTCCAGTTGTGAATTACAAAAGAGCAAAACTCCTCTGCCACCCTACATCACTGAGCCTACATGTCCTGCACAGCTAGGCAAATGCTGAGCCTTGCCACAGCTGTGGGTGCTGGAGGATCTGAAGGCTGCCATGCACCACCATAGCACTGGGAGCACATTTTCCAGGCTGGTACCAGTGCATTGGGCTAGCACTGGCACTCCCTCACTGAAGAAAAAGAACCCCACCAGAGAGAGTACCATAGCGACACCAAGAATGGGAATTTTTAATTTACCTGAGCCTGAAACGGGTGATTGATAAGGTTCTTGTCTACATTTTCCAGAGGCAGTCCTGTGATTCCATCAACTCTATCCAGTTACAGTGACCAGTTTCTGATATGGGGCTTGTGTACAAGTTGGTCTTTGATTAGGGAAAGGCCTGCCTTGGATTTCACTGCTAACATCAGTGTTAACAATGCTTCTATAAAGACTTGGCATCATTTCTAATGATCATATATCCCAGAAACAAAATTCCTCAAAATGCTGTTACCAGGTTAACCAAGTGGTATTTTTGGTGTTACGCAAGCTCAGTTCCAGAATTGCCACTTTTTGGAGAGAATGTGAGCTCGATACGTGTGCAGCTCTGCACCGAAAGGGGTATGAAGAAGCATAATCTGTGTGAGTGAGCTGACGACAACCTGCCAGTGTGAGCTAAAATACTTTCTGGAGCTGCTCCATCTGTAGAAGAGATTCTGTGCTGCTTTGCAGTGCCTCTGTGAGAGTACCACACATAAGCACATAGTGGAGGTGAAGACTACATTCCTTTTAGTAGGATAGCTAGCACAACTTCAAAATTTCTAAGATGTTAAGGAAAAGAGAAAGAAAGCTACTGTACAGTCATCCAAAATAGGCATGTTTCTCCAGACTTGTCATGGTTAATCTTTGTCTCTACCAATGTATTTTCATCCTGCCTTTGCACAATGTTGTAGTTTCTTTCTTGTCCTGCACAGGAATCTGCATGGAGACTGAAATACTGAAAGTATTTCTAAACAATTCAATATTTCTAAATAATCTAATAAAGAAGGTAAATAGTGAGGAGACAAAGTCTGTAGACAATATAAAATTATTCAGGAGGAGACCAGACGATGAAGTTTTGTAGAAGGGTCTTGTGATACTAAGCAACTGGGTTATAAAACAGCAAATTGAATTAAATGTAAAAAAATGCAAAGTAATGTGTAAGAAGAAACCAATGCACAACGACCATCTCTAAATTATTATTTTTCTTAACACTTAAGAAAGAGACACTGGAGTTTTTCTGCATAGACCTCTGAAAATATCAGCTTCCTGCCCAGCAACAGTTTAATATAATGTTATGAAATAGAATTAAATATTAAAAAATGAATAGAATATTATGACTTATGTATTAAGAAAGCATAGAGAGAAGAAATGAATGTTGCTACACCAGCGTGTAAGTCCATTTAGACCCACAGCTTGAGTGCACTTTTGATCACCATATCAAGTGTAGGGTCCTGCACCTGGGGAGGAATAACCCCATTCATCAGCACAGGTTAGGGGCTGACCTGGAAAGCAGCTCTGCAGAGAGAGACCTGGGAGTCCTGGTGAACAACAAGTTGACCATGAGCCAGCAATGTGCCCTGGTGGCCAGGAAGGCCAATGGTGTCCTGGGGTTCATTAAAAAGAGTGTGGCCAGCAGGTCAAGGGAGGTCATCCTCCCTATCTAATCTGCCCTGGTGAGGCGACATCTGGAGTACTGTGTCCAGTTCTGGGCTCCCCGGTTAAGAAAGACAGGGAATTACTGGAGAGGGTCCAGCAAAGCGTTACAAAGATGTTCAAGGCACAGGAGCAACTCTCTTATGAGGAGAGGCTGAGAGACCTGGGTCTGCTTAGCCTGGAGAAGAGGGGATCTCATCAATGTGTGTAAATATCTAAAGGGTGGGTGTCAAGAGGATGGGGCCAGACTCTTTTCAGTGGTGCCCGGCAACAGGACAAGGGGCAACAGGCACAAGCTGGATCACAGGAAGTTCCATCTGAGTAAAACCTTCTTTCCTTTGAGGGTGACAGAGCACTGGAACAGGCTGCCCAGAGAGGCTGTGGAGTTGCCTTCTCTGGAGATATTGAAAACCCGCCTGAATGCGTTCCTGTCCAACCTACTCTAGGTGAACCTGCTTTTGCGGGGGGTTGGACTAGATGACCTCCAAAGGTCCCTTCCAACCCCTGCCATTCTGTGATTCTATGATTCTGTGAATAGGTTGCAACACAGCTAAAACTGTACAGAGAAGAGCAAGGATGCTTGGAGTTATTGAAAGGCTTGTATATATTTAATAACAGAACTCAGCTTGGAAAACAGGTGACACAGAAATGACACAATACAGTAGGAGAAATATTGTTCTGTACTGGCTGTACTTTTATATTCATTCTTCACCTCAACTTCTACTGTTGGCCATTTTCAAGGGCAGAATAATGAGCTTAGTGAGCTTGGGACACTTTTGCCCTGTCCTGCTATTAAGTTCTTACAGTCTTTTCTTATTTTACCATTTTCCCTGTCTCCAGACTAATTAAAATTGTTTATAACAACTTAAAGCTCCTGGCAAGCTGGGGCAGATTCTTGAGTATTCAGAGGCATCCAAATTCTGGGTATTTCTGCAAATGCCATCATGTTCTCTTCTACCATGAGCAACAAAAAGAAGTAACTCCTTCTTGGTTTTCGTACTAATGTCTCCATTGTTATTCATGTCAGGAGACAAAAACATGTCTGGTCAGCAAAACTGTCCCTCAAACTACAGCCATATGTCATTCACCAAAAGCTTGAGGAATAACTTATATTCATTCAGAGGTATATATCAGAGGAATGCAAATTTCTTATCGCTGTTTCCTTGCATTTGCCAAGAGGCAGCATGTCAAATAAATAATTTAGACTGGCTGAGGCACCGCAGAAAAACAAAGCCATCAGTCATCTCAGCTACATTATTGATCACCAATAACAAGATACTTGCTAAGACAAATGGTTCTGTTATTATACTAGTGAATTTTAGTCTACCCAGACTAAATAAACTGTATTGAACTGTTTGTTGTTTTAAGATGTCCAAACATTTCTGTAATAATTTTTACCTTTCATTCTGTCTAGCCAGCTATAGAATCTCTCTATATACCTGTTGTTTGTTTGTCTGCAGTCCTTCTTTAAGTATAGCTATGGACTTACTTAACTTAAAAGGCTGGGTAAGGAATTTCATGTCTTTATATGTACTTTTTATATCCAGAAGATCTTATTATTATTTTGGTTGCAGAGGAAAATGTGAACAAGGTGATTATGTAAGTGAAACATTCCATGAAATGTTTTTCTGCTATCTTATAGTAATGGAGCTTGTCAGGTTCTTGTATCTGGTGTTATATTATTATTTTTAGCTTACATATGGCTTTTTCTGCATTATCAACACGTAATTATTATAACAGCCGTGTCCAGAGGTTTTTAGCAGACCTGTTCCATAGAATTGCTTCCATATCTCAGAAATTCCTCCTTCTTCTCATGTTCTGTACACTACCTGATAACTCAGAATTTGACAGACCTCTGCAGACTGCTGTGTGCTCCTCTGTCAGCTGCCTGGGTCATACTCTGGGGGAAGACACCTCTCCACAGTGAATCTAACCAGTTCCAAAGATACACGGAGGAACACTTGATCCTGAGCCTCTGAAGTGTCAAATGCTGTTTGCAAGATGCTGTGCTGTCACAGCAATCAAGAGACAAATTCTCAGCACCTTGTGGATGTGTGGAAGAAAAATTTGCAGCCAAAGCATGGGCTGAGAATGGCTCTCGTAAATCCCAAAGCCCTGAGCTTCCCACATGATTTTTTTTCCAAGACTTTTTATGTGGGGCTGATCTTCACCAGAATTTTTTATTTCATGTTAAATCTTGCCAGTTAACTTGGAGTAACTAAGTATTTTAAAGGATTAATTTAGGTATTCTCCAGACATTTCATCAAAACTAAAGGCATATGTGGGCTAATTTTAAATTATGGGCAGTAAGTTCCAAATATCACATTCCTAGGAGGAAAGTGATCTAAGAATGGAAGTGAATACAAGTGACATAAAAAAATATGCTGGGTCGAAGACAAGAACAACAGAAACATTTCTAGAATAACAGTTTGCAAAATATGAAGGTGGTTGAAGCAACGCTGATGCTATAGCTGAAAGCATCATCTGTGACTTGCTGACATTTTATTGAACAGAAAACTGAAAACAGGACTTCCCTCACTGATAGAAACACATGGCAGAATCTTTGGAGACTTACAGAAGCATAGAGAGACAGTGAAGGCAAACAAAAAACCCTTGGTATTATTTGGGGTCTTGAAAGCTGCAGTCACCTCAGGGACATGCTGTTGTGCACCTCACTGGTGGAAAATAGTAGTCACAAATAGTACAGGTGTCACAAGAATCCACATTGTGACCAAATGACATTGCCACCTTGGACAGCTATACATAAATGGCAAAACTAGAAACACTAGGTCCAAAATCCCTAGCAGTGAAGACCTGAAGATTATCACAGTCAGATTGAGAACACCAAGCCCCAGGACATGGCACAACCACAATTAAGGGTTTTACAACCATATGACACCGTAACACTTGTTGTTTTGGGTAACGCTTCCTAGGCATTTCTGACCCTAATTAGGTACTGTAGTTTAGAAGATTTCACTATATGCCTGACATTCCATGTCATGCTTATAATCAATGTTTTGTTAAGCTTGGCTGAATAAGGAAGATGTAGAGATCTGAAGGCCTCTTGCAGGAGCCAGTTGCCGTATCATTTATGAGCTCACCTTAGCAATGCTTATCCATCACAATTTTGACTCTTGATAAAGCAGGTGACTGTTCAAAACTCCAGTTCCCAGGAAGGGAAGCTTGTGTTAGGATCTTTTTTCCATTAAATCCCCTATGCAGCAAAACTTAGATACATGCTGGTCTGAATTGGCAGAAAATGCCATAATCAAGAGTTTTTTGCCCTCTCAACTGATTATACAAATATCAGCCTGGATTCTTACTATTGAGAGTTGCATAGCTGTCAATCATGGTGGCTCTGTGGAGCTAGAGATGTAAAAAGAGCTGAAAACATATTTGTTCAAAACTCAGGAGATGAGACTCTGAAACTAGAAATACAAAGTGAACGGTAATACAAAGCACATTTTAAACCTTGAAACACTTCAGAAAGGTGATGAATGCTATTGTGATGTTAAAAACTGGTTTCTGTAAATTTTAACAGTATTTTGAGTTTTCTTAGAACTCTAAATTCTCTTTTAAGTGTCAAAATGAAGGAGCACGGTTATAGTTGTTATCTGATTTTTAATTTGTTCAAAGTGGATTATACACTCTTATCCTGTAGGTGACCTAGCTTGAGCAGTTCCTTCTTCTTTCTCCTCATTAGAAATCCCTATGGAAAGCAGTGAGATTGCTACAGACAAAAGAAAACCCTTGCGTGAAAATCTCTCCAGGTGCCCTTTCAAGAGCTAACATTTCTTCATCTAAAACATCCTCAGTGGCCTTTTAGCACTCTTGAATTCAATGACTGAATTCCCATTGATTTCAGTGAACCTAGTGTTGCTAATTGATATTACTGAATGATGTGTCCTGTATCTAGAACATTGGTTCTTTTTCCTGCTATTATTGCTTGTTAACGTTAGCTTTCAAATAATTTAAAGACAAAAATCCCTTTTAATGAAACTGAAAACTAACACAGAACTAAAAAAAAAGCTATCACAAGATTTCTGATTAAAGGGCTATGCTCAAATGTGACTAAGATAAGGAGTTACCAACTCCCACATAGGAGTCTCAAACTCCTACATGTGTTTATTATCATTACTATCCCCATGTATAGATGACACTAAAAGACAAATAGATTGGGGAGCTGACTGGCATCCCTCAGGCAGCTCTGTGAAGAGTTTGGACTTTCTGATTTTCATATCATGGGTATTTGCTATCCTGCACAAAAAACAGGCTCGGTTGCTACCCCTAGAACTAAGCAAGCTAATGTATCATTATCCTTGTCTAAAGCTTTCTGTTCTTTGTCTTGGCCATGCCCTTATACTCATCCACCCCTCTTTTCAAGTCTTGGAAAAACATGGTTGTCATATTTTCTTCTCTGGTTCTTCATCTCTATACATCTCTACACTTCCAAGACAGGAATTCAAAGAGTCAAATTATCTTGACTGTTTCAAGCAACTCTTTTTACCCACCTTGATGAAGTAGTTAAAAAAAGGTGAATAGGCTGATACTATGATCAGTAGCTACCTCAGGCAAAGAGGTAACAAACTACGCCACCTGTTCTAATATAAACTCAAATGACTAGACGTATAAATGCAAGCTGCAAATCCACAGATTGCCCCCCTCTACTTCTTCAAAGAAGCATACGCTTCTGTCTTAGCAACAAAAAATAATGCAGTCCTCCTTCCTTTTGGAACAGATTAGTTTTCTATGCCATACAGCCTTATGAATTCTCAGGGTGACTAACACCCAATCTGCGAAGGACGGACATTGAAGATATTCTACTGGCTGCATTGCGCAGCTGCAGGGGCTTGCTGAGAACCAGCTGCCAAATCATCAGCCCAAATTATACTGCCTACTAGCTAGCTTCCACCCTCTTCCAGAAGCAGGTAAACTGCCCTGGTACTATATGGAAACAGGCTTTGAATTACTCTGAGAATTTCTGGGATACAGAAAGGTGACCAACAATTGAAATTGCATTAATATAGGTTACCTAATTTACGGATCATAGACAATGCATAAATCTAGCTTAAACATTGATTCAGGAAAGTGACTTATGTTGTGCTTTGATAGATAAACCTCCAGGGATGAAGGGACACTCTTTTCAAATTGTATTAGCATAAACAGATATACTGCTTTATGTTTCTCAATACCCTGGAGCAGAGCTGCATTCTGCTGCTAGCATTGCTTTCCTAAATAACAGGAAAATTATCAGAAGGGGTGGTTAATGTCTACAGAAATCAACCATAATAATGTGTATAGAGTCGCATTCATCCCCATTTCCTTATTGATATTTGCTAGCACCTTTCAAAAACTGATGGACAAGTTGGCTTAGCAATCACTGTCCCTGCTTGCTGTGTCTTGATGGAGGCTGACAGCTGAAGTGATTTAGCTTTTGTTACAGCATAAAGACATTCCCTTTTTTCCTTTTCCTTCCAGGGGATAATAGACCTTGTCATAAGCTATTACAAACTCCGGTTAAAAAAAAAAAAACAAACAACAAAAAAAATCACTTCCTCTCTCCCTTCTCCTTTGGCACAAACACAAACCAATATTTACAGGTCATACACATCTTGGAGGGCATTTCTTCTGGGTCTCACAGGATCATACAGACAATAATAAAGCTCTCTGATGTAAACCTAGCACCCAGGAAAAGAAAGCATGATGTTGTCAGGTGGGATCTTTTTCACAGAAGACCAGACTTGTCTGGTTTTGCTGTGGTGGCACTGCTTTCTCCCTGTTTATCCCCAGATAGGCAGGCAAGACAGATTGGTTGTGGGTAATTTTTTTATTATTATTTATTTATTACTTCAGGGAACTTGTGTGTCTCCAGACAAGTCAGATTGAGGGCTTCTTCCCTTGTCTGAATCACTCTGTTTCATCTGCAGCTTTTCTACTTTCTGAGTCAGCCATCAATCAACACTCCCATGTACTTTTAACTTTTGTTTTAGGAATTGAATTTCACCCTGAATGAGACCAGATATTTTCTAAGGATCAGAAACAGTAAACAATTCTGTGGTCATTTAGTCCATTACTTTCCCTATACTGTGCTACAGCAACGTGTACAACACTTCTTATGGGGAAATTTGGGTTGGCATCTTATGCAGGGAATTGCAGGCTCCTATGCTGAAGGGGCTTCAGGAGCTCATGGACTAGGTGTTGCCAACTCTACTGCTGGATATCTAAGAACTGGAAACATCCTATTTGGTTTTAAACATACTTCCTCAAATCCTCTGTGCAACACACTTTTTTATCCTGCTTGTTTGTTATATTTTGTAAGTGTCTCATGTCTTTATTACTACATGAAGGCAATACTGGGATCCTGATCTGTACAATATCTAGGGAGTCCTTTACAAACTATTATTAACAGTATTTTAATGCAATCAGTAGAGAATAGTATTCTTAACATTGTATTCTCTCCTCCTGGTTTTATTAAATGGTATGAAGACTCCAGCTTCAAATTACAAATATATCTTGTGAAGGGAAAGCAGTTAATACAATAAAAGAAAGACAACTCCTGAATTAATTTTGACGACTGCAATAAAACCTCAGTGTTCAAAAGGAAAAACTGGTTTGTATATATAACTTGTTTGTAAATTCTGAGAACATAGGCTACCTGAACCATACCTGTACAGTTCTCAGCTAAGGTTGCAAAAATTGTGCTACGTAACCTCAGAAAGAAAATTAAGCATTATTTGAAATGGGCTTCAACAGTTATGATGGTACATTAGTAATTACGTAGATTCTGATAGTGGAGTAGGTAGAGACAAGGTTAAGTTTTGCATTACACTTGGTCTGGTGTTGAGATGTGGCCTTTGCTACAGGTCTGCGATAGAACATTGGCTCTCTTTAATGACTCACATGTAATAATCTCATGCGTCTACTTGTCAGCTCCAGTAAGAGAAAATAAAAAATCCACATAGGAATGTGGTCTAATGTTCTCATCTCTCATTGCAATCTTGTGATCATTATAAGAACAGACTAACATCTTGCCTTTTGACCCTTGTTAGAGTCTTTGATGTGAAAATTTTTATTACAGAATTTTAGTGAAAGATAGGTACTTTCTGTCTGCCCAGAGCAGACATTGTTCTTTGACAAATCTACTGATAGTAAAAACCTAGCCTTTTATATATGCACCTGTTTTCATGACAAATGATATAATAAGAGTACACAGAAGCATCAAGTTAATATATACCATTGACAATAGTGCTAAGAACTCTTCTTTCTACCTGGTAAAGGATGGCCATGGAAAAAAAGTGGCACATGACTGTCATTTTTCTCTCCTCTATATTGCCTGTGCTTGTGAGAACTAAAATAAAAAGTAACTCACCATAATAGTTTACGATGTGCCAACAGTTTTGAAGATTTTTTCCAAATCTTGATATTCCTCAATAGCGTCCCTGAAAGTGCTATTCCTATGGACACCAGCATAGGCTGTTTTCCAGTGTCTTGTCTATTCTTGATCAACATGAAGCAAGCATTTGGCAAAACTGCCTATTGGGAGATTTAGATGAAGCTATGTTGTCAAATGGTACAGTAGACCTGGAATCCACACTATTCACATCAGTTGTTCCATTTCAGGCTAGCTCTATCTAGTCCTGTCCGATAGCATAAGTACTCATTAGCAGCTGGAGCACAGTAGGTACTCTTCTAGAGCACATTGTCTGGTTTACCTCAGTCTGAAAGGAAGCTATTTAATGAGCTCTAATACATAAACAAAAATGCACTAAGTGGTGACACCCAGGAGATATCACAGCCTTATCCTGATCAGAACTAAAGAAATAGCTTTGACACACCCCTGGTTCTTCAATTAATACTGTCACAGTTTGTGCTTTTAACAATTATATTCATTTCCTAGAAACAATTAAAATTATGTCCTTCTAATAGCATGGCAACTGCTTAACTCTGAATGTTCTCCCCCTCCTCGGCTTTTGTAAAAATTGTGTTCTGAATGAATAGCGATCTCTTCCAAGTAAGTGAGCTTATTGGAAATTCATAGCGTTGTCAGTTCTCATAAAGTAAGCACAGGTAGGCCAAAGCAGTCTTAGAAGATAACTTGTCCATTCAGTAAACAGTCCCCCTCCTTCAGATTTAATACAAACCAGATGTTCCTTCCAAGGCAAAGACCATTCAAATGTGACAGAAAGCAAATGGCTGGAAGACATAAGTGGAATCTTATAGTTTTTTACCCAAGAGTATTTTTCATTTTTCCTTGAATGGCTGACCAATGGTAAACAGCCTCTTAAAGTTAGCTTCGCAATAAAGATGAGGATTTGGTGAAGAATAAGGATAGCTGTATTTGCATTTTGAGGGTTTGTCTCAATATGCACCAGAGTTGCCTCCAGCTCTTTTGCAGGTGTTTATACAATCCCAGGTCTTGTTCACACACACAAAACTGCTGATACAAGTTAAGTAGCGCTTAACATTTGGTTTTCTTTGCTGAAGTCATGTCAGCTAAAGCACACTATCAAAACTTTAGTGACCTCCAAGTTTTTAATAAAGCAGGAGAGCTTTCCTTGTTTTCTACAGAGCTGCCTAGCAGAAGTAACTGGGAAGAGAACATGCACTGCATCCTAACAGCACTGACACGTAAAAAGATGAGATGAAAAGAAAATGTAAACCTTGATTCTACCCAGTATTAGGTTTGCATTATCTGTCAAGGCAAGAAGTGAAATTCTCGCTTTGCCCTGGTAAACAACTGTGCACTTGCCACAGAGGGATTGGGCTACCTCGGATTTTCCCTTGTAACCCAGAACGGCACAATACTATGTGATCTGTAACTACCAATTCAGGTGCAAAACTGCTTTGCTGCTACGCTAGTTAATGTTGAAGTGATACCTTGTGGTGTTCTCATAGTTCAACAGTTCCAAATATTTTCAAGCTATCATTTTGTAGTTGTAATTGTCTTCAGTGATGGACACTTTGGGAAATCTGATTGAGATAACAGGAATATTTTCGTATTGCTTTCACTTTGGACTGTCATTTCCATTTCTCCTCTGTGATTCCTTGAGGTGATTCTTGCTCAAGAACTTTTGCAAACTGAATTGTCTATGCTTATTTTTGAGAGCATACACATATGCTTTGTGCTTGTTTTACTTTGACCCTCACACAAAAATTAGATCACAAATGATCCCTGGCATTCTAAACAAATTACTTATTGATCTATGAGTTGTTGTGTATTATTTCAGCCAATCCAACAAGCTTCAGAATAAGAAGAAAAGTAATAAATTAGTGTCAGTGGTGTATAAATTCAGAAAGATGAGTTAAAGGGATTGTATTGATAATGGCTAAAACAGGAATTTAATTTTTGGAAGTCTAAGATACCACCACAAGTTGATGACAAAGGATGAAATTACCTTGTTAAAGGAAGAGAAAAAAGATGCAGAATGCATAATATTGCTCTCTTTTAAGTGGAGTACGACAAAAATTCTGTGCAAAGCCATGATGCTGAATAATTCACTAGGAGTAAAGTTACCAGAATGTTCTTGATTTCAGTTGCAGAACGTATGCTTTAACCCTGTTGGGGTTGCACAGATGATCAGAAATATTAGCTTGTTGGGGTCTGTCTCCCTTGTTTGTCATTGCAGCTTTACATCTTGCATCTTACTGGTTTACTAGTGACCTCAGCTACACCTATGTGTTAAAACTCATCCTAATTCTGATTTCATTTTTATTTTCTCAGTACCATTCTAACTTTGGTGGAATTCCTGAGTTAAAAAAGCAACACATGGATACGCTAGGTATTTTCAGACTTACTTTTTAGGCAGAAAACCTGAGCCCAAAATAAAGTCATTTACTTACAGTTGCAGCAAGTCAGACTTGGAGCTAAATGATCAGCTCTATCTAGAAACAGACCAAATGGATGAGTGAGCTAGAAATGGGATCCTCAGCTGCAGTCAGTGGAGTTGGGACAATTCATACAGGCTGAAAAGTGTGTGAATTTCTGGTTCTGCCACTGAACAATGATTTGTAAATAATGAACATTCTCATGACACTAAGTCAAATTTTAATAGAAGTTTTAATGAAAAAAGCTGCCGGAGGTATAAGGTTTTGATTTGGCTGAAGAACATAAATAATTCCTATACATACAAATAAACAACGAAAGTCATAGTAGGTTTGTCTGCACAGACTTCCCCAGTGGGAGAAACGTTGTGCCTGAAAAACAAAGAGAAGAGACAAAAGCAAGTACTCTTGCAAAGATATTTGCATATTGTTATTAAACAGCCAACCTTTACATAATGAAGGGCATATTTACAGTGCTGCTCAAATTGATTGCTCTAAGGCTGTTTTATGATATTAAAATATTTATAAATGGGCTTTAATTCAGCTTCACCTCTGTCAGAAAACTTTATGGAAATCCTAATTGCCATTTCTCTGCACAGATGAAAGGCAATCATATGTATGTATTGACATTCATCTAACACCATTCCCTAAAAGGTCCAATTGTTTAGCATGACTACCAAATAATTAAATAAGGGCATAGGCTGGTTTTGTAAATAATGCTGACTGTATTCAGAGTGTTACAGGACACACTTGGGTTGTACTATCTAGGTAAATGAAATTGCCTATACCCTCTACAGCACTGCCAGGCTTGAGACCAAATGGAATGACAGAAATTAATTTTTAGGCCTGTCATCCAAGGTATCTTTCACATGCCTTAGCTTCAGTGAATATAAATAAGTTCATAATTTAAACACAGTATTCCCTAATACTATTGATTAAGATGCACTCTTGAAACATGGTTCAGGCTCAGGTCTTTCTCTTTAATTCATTGCAGCATTCTCTGTACTTACCGTAGAAAATGAATAATCATAGCTTCAAACTGATGATGGGAAACAGGACACACTGACAGATTTAATTTCCTCATGTGCCCAACCTTCTCTCTCCACTGGATATGTTTAATTTTGCTATGTTTGTTGTCAAAGAACCTTTTCACATTTGCTACTGGGCTTGCATTTTATGGGAAGAGAAAGAGGAAAAGGGACAGTGGAGAATTATCATAAACTAGCTTTTTGGGATCCACACAGCCAAAGAAGAAAAAAGAAAGGCTGCTATCCCTTGTGTTCTTATAATCGGTGCATCGCCTCAGGCCAATAATCTCTTGGGTACTCAGGACTTCCCCAAAATTCACTTGTTAAATTACTTACAAAACAAACATGACATAAGCTCTTACTAGTTCTTGAGGTGATCTGTACAACAATGCTTTTCTTTGTTTTATTGTGCTCTTTAAGCAGACTGATATAATTCAGAGATTGGAACTACAGGATTTTAATCATTATTCAAACCAGCAAGTAAAAAATTTGCTTTAAACTTTTTAAATTCTGTTATTCTTGGTGCATTCCAGCTGATTTTCTAAAGGAAGGACATTTCTTGTACATGGCATTTGTTTTTACTGACTCAGGAGGACACGCTAAATGTACAGGCATTGATGTAAATCATTTAGAAAGCTTAATCTATAGCCATACAATTCCTTAATTATCATATGTTTAATTTTTTAGAAAATGATGAATTCTACATTTTAATTTATTACTTAATGATTATACAATTTATACTAAGCTGCATTTGAAAGGAAATTGAAATGCCATCAAAATAATGTTTTTATTTTTCATTTTGTTCTAAATCTAAGCAAAGCTGCTTTAGGCCTGACTTCATGCAAGTCTTTCCAAACCACCAAGAAAGGTGTCTTAGTAGAGGAAGAAAACAGCATCTATTATTAATGAATTGAAGAGATTGTTTCTAATCACTAGATCCTTTATCTTTCTAAAATTATTTGATCTCCTCCTTTTTATACCAAGATTTTATTCATGGGCTGGGACAGGAAACATAATTTTTACCTTTTTATTAAGCTTTTCCAAATTTCTCCCCTTAAATGGAATCAGTAATTGAAATAACCTTTTTGAATAACGACTTGTTCCTGGTACCACAGGAAGAGACTACAGCCATTTTGACCCAGTAAGGAAGTCAACAAAGTGGATTTTTGGAATTTGACAACTTACTTCTGCCAGCTTAGTGGTTTGATGTACATTAACGCCATGATAACAAACATATTATATTTTGTATTAGTATTTAATATGTATGCTTTTAGTACAGCAATAAATTAAGCCTTTATATAAGTTTTTGTAACTTCATGATTAAATAGAAACTATTTTGATGTATTTTTTAATTCTGAAAGTTTTTAATAATTACCTTTTATCTTTTATTCAGTCTGTCTTAAAGTGCTACCTTTTTTTTTTTTGGCTATAAAATCCACAGAGCTCTGGGAATGATTCATACAAAGAATGACATAGGTTTGATGTCACAGAGCCATTTATCAGGTTTAATAGATACAAAGGTCTCCTTTTATTTTCCTTGTAAAGACAATGCAAACATAGGGGAGCAAATGTTTCTTTTTTCATGTTTCTTCCATTCTCACATATCATCCGTTAGTAACATACGAGATGGAAGTAACATACATGGGATTTGGAATCTAGCCTGCCTGCAAAGATCTGACAGAAAAAATATTCTGTCTCCTGAAGTGAGCCAATTTGTTCTGACCTCCTTGACAGAGAGCAGATTTGGCACCCCACAATCTCACTTTGAGTGTTACCTTCCAACCATACCCACCCATAAGTTTACGCTGACATCAGTTTTGAAATATGGTGCTGTGAGAACAATTTACAGTATTTGACAGGGTGCCACAAGCCATCTTGGCCTCTTTTTAAATTTGCAGTTCAGAGGAAGTGAGTTCTTACCACTGTTACCAAGCTGTAAAAGCCTTGCTTTGAATGACAAAAGCACGTCACAACAGCACATGAGTAATGTGGAAGTATTCTGCGAGTTCTTACACTAGAGAAAAGAACTGGGGGTCTGAGAGCTGCGAGCGCAGCCTGTGTCCCGGACAGCATCTGAGGGCAGTTCCCAGAAGCGCCTGAAAATTCAGAGGATTAGAGATTCTTTGGAGCTTTGGAGTCTGGTTTAAAACATTTCTCCTTTTGCCAAATCTTTTTTCTCTTTTCAAGAGTGTTAGCCTTTCAAAGGCATAAGGAAGAAGAATATTAACATTTGCTAAGCAAGAAATTCTTTTAACATTTTCAGAGGGGACAGTTATTTACTGTTCCAAACGACTTTGAAGTCTGAAAAGATAAGCTTGAACTCTTGGTGAAGAGGCTCATGCCTGCAGTAATTGGGTGCTTCTTCTTGACTGGAACCCAGAGTTACAGAGCTACCTTCGCTTGGTACACACCAAACTGAGTAATTGCAAAAATCTGAGGGTTTTTTTCTGGTTCTTCCACCGATTCAGTCTGAAATGTTAGACGAATTATTTATATAAGTACAGACTGTTCATAGGAAGGGGCAATAGTATTGTACTTAGCTGCTACACTGTACTCTCCTGATTAACTCACAGCTTTTAAAGCACTTTGATATGGCACTCAGTTGAAGAATGAAAGAAAAGGGTGCAAAATACATAAGACTTCAGTGTGCTTGTCCTAGATTTTCAGTAATTAAAATTGGCAGTGTATATACTATATAAGCATTGATAGAACTGCTCCGGCATATAATTAAAAAGAAAGGAGAAGCAACTTTGCCTGACAAATGCCTTAATAAGTCATGATTTCATTCCACACTGTGCCTGCTTTGTAATGCCTATCGTTACAATGTAAGTAACTAATTGGTATCTGTGCAGAGATGTCTCTATTGGCACATTAGACATCTAGAAGAAAATATCTTATTTGCAAACAACAATAAAAATACCAATGGAAAGACTTGTTTTTAATACCGTACTGAATGCAGCCTAAACAAATGAAGAGTCTTGATGTGATTTAGTATAATGCCAACAGTGAACACAACTGTAAATTATTTTTGCAACCTGCTCTCAAAGTCCCAAATTGCCTTTTTACTGTCTGCATTCTTAATGATGGTTGATACATCCCAGGGAAAAGAAAATACTGATCTCTTTTATCTTGATTTAGTTACTGGGCTGGGTTCTTTTATATATTCAAGATCAACAAGAACAAAAAAAAAAAAATCTGCTTTTGCAATGTAATAATGCAAATGCATTCTAAGAAAGGTAGAAATCACTGTTCATGAGCAGAAAGCTTTTATAGTGGTAATTTAACCTGGCTGTTATTTACACTATAAAACTGTCCCTATGTCAGAAGCTGTGTTTACTAGAAAGATCAGACAAGTTTTCTTGCCATTTTAGCTGGCTTTAAGGAAAGCAAACTGACAAAGTCACAGAAATGGTGAAGTTTTTTGAATACTTGTGAAGTGGTAATGTTTAGTGTATTTCTTTCCATTTCTGAACTTAGGAGTTTGAAGAAATAAGTAGTATCATTCAAATGGAGACTAGAACAACTGTAGTCTGTCTGTTGATTTGCTGACCTAAAAATTTGTTCTTTTACATAATGATCAGCTCTGCAATATGCTGTGCCAGTTGTAGCTTGTAAATATATATCATAGTGTCCTGAATGTCTGGGGTGGGACAAATGTGATGAACGCCTAAATTTTGCACATCATAATATATAGGTTTCTAGAATTTGGATGGGAATTAATAGTAACAGCTGTGAGACTTAGGTAATATGAACATATTTTTTTTTTTATTAAAGGCATATTTTCCGCTGGTTAAGTGACTTTTTGTGATGGAAGGTGCAGAAAAAAGCACTTTTGTGAAGTGCCTGCAAGGAAGCAGTCTGGAGAAAAACCCCCATGAAGAGAGGACCCGATGGAAACATTTTAAGGAACAGGGCTAGCCTTATCTTTAAAGAACAGGGCTTGAAACTACAAGTATCACCCAACAAAGAGAACAGGATATCTTGAGACCATTGAGACACAAGGAGCACCAGAACCAGCTCAGCGGCTTTGGCAACCAGATAAGGAATAAAGAACTACAGTTCACCAAAAGAATACAGTGATAAAGAGGAGTAAATGAAGGAAATGACTACCAGAAGTTTCTGAAGGACCACCTAGAGACTATAGTGCCTATGTGGGGGAGGGCTGTAACCTGTGGTAATGAGTTCTCGGAAACCTTATGTATATGTATACATGGCATGTATATAAGCTGTATAACCAACCCTTTGTGGCGGCACATTAGGAGGAGCCATCCCCTGTGCACCCAGCGCTGCAATGAAGAATACCTGCTTAATAGTCACTAAGACTATTGAGTCCTGATTTCAGCTTTTCACAGCTTCACCCACTAATTATATTTATTATGTTTACCCACATAATACAACACAATTTTGAGCTGAGATACAAGCTCTGAAGTACTATTAGTATATCAGCCCAGTACTACACAGAAGCTAATTAGCCTTTCTTCTTAGTTTGTATAACTAGTGTGAATCCGGTGCTGAAATAATACAGGCATACTGCCAGTCAGGTCTATCTCTAGCACGTTGGACCGTGATGTGTTACCTGATGTTGACTTGCCTTCACTACAGATGAATGTCCCAGGAGATGTGAACGAGATGTGGATTGCAGTTGCACGCTTTCTTCCTCTTGTAGGCAAATCCTAAATATATGGCATTGTATAGCTTCATCTGCATATTGCTTCATAAGTCTGACTTTGAGATTTGCTTTGAGATGAGTTCTTGCTGGCAAGGGCTGATTTCTGGACATGGAAAAGCATATCTGTAAAGCCAATAGGACACAATCCCAAATGATTTTTTTGTGTCATGAATCGGTAATAACACAGACATGACTGTTCATATGAGGAATCCACTTTCAGATTTTACATAGCAGAAGCCTATCAGGTCAGCCCTGCAGCTGACCTGAACCTTTGGGTAAAGGAGAACCAGTTATCAGTTACTGTGCAATGCTGTGGCACTAGAGTTGCAATATGAAATAACTATCATCTTCAGAGAACCTCTGCCAGGACCATGTGAGGAACCGTGTCAGGGATCCTAAGCAAAATCTTCCCTGGCTAGGAATCAGAGCCCTTACTTATAATAAATAGACCTTTCACATTTTATCAGACCTTTTCTTCTTCTCTGCTAAAAGAAGGTAATTCTCGTTCATACATTTCCCAGTGCCTACTCCTAAAATTTCTTAAGTAATGGGGCTTTTCACCAGGAAGAAACTTTTCGTTTAACAGATATACTTATACAATGCGCTGTGGCCCTCTTGCATCTTATTGTTATTCTGACAATGTTCAGTATGTCTGCTTAGGGGTTGTCACTCTCCTTTGTGATTTCAAAGATATTTTACCATTCACTGGTGCCCTTGGCAATAAAATTCCTCCCCTCAGAAGCTGTGAGTGCAGCAGCAGTTTAGTATAAAGGAATGAAAGTATAGTATATATTACATAACTCCTGAAAATGACATTAAAAAAAAACCCATCAAGTTTGCAAAGTCTAACGCTCTGAAGTTAGGAAATGCCAGAATTAAGGTTTCCAGTGCAATCTTTAGTTAGATCCTCTCTGCATATGCCTTTATGATAGTTTTTAATTACAAGATCAAATGTTTCCCATAGGTCCCCTGCCTCATTTAGTGCACTGATTGAATAGTACTTACTGAATGGTAGCTATTCAATAGTGCTTTTCATCTTCACCCTTTATTGCACAGTATCCCACGCTTTATTTGTTAAATGCCATCCAATACCTTCACTGAATATAGAGTTAAAGGCCAATCTACTGTATTGATAATGCTGTGTCTTAGTTCTTAGCAAGTACATTAATATTTATGTCAGCCATGTGAAGTATTACTGCTCCATTTTACACATGGGAAGCAAAGGCACAGGTGTGGTATTCTGAATCTGCCTTGGGTGTTCAACCCGAGAAACAAAGTAATATTCCAGACTATTTAATGCTTGATACCAATTTATCTGCCACTGACACCTGCTTTATTTGCTAGTAATCTGCACTTCAGCAAATCAGCCACCAAGTATTAAATTAGGTACCCTTAAAATGAGGAAGCATCTGGAACAGAAGGTAACTTACTTTAAGGAATAAAGAGTCCAGCCCACCTGTTAATAACGAATTCTCCTTCGCTGTTGGAGGTAATGATCACAATCAAATGTCAGAGTCCATATGGGTTAATTATGTCAAGAGCAGGGAAAGGGGAAAGAAGCTTTTGCAGAAGAGAGGAAGGGAAGGAAGAGCAGGTAGAAACTCGGTATTAAGATCTTCCAGTCTATAATGGGACAAAAAGGAGTGTTATAACAGGGATTCAATTTAGGATAAAGAATCAGTGACTTCATAAAAGTACATAAAATTATTTTTGTGTAGTGTGCATACGATGAGAAAAATCAGAATATTTTTCTTCTATTAAGAGATGACAATTTTGTATCAGCAAGATTGCAAAACTGCAGACATACATGCATAAGGAACTACTGATTTTTTTCTAAAGTAGTTTGGCAAAATAACATACTAGTAGCTTCAAAGAGGGAGGAGAAGAAGAGGAGCTAAAAAGCTGAGACCTTGGAAAGAAAATCAGAGCAGTAATTGTGATAGTGAATTGAGGATTATTTTTTAAACATCATTGAAATGTGTAATTGAAGAGAGGGGGTAAAATGTCCTTGTTTTACATACAATCACAGTTTAAGGCTGAAGCTTGTCTGAGTTCCTGCTGACTGGAAAAGAGGAAACATAACTCCCATTTCTAAAAAGGGAAAAAAGGAAGACCTGGGGAACTACAGGCCAGTCAGTCTCACCTCTGTGCCCAGCAAGATCATGGAGCAGATCTTCCTGGAAACTATGCTAAGGCACATGGAGGTGATTGGAGACAGCCAACATAAGGAATTTGCAGAATGGCCACACTCAAAGACTGCGGTCAACAGCTCTATATCCAAGAGGCGAGCAGTGACGAGTGGTGTTCCTCAGGTGTCAGTACTGGGACTGGTGATGTTTAACATCTTTGTCGATGACATGGACAGTGGGACTGAGTGCACCCTCAGCAGGTTTGCCAACAGCACCAAGCTGTGTGGAGTGGTCAACATGCTGGAGGGGATACCTTCTGGAGGGACCTGGACAGGCTTGAGAGGTGAGCCCATGCGAACCTCATGAAGTTCAACAAGGCCAAGTGCAAGGTCCTGCACATGGGATGGGGGAAATCCAAGCACATATACAGGCTGGGTGGAGAATGGATTGCGAGCAGCCCTGAGGAGAAGGACTTGGGAGTGTTGTTGGATGAGAAGCTCAACATGAGCCAGCAATGTGCACTCGCAGCCCAGAAAGCCAATCACATCCTGGGCTGCATCACCAGCAGTATGGCCAGCAGGTTGAGGAGAGAGATTCTACCCCTCTACTCTGCTCTGGTAAGACCCCACCTGGAGCACTCTGTCCAGCTCTGGAGCACTCTGTCCAGCTCTGGAGCACTGTGTCCAGCTCTGGAGCCCTCAACATAATAAGGACATGGACCTGTTGGAGCACGTCCAGAGGAGGGCCACGAAGATGATCAAGAGGGCTGGAGTACCTTTCCTCTGAAGACAGGCTGAGAGAGTTGGGGTTGTTCAGCCTGGAGAAGAGAAAGCTCCAGGAAGACCTCATAGAAGCCTTCCAGTACCTAAAGACAGCCTACAGGAAAGATGGGGAAGGACACATTATCAGGGAGTGTAGGGATAGGACGAGGCGTAATGGTTTTAAATGGAAACAGGGTAGATTTAGATCAAATATTAGGAAGAAATTCTTTATTCTGAGGGTGGTGAGACACTGGAACAGGTTGCCCAGAGAAGTTGTGGAAGCCCCATCCCTGGGGCTGGTTCAAGACCAGGTTGGATGGGGCTTTGAGCAACCTGGTCTAGTGGAAGGCGCCCCTGGCTGTGGCAGGGGGGTTGAAACTAGATGATCTTTAAGGTCCTTTCCAACTCTAACCATTCTATGAATTCATTCCTGACTACTCTAGCTAACTGCATGTCTTTCCTTTTGGGACCTGAAACGTTCAGTGAATGGTGTGATCTCAGGAGGCTATTTATGATTATTGGCTAATCTTAATAGGAGGTTCAAAGCATAACAGGGGATTCAGCACAATAAAGGGGTCTATTTATTCATCTGTATTGTGATGTACCACCCAATGTTCAGTGATTATATAATGAAATCTTGCTTCCTAGCAATCTCTGTTTCTCTCTGTCTATGTTCTTGATACTACTAATTCTGGTGCTCAGTTTTTCATTTGCCAAGCCTCCCTTTCTTTGGCTACATGCCAGATTGTAGGTCTCAGTAAGATCAAAGTAAAACTTCAAAGCAGCCAACACCCTAGTTTTTTTCAAGTATTGGTAAATGAAACTGTACAATATCTTTCACGATGCAGCCTATTTGCCACAGGTCTAACCGGATTTATAATTCTCTGTGATCATAAAAAAATCAGCGTGATAGCACTCAAAATGTGACAATACACCACTATAGGCATCTTGTATCCTTTTCATTCATAGATATATTATACTTGAATTATCGATCTCGAAAGCCAGAGATGAAATTAATAGTTACTCTAAACACTTGCACTCTTTTTGTATATGGGATGCTGTGAAAGATGAGGGCCAGCAGATTTTAACTCTCTGCTTGTAAACTGTTCCATTTAACACTAAGTCCATAACCCCTGGAGGAAATATTCCCTTAACTACACTGTATGTTTTTCTCTAAAATGCTGGTGACACCTACAGAGAGCATCACGCAATTTGCTGTGGAATCAGCTCCTAAAGTAGGGTGCCAAGCTGAATGTGATCTGCTTGGACGCTAGTGTAGGAATTGCCACTTTCTATATTCTTGGACAACATTTAGCCTCTTTGTCAAAATTTGGCTGAGCTGTGAACCATGGTGGCCACTGTCAGGGGGACTGGCAAGCAGTAGATAGATGTTAACTGAAAGGTGTAACTGGATTATAGACACTAATCTTAGGTTCTATAATTTTCCCATAGCAGAGACCCAGTCATTTGTGTGAACTTCAGCTGGCATACTAGCCTTAAGAACCCAACAGAGCCATATTTTCACGTTGTGCTTCACATCTCAAAAATTAATCTAGAATTGCAGCTTCTCTTCTTGTTCCAATTTAAGCGAATGTTGCCACCTTTCAGGGACAGAAAAAAGTTAGCATCTTCTATGTTTTTTAAAGATACAAGACTTAGTTTTACTTTATTTCTGAGGAAGATCCCATTTTTGCATTGCTGATATACATCTAAATTACTTCCACATGCTTGCGCAGTTTCCTAAATCTACTGCTTCTTTTAGACTATCATAGAGTGTATCTACTTTTAGCTGGTTTTAGTCTCAGTGACTGCACTGATAAAAACTGGACTTAAAAAGATCAGATACTGAATAAAGAAAATGCAAAGGGCAAGACGAAATGAAGTACACTGAAAGTGCCATCTAGTAGTTAATTAAAATATGTACTTGATGTTTAGGCTTCCACATAGTTTTACCAGTCTTTTATTGCCAAGTCACTTCTGGATAAATTACAAAAGCTATGTCTTGCATTTACATGAGTAAAAAGGTAGTGATCAGTACAAAAGTTCACACATCCCTAATGATTTGGTGGTGTTTAGATTTCAAAACTGAGTGGTTTTGTAGACATACTTTCAAAAAAACCTTTATTTTGCAGGAGAGAATACCAAATACTTTCCAAAAATCAAGCCCCTTGAAAGAATTTCAGATACAGCCCCAAAGCTGGAAACAGTGCTAGTACCTACCTACTTTGCAAATGCAGGACAAAATGTGTATCTTTCCAATACAGCATGAAAAAATTAATGTTTGTTAAATGCTCAGAGAGCATATTTTCCTGTTCTCTTATCTACAAAGCTGATTTGTTCCCAAGACTGAATAAAGTACATCATTGTACTTCGGTGTGCATGAAGTGCACTCCCAGGGCACGAGTACATCATTTCAGCAGCATCCCATTTTCATTCAAAAAATGGAATGAGATTGAATTATGCAGTCAGATCCCAGGATCGTTGGTAACTTTTCCTTAGAAATGCTTTCTCTTATTCAAAGTCTTGTCTTTTCATGATTAAATAATACACTCATTTGTAGCCATAGGATGCTTGTCTCCAGGGGCACTGCGGAATAGATACAGTTTCACTAGCTAGCAAACCTACATACATCTGTGCCAGCGAAAAAATACTGCACACTTGAGCTAAGACAGACAGAACAAATGCTCCCTAATTTTCTGTTGGAGGATTTGCAGTTTTCCACTTGAGTTGATGATGCTGAAATGAGGATTTACACTTTTTGAATATGACATAATTTATGAAGAAGACATGCAGTAAATAATTCAGCTGCAGTACGTTTAAAATTAGCCCGAGCTCAAAAGGTTTAAAAAGTAACTTCTGTCTTTCCGGGAATTAATTAAGCTGTGTGGGTTTGGATGGATCAGTGTTGACTGAATGACCGCCTTGGGAAAGGGCTTTGCTTGGGAAGAGCATGCTATTTCCCCTGGTCAAGAGGCTCCTTTCCTTTTTCCTTTCCTTTTTCCTTTCCTTGCCTTTCCTTGCCTTGCCTGACCTTCCCTGCCCTTCCTTGCCCTCTCTCTGCCCTTCAAGTGCTTTCTCTCCCTTTCTCATTCTTATTGTTCCACCTGACATTATACCTGCAGCCTCCTATTTCAAGCACCCGTCCCTGACACATTATGTCTGAAAGACAATGAAAGATTTCATGGCACCAGCAGAACTCTGCTTATACGTGTTCCCTTATGACAAAACTGCTTTTGTTGACTTGGTTCTTGGGTGTTCTTTTGGACAGTGGGAGAAAGACCAGCAGGAAATACTGTTAGTAGGATATGGGGCTTTCAGTCTGCACCTTCTATTTCAAATCTGACCTATGTTGGTTATCGTGTGACCACCAAAGGGTAAATTTGTCACAAACATACAGGATCAACAGGCTAGGATCAGTTCTTAGCAAACAAATGTGTACATCCCCTGCAGTGTCATGCAGGTTGGTTTTTTTCACAGCAAAACTCTGTACCACAAAGACCAATGACAAGGAGTTCAATCTCACTTATAATCCCTGTAGCTGTTTACCTAAATTCAGCTTAATGACTACCTGTTGTACTGAGGATATAGATAAAACTACCTCAGTTTAAAGGGAAAAAATCATATCTTTTACAGACAACAGATGAAAAGATGAGCTGTTATGGGGTTTTTTTTTTGTTTTCCCCGTAGAGATACCCACTGACATTGTGTTATCTCCAGCAGAAGCTCTCCAGCAGCAGGGAAAGGGTGACCATACCAGAGGAGTAGGCAACATATCAGAAGTGACTCATTGATTTTATGAAGCATTTTCCTTCACAGCCATGATCCATCGGCATAGAAGCTTTAAAAAAAAAAAAAGAAGATTATAATTAATTTGTCAAGACAGAGTCAGATGTCAGAAAACTCCCTACTTCTCTTGTAAAAATGTGATGTATTCTACAATCCATTTAGAATATCACACAACACTCAAGATGTGGTTAGCGATTTTTTCTTTTATATTAAACAAAAAGAGTTGTAACCTATGTTAACTGAAATGCAGAGTGGTCAGATACCATGACAATGACTGTGTAAAACAGAGAAAGGGAGTATAAGGGTTACCAGAAGATTAGGTAGAGCATTCTTTAAGGAAAATGTTTAATAAAACTACTGGATCACCTTCCTTCAGTGTATGGGGGCGCTGAAGAGTCTGTCAGTAGTTACAGCTTTCATAAGGGATACTACAGTTAGTAACCAACATGTTTAGCCATATAGCCTAATCTTTCATAATAACCTTTCTGGACCTGTAAGCACTCCAGATGAGTCACAAACTATGTCTTTTTTTTTTTTTTTTCTAGACTATTGTTAATATTAAAATACTGAAAGTGAAAAATGTGACCTATCTTCATTATTACTAGGGAAGGAGATCTTCCTTTGATCTTCCTTACCTCGCTAGTATATTGTTAGCATATATATTGGAGTAAACTGGATATTACTATGTCCCTAAATGTATAAGCTGTTAGCTAGAAGCACATACTTTTATAACTTAACAAATATTGTGGCAAAGGCTCTAAGTATAGACTGTAAGTATATTCTGTGCATGAATACATACTCTCCACCTCAGAACAAACCCAAACAGGACAGAAACCAGAACTGAGAGGATATAGTATATCCTGGGTGACTGCAATGCCTGTGAAACATGCTCCTTGAGGATTTTCCCCTTTACTCAAGTGATTTTTCCCACTCCTGGAAGGCCCTACCCACAGTTTCCCATATGCCAAATATTTCAACACTTCCCACTTAAGTTTGGAGAAGGCAGTTCTCCTTTCAGCTAGCACAGTGATGGTAGGGAGCTGACAACCCACTGAAAGCTAGGTATTATTTACTTCTGAGACATCTGTGAAAACTTGCCTTTAAAATGCTAAACCAGCCTGAAGGTTTGCATATCTGCCATAACATTTATCATCTCCTAGATCTGAGTAAAGTCTCTCTGGGTCAGTCGCATTTCTCCCTGACAGCACATGCCAAATAACTCTTCTGATTCTTCCAATAAAGACTTTTAATTCCCTGCAAGTTGCTTTAGACTTATTATAAGACTGTTGAAGCCTCAGCTTGCCCAGTTTTGTGTACCTTTTTATACCAGTTTTGTATGTATTCTTATGTAAATTACATTGACTTCCTGTGTTGTTTTTCCATAAACTTTCTCTGGACTGAACAACTTTCCTACAGAACAACTTCATAAGCAAAGGTACAGTAACTTCTCCATACTGACTGCATCTTTGCTAGTATTCAGAATATCATTATATCCTGGCATTCTTAAATGAAGAGTTCATATCTGTCACTACCTATTCTTGTGCTGTCATAGACAAGTCACGCACTGGCTTTAGAAAGCTGTGACAGATTTGAAAGTACTGGTGGGATTCTGCTATAACACCATTTCTGCAAGGGCTCTGTTCCAAGTCAGTGCTTTCATCCTTCGGTGTTGCCTAGCATCAGTGCAGGAATCCTTCTGCCTGCCTGCAAGGTAGCAGGCAGATTTTTGTAATTCTTTTTATTATTCTTTTGCATCTGAAACAAATAATAGATGTGCTCTTTCCATTCCGGGAATCAGAGCGCAGTTAACTGTGGTTTAGAAGCTTCCAGCATATGATGTTTAAAAGCCATTTGGATACATTATTCATCTTTGAAGGCAGTGGGCCAGCCCTCTAAACTTCACTTGTGGTTGCGTGTGTTTTGGGGGAGGGGAGTCCTTTTTTTCTTATGCTAAATAGAGAGATACTAAAGTTACTGTACAGTTAAATCCTCATTATATATGGTATTAATAAATGTGCCACTAGGACAGTCTGTTCTGTTAAGTAACTTCACTAATCTGAGCACATTATACTGGATTTATACTGTGGAGGAAAATCTCTGGGGAAAGCAATGAAACAACCTAATGCAGAGCATCCAGATTTATTGTTGTCTCTGCTTTTGTGGCACAGAGAGAGGGAGAAGAAAATGTAAAGGAAGAGAATTTGCATCAGAATGACTGCAGTATGTTCTGTCATTGGTAATGCAGATGATCTTTTCTGGATTCTTCCAGTGTCCACATGCTTCTAAACCATCCATATTTCATTGTAGTTTCAAAATGATCCCCCCATGATAAAAAGGCTCATTTTTAAATGTCAGTAAATATGGATTGACATTCCAGGACTATAAGGAGCGCTTTGGTGCTGCAGGTCATGCACTTTCCCTATCAATCATCCCTTAAAGATCCCTGGAATACCCCTGAATTTCTCCAGGTGTGTCTCAGGAAGCAGAGAAAGGGCTGGTGAAAGATCTTAGCAGGGAGGTCGTACAAAATGCAAGGTGGTTCTCACAAGAGGACAGGTGATGTACAATCTGAAACTCCTGGATATACTGGGACTTGAATTAAGGAACTTGGCACTAAAAAGTGCATTTCTATCACTTGGAACTGTTGGAAAATGTATTGTTAAAGTTTGTCTTTGCCAGGCATTCATGTGCAACACAGAGACAAATTTCTTACCGTGCTTTTACCATGTATGTAGCCCCTGTACACTCAGACAGTATCAGCTCTGTGCATTCATGTACTCCCAGGTTGGATCTGTTCAGATCACATTACAGCTGAATCATTCAGTAGGCACCTGCACAAAACATTAGTAGTTGGCCACTTAAGCATACTATCTATCACCAGATCACAAAGCAGGGCTCTGCCGTTTCAGCCAAGACAAAATTTCTTTTACAGTTGTTGCTTCCTGTAGTTAAAACTTCTTTATAGATTTCCAGATATCAGTGAGTTCAATTAATGCCAGGGCCTGTCAGACAGCTTAGATGCAGCAAAGAACTCATGGCTGAAAATTGTTCAAATTGTTATATTTCAGTAACCGTTAGAACCCAAAGGCAAATATTCATACACTGAACTAAGAGAAGAAAGCAGGTTTTGTCCCGTCAATGCCTCTTCTCCACTCCTTTTCTGCTTTATCCCTCTGTTTCATATTTCCAGCCTTGCATCAAACACTGAAACCTGTCATCCCAGCAATTAAGATGTCGGCATGATGCATAACTCACACTTCTGTAACAAAGTAGTTTTCTCTCTGCAATCAGCGTGACAGTGCTGAAGTTCTGTGTAAACGTCCATGTGCACGCACACACCTAGGGACTTCAAGACCGAGCACATCATCCGTACAACCTGGAGCACTCAACAAATGAGTTCAAGTGAAAAGCAAGGGGGGGAAAAAAAAAGAATATTTAAATACATTAGAAGCTCAAGAGGTATAGATTTGACAGGATGATCCAATTTCATGCTACATTAGTGTAAATAGGTCTAATTTGACACACATTTGTATTAGAATGATCTTTTATTTTTCAGGATCAAATTTCAGTATCTCATGCATATTTAAACAAAACACCCTTGCTTTGACTTTAACCAAAATCCCTTTGGGGCAATGGGAGAGAATCTTTCAAGCAAGGCTATTGGTCCTGCTTTCATGTAATAAGAACTTAACACCAACACCTTTCCTTACAATTTTTGAACAGTTTTCTCATTTTTGTTTTTGTGTATGCTTAGCCATCTTGGTGATCCCATATTGCTGAAACACTGTGGCACTAAAAAGCATTGAAAATGGCCTTTTGTGCATTCCTTTCTTTCATCCACTTGCTACTAGTCTCTTAGACTCTGAAGTAAACTCTTGAGAAAGAACAAAGTGTCCTCTGCTCTCTTCATACCTGTTTAGGTCACCCAGAATCTTGGTTTTGCCCTTTCTCCCTGTAGCCCTTCATCACCTCTGATGTGGAGAGACCACCTCCAGGCAGAAAGAACTCTGGTCTCTATGGCCATTCACTGGCTGGCATTGAAGGCACATCGGCAGGCTCCTGATAAATTCAAAAGTGAAAAAGAATGATAACATGACCTTGTCTTTATTGTGTCATGTGAACAGCAACGTATTCAATAGCAACAACTTGAACCTTGTACTAGTATACCAAACCTATATTCTGCTGGTTTATTGTTGACTTACTAGCGTTGCAAACACAGCCAGATCTAATAGAATAAGCACCTGTCCTGGTTTGAGCAACACAGGACTAATTTCTCTTTTAGTAATTTTAGTTTTTATTAAAGTCTCTTCTAATGCTTGCGAAAACTCTATTTTTAGAAGACACTAGTGTCTGAACTTGTGAAAATATTTACTTCATAGCCAGCTATGGTATGCAGGTTTCAAGGTCTCAGTGTTTTTGAGCTCACCAAGTGCGGGGATGAGGAGGAGCGAGACCCGGGCACTTGACCCAAGCTGGCCAACAGGATTATTTCATACCATGAATGCCACATTCAACATAAATTAGAAAGTTTGCTGAGAAGTTTTCTCTATTCCTTGATGGCTGCGATCCTGAGCACTTCTTGCCCCGGTGCCAGACCCCCAAGGCCTTCCCTTTCTCCCGCAGCCACAGCACTCGTTGTGTCTGATGTTTGCTATCCACTGTTGGGAGTGCACAGCTTCCTACTGATATAATTGGCTGAGTATAATGCTTGTATATTTTATATTGGTATTGGGATCAATATTGGGTTTTTAGTATTATTATTGTTAATTATCTAGTCTTATTCTATTAAATCTGTTTATATTTCAACCCCTGGGTTTCCTTTATTTTTCCTGATTCCTCTTTCCAGGTGGGGAGGGGTCGTAGGACAATAAAATGGTCTAAACAACAGTAAATTGTTGTAGGTTCCTCAAACCATAACCGCACCTTTTTCATCTTTAGAAGCTATCTGATTCGTGCACTTCAGGAGACCCTACCGTAGACCTCAAATACCTGTTTGACTTGGCTAAGTTACAGAGAAGGCATAAAATACACCAGTGTTTGTTACTCACTTCAGATATTACAGTTGATACTCAAAGAGACTGTGTCATGGATCAGACAATGAAAACCCTCTTTTTAATGACTTAGGCAATTCCTAGTATAAACTAAATTCAGTGGATGAAAAAGTGCCCTGTCAGCTGGCATTTTGATTAGCAGAGAGCAACCCATTGCTCATCATTCACCCTGCCAGAGTATTTCCAGCACTGTCTTCTCTGACACTAAAGGAAACACAATCCAGCATGTCTCCACACACTTTGCATAAATATCAAGCCTTACCGCCCATGTAAAGAAACACAGAGTGACAGCAAATGCATGGATAAGTCATGGGACTGGAATTCTGAAGATCTGGATTCTTAGCCTGGCTCTTGTCAAGATTTCCTGTATCAGATTAGAGACATCATTTTTACTTCTGTACACCTTGTTGCTACAGCCAAGTTAAATTTGTCAAGTACCTTAAGGTATGTAGGCTAAATCCAAGAGTGCCTATAATTCTTACATGGAAAGTTCTTTACATTTATAAAGTATTGATTTTCTTTTATCCATTTATGTTGTGGGAACATTATATGTATATGTCTTTTAATATATCATGAAATAAAAGCTTTCTAACATCTGTTTTTTGGTGATGGACTACTAAAAATTGCACATGTGGATAATAATCTAATTTATGAGATTGGCAGAGATGGAGAATTCCATTTCACAGATAATGCTTTGAACTATGATTTAGAGTTCATTCAAGACAAAACTCCAAGTTGTTTAAATTCTCTGGGAAAGGGGCTAGAGCTCTGACCTCCATGGTCTTCATGGCACAGATTCCCTGGAACGTGCAGCCCATGGAGGTGCTCTGCAGGTTCGGCTGTCCCAGAAGCTGGAAGCCCTCGGAGCCCAGGCTGATAAGCAGCTGAGGGTGCATGGATACCAGGTTGCTTATGCTCCCAACTCCGATCAGCCCATCAGATGGGATGATGAGGAGCCAGGCGTTCAGGTCCCAGGGCACCAGACTGGAGATCTGACAGCATCATGGTCACATCACAGCTCTGTCAAAATCAAATCACTTCTCTTGAATGTTTCCATTTCAGAAAACTGGCAGATTCTGCCAAAATTATGTTTTATTGAAAACTTCACAGCTACCTCTGGTTTCTGTAAGTGTTATACATATCTGTCATGTCCTTGCTTGTTCTCTCGTGCATAGACCTATAGAGTTACAATGTTAAATAAGAGGGAATTGAAAGAAGGATTCTGTGGAAAGGCACTTCACAAATCCTAATTTATATGTTAAAGCAAATTCCTTTCGGTCATAAGGGTGTTACTCAGCAGGGACATAGAAGAGGACAGAAGATGGTTGTCGTAGTGGTTGATTTAGTAGAAAAAGTTATTTTTCTCTACTTAAGCTGGCTAAGGCATTAGAAAGACATCTGCCAATTCAGGTCTGTCATCATTTGTGGACAGTTTTTGTATGGAAACTTTTGTTTTCTCCTGCTGGTGAGGCTGTTACTTGCTCTGGCTGCCTGGCAGCCCAGCTCTGGGGCTGCAGGCACCCAGCTGGTCTTGCTGCAGGAGTTGCAGAGGACACCTAGAAACAGCACCTCACCAGTCTAACAAACTAACACAAGCACTGGAGAAGGGAAGTGATGTGAGTGTAGAAAACACGGGGACTGAGTTTCCTGTGAATGAACTTTATGCTTGATGTGCATAAAAAAGCATGTGGTTTGATTTTGTTGGGTTTTTTTTTTTAAAAAAAAAAAAAAGCGTAATCAGGCCTTACCAAAAGAGAAGATTTATATATTAATCCCAAATTTATGAGTGCTGATTTCCTCCTGAGCTGTTGGGGTTGTTGAAATATCCGGCAACAGACTGAATATATTCACCTTGAAAAAAAAATCTAATTTTAAAATATTAGTGACATACATTAGATTTCACAGAAAAAAAATATACCTGTTAATTCAATGTGCAATGATCGATCTTCAGCTGGAAATACTCAGGGTAACCTTATTGGAGGCTGCATGAAAGTCTGGCTTTCAAAACTGGTGCTTCCAAGCCACAACACTTTGTTAGAGCATAACAGACATCTCTATAGAGATTCAGAAAATCTGGTTTAGATAGAGGCGGAGGGACATTCCACAAATTATTTGTATTTGCAATGTTTTGTTGATGTGTTTTGCCAGATCAGAGGCTGAAGTAACTCAGTAAGAAGTCAGGCCTCCTGATCTCTAACCTTGGTTTACTCACAGTGTGACTTCCTATATTGAAGAGCTAGTTTAAAATATTTATGCCTTGTTTCTCTGTGTAAAAAGAAATTATAAGAATAGTCACCCTACTAGAATGTTTGTTATGTGACTGTCTGAAATCAGGACATCTAAAACTGAATTTTCGAGAAACAGGAATTGCCATTGAAAAGCAAAATATTTTCAGGGGAAAATNACTAAGGAAATTGCTAATTACTGTTAGCTATTAAAAAAAAAAAAAAAGCCCAGATGCACTAGAACAGCAGGTATTAGGGATATGAGCATAAGAAAACCATCAGAAGAAGCATATTTTGTTCTTGCAAGGTGGCCCCTTTGATTTATATTATTGCAACTAGGTCATGACAAGACAAATGTTGCTGTTTCTAAGCTCGATAGCGTGTGCAGGACTATTCAGGTAAGTGGGTGAGCTGGCACAGGAGTAGCTGAGAGACAGGGCTGGGCCAGCAGTCACCTCATCTGCAGATTGCTCACAGGGGAAGCAAACTGCTGAGGGTTTGGGGTTTGTTTTAGATGTGTACACTCCAAGCCACACTAAATCTCTATGCACATTACTCAGCAAATTGTTCCTTGTTATTTTATTATACTAAGCAGCTGACTAGCTCCTGCTTAAATTAGGAGATTAATTCCCTACAATCTTTTTCAGGGTTTATGGATTTGTCATCAAGATTTCATGGCTGCTGTGATGAATTGCCATTAAGACATCATCCTCAAAAGAACAAAGAAGGGCTTTCACACCTGAGCAATTTTGAAAATAAAAGGAGAATTTAACTAAAGTGAAATGAATGCTAGAAGAATATTTCTTATTGCATCCAGAGATACTTCTTTTTGCTAAACATTTTAAAGCTTGACTTCCCCTTTGACACAGAAATCAAGATATTACTTTGCACTTAATGCACAAGACATCACATCCTTCAGTCATAGAGGTCAGTGTACTCCTAGACATGTCCCAGGCCTGAGGCAACATTATATTTAAAAATAAGCACAGGTTTGTAAGGGTGGATGTGTTGCAATCTAGCCCCAGCTTGAACATTTATTCACTTTTGTGGTTTTGGTCTACTCACCACCATTTGTTATGGCACACTTTCCTCAGCTTTAAACAGGATTATATGACTGGTGGATATCTTGACCAGTATTAGTTAATGTCTGAAAAGACAATGTTGCTTGGATCTGCATTATACCTTGTTGTTCATACCAACATTACAACATCATTGTAGAAAAAGTGGCTAGATCATGAAGGAGTAGCTTTTTAATAGCATGGTGGGTTGACCCTGGCTGGACACCAGATGCCCGCCAAAGCTGCTCTATCACTCCCCCTCCTCAGCTGGACAGGGCGAGGAGAAAATATAACAAAAAGCTTGTGGGTTGGGATAAGGACAGGGAGAGATCATTCACCAATTACCATCACAGGCAAAACAGACTCGACCTGGGAAAATTAGTTTAATTCATTACCAACCAATTGGAGTAGGATAATGAGAAATAAAAGCTAAATCTTGAAATCACCTTCCCTCCACCCTTCCCTCCTTCCTGGGCTCAACTTTACTCCCCATTTCTCTACCTCCTCCCCGCCAGTGGCACAGGGGGATGGGAAATGGGGGTTGTGATCAGTTCACCACATGCTGTCTCTGCCGCCCCTTCCTCCTCAGGGGAGGACTCCTCACACTCTTCCTGTGCTCCAGGGTGGTGTCCCTCCCACAGGATACAGTCCTCCATGAACTTCTGTTCTTCACAACCTGCTTCAACATGGGTTCTTTCCACAGGGTGCAGTCATTCAGGAATAGACTGCTCCAGTGTGGGTCCCCTGTGGGGTCACAAGTCCTACCTGCAAAACTCCT
>RSEF01000005.1:22390760-22447883 GCA_003993805.1 Himantopus leucocephalus
TGTTGCTCTCACATATTCTCACTCCTCTCTTCTGGCTGCTGCTACACCAGGTTTTTTCCCCCTTCTTAAATATATTAACACAGAAGTGCTGCCACCATTGCTGGTGGGCTCAGCCTTGGCCAGCAGCGAATCCGTTTTGGAGCCATCTGGCATTGGCTCTATCAGACACAAGGGAAGCTTCTAGCAGCTTCTCACAGAAGCTACCCCTGTATCCCCTCTGCTCCAAACCCTTGCCACGGAAACCCAATACAAATAGCTGTTGAAATTAGCAAGTATGGTGTGAAACATTATTTTAGCCCAGTGAAGGATGTATGAGTTAGTGTTTAACAGTCAGGACTGACCAGTACTAACCCGAACATAGAAGTAAAGCTAGTATCGTGTGGGAGATAGCTGGCTTTATAGGTTCCTAATTGTTGCTTTCAGACTTATTTTCAGCATTTTTTTTCCCCTTTGTCACTTTCTTGTTTTATAGCTTTCATTGGAGGAGACAAAAAATAATTCTGAGAGGTATAGAATGATAGAATGGGGCAGACCGGGTTACAGTGGCATGGAAATACTAGCTATTTCAGCTGCAGGAATTTTCTGTATTTAATGGATCACCTGGATACTAGTTAGCAGTAAATGGACAGCATTCCCACTCTAGCTGTGTAGATGAAGCTACGTAGCAATTCTAGCTAAGCCATACTGAGACAGTCTTTTGTTTTCTAAAAATAGTCAGTTTGTTAAACTGCATCATCTTTGTGATTGCCACAAAATCTCATGCGGAAAAACATCTTGTATTCACAAAAATTTGGGAACTGATTGTTCTTTATAATATCTATATTCACATCGAACATCAGTAATCACTGGCCTTTGTTTTTTCTCTGATGCATGTTATTCTTGCAATGATGTGCCACAGACAATAAAAAAAAGAAAGAAGTTCAGGTGACAGTCATGTGCCTTGATTACTTATTCGAAGATAATGAAGTTCATGAGCAGCTCCTAAGATGAAAACAATTCATTCCCACTGTGATTTACAAATAGTAGACTTATATAGATAAAATCACAGTAGAGATAGGAATGCTGTGGAACATACGATAATGTGTTATTGTGATGCTGCTTTTAGGCACTTTCATGCAGGATACTTAGAACTGCTGAGAAAGAGAGTGCATTTGTAATATTATTATCACCATATCATTCTTGCTCTAATAATAAGACGTATAAGTCTGGGTCAGGTTCCGCTGTGTTTGTTGTTATTCATACTCAGGTTTACAATCCAGTAAGAGGTATATTCGCTTGTTAGATACAGAATTAGATACATCCAGTGATTTAATGTTTTCATATTGCTTTCATTGCTTTTTATATTGTTTTCATATTCAGAGCCTCACAATAATTATTTGCTAGTTGAAGAGCACGCTGTTGATAGCTTGAGTGTGGTCACTGGCTTGTTTATTTAGAAGGGTGTTAAGTAAAGCTTTAAAAAAAGAACACAAAGAATGAAACTAGTTTTACAGTTTTCCAGGGATCCAAACTGAAAAATAATAAGAAAAATGTTAGTCAAATAAGAAGACAAAACGAGTTCTGTTTACAATGTTTTATTACAAAGTCCTACAGCTTGACACATTTAATTTAATATTCTTTAACTAAGGAAAAGGAAAGATGAGCATGATAATATTATGCATGGAAAGCGGTTTTGCATTACTTTCAAATAATTACTACTAGGAGGAGAAGGGAGAAAGGAGAGAAGACAGTCCAGGCTTTCTACATGATTTGTTTTGTTAATGTAGTGTTTCTAAACTAGAAAGAGAAAAGAAGATAAAGAAAACTGACAATTTCTTTGACTTTCAAGTGAAATATTCGGTAAGAAAAGCCTGAGAGACTGTGTGCTGTGTCACAATAGCTATTATACAGATAGGCTTACCAAATCAAACTCTATGTCAAGGTGGAGAGATTACCTTGATGTTGGGAGATAACCGTCACCGGGGTGACAAGCAAAGAGAGAATGAAAGCAACTGCAAGGATAATAAGCCATGTGCACATAGAGGAATTTCATCTTTCCATGTATAGGAAATGAGTTTGCACTTTCTCTCCCACAGCATTTCTCTCTTGTCCAGAGGAGCGATCCTGCATTCCCTAGGTGTGTCTGCAGCATGTCTTACAGAAAGCGTTATGATAACACAGTATAGGAAGCAGCTCAGTGTGCAGAAAGAGCCTCAGAGTCACACACACATCAGGACACTCTGAATGGGGGAACTGCTCACTGCTACAGTGGATCTCCCCAGCTTCTTGCCATTATCTTTGGAAACAGTACAGCTACAAAGACCAATATCATTACGTGTTCTGTTACAGAAGACTGATAGTGCTCATCTTCCACTTGGTCTCTATTGCATTTTTGTGGCAGAAATTTAATAGCAATTACAGAATTCTCAAATTCATTTGTGTGGTAGATGAATGCGGAATGAGACAAAGGGAAAGCAATAAGGAAAGCAGGTGATGGCGGTGGCGTATTATCTGGGTATCAGTAGAGCCAGGAACACTGCTCTTATCTACCCAGCTTTCCCCTATAAGATTTTTCACCACTGGTAGTCACTGGCAACAACTGATGGAAAGCTGGGACAGACAAAGCATTGCCTCCCGGTGTTTTCTCGGTAGGTCTTAAAACTAGGTCTTCAGAACAACACCACCTAGCCTATGCTAGCAAGACTTTTTTGCCACCTGAAGCAGGACTGTTTTACCATCTGGCACTACAGCAGTGAGAGTAGTGGTAGGAATTCTAAACTTAAAAGCAAGGTTAAAATAGGACTTCCAAGATGAACAGGTCAATTCTTGCCTGTTTTCCAGCAGCAAAATTCCCATTGAAAACTGATAATTTCACCTCAGTAAAGGTCATATATCTCGGGGCAGAGAATAATAAAGATGCAGAGACACACAGGCACAGACATATAGATGGAAAGCTAGTATGCACATCTGCTTTTCCAAGAAGAATGACAGGTTGTACAGGAGGAAAAAAACATTTCTGTGATGTAGATTTACATTTCTGTCCTGCTAATAAATGGACCAATGAAACAGCTGACTGCTCCCCTATTGCAGACGTGGGAGTTATTTACTTTCTAATCCTTTCCCTTTTAGCCCTGGCTGGACAAGAATGAAAATCCTGGCATTAGGTATTAGAAGAGATGGAGAAAGCACAGGAACCAATTTACAGGGTTTCACTTGACTAGTTTTCTTCATTTGACTCCTATTAGCTCTCATAATATATCCTCACCATTAATCAGCTAGGGAGAGAAGAGGCGATGCTTGGTTTTTCACGTGCATGGGAGGATGTACATACACCACAGCAATCTCATTGGAAAAAGAAGGTCAGTACCTTGAAGTGTCTCCTTCAGGAATTACAAGGCAGAAAGGCACTGACCCTGAGCACTGAGACAGCTGTCAGCAGGAACAGAAGGTTTTGAAAGAACATCTGATATAAATATTTGAGTTATTGGTACCTTCAGCATAAACTCTATGGAACAAATCAATCCCTGCTGTAATCCCATTAGAAGCAGTGGGACCAAAGGCACTGCAGAGGCAGCTGATATTGCTAGATGTGAACCTCTTCCAAGTAATGAAATTCCTAGCACAAAACCACAGTCAGAGCAATCTAAGAGCTGCTGTGGTCATCAGCCGCTAATTCTGGATAACTTGTCTTCTGCCTGTTCCTAGCTGCTCCTGAGGAGAGGACACAGACTCTGGGCTGAATAGCCCCTAAGGCTTCATCTCTTGTCTTTCACTATAAAACCCAAGTTGTTTCCTCTGATGGCCCTGTGCAGGTATCAGAGCTTCATCAGTATGGAGCTTGTATAATGTTTCTGCATGTTATGCCAGTCACTAGTCAAGCTTGACAGCTCCTCATTGCTGGATCATTACACAGAAGTGTAAAAAAACCACAAAAGGTGTTGGTCGATTTCCATGAGATTCGATGCAAATGTATAATCACTAAAGTATTTTAAAAGTGTAGTCAGTAAATGGCAGTAGAGTTGGTTTCCATAGCAATGATGTCGACAGCAATGTCACTGAAATTTGAGATTTTGTCACATAAAAGTAACAATGTCCATAATGAGTCGGAACAAAAGTCCACCCAGCCCAGTATCTTATCTCCAATAGCTGCCTAGATAGATGCCTAGGGCAGAATATAAGAGCAGAAAGATTACAATGTAATGTATACCAGAGATACACGAGCAGTATCCAGGGGTTTGCAGCTCAGAAACTTTCTGAGTTAGGGATGGCGTCTTTGTTTTCAATGGTACTTGATGGATTTTTCTTCCATGAGTTTGTTCTATTGCTTTCTAAGCCTATTTAATTTTCTGCACCAGATGTTTCTGTCTGCCACTTCCCTGCATTTCAAAAATCTTTACCAATATATAAATACCAGGAAAGAGATAGGCATGCCAAAACTCAAGGTGAGGTGTGTTCCAAGACTCCTAAGACCAAATCTAAGCTTTTTCTTTTACTAGCAGTTAAAAGCTGGTATAATGGACTTGCCAGAAATCCCTTTCTCTGGTTACTTATTGAACCATGAGCAATCAGGCCTGAGCTAGAGCAGCCCAAAGACTCCCCAAAAGCTAAGATAACTCATGCGGATACTCTGCATTTGGATTATTCCCAGCAGCTCTAAGGCCCTTGAGGAGAAACAAATAAGGCTTCATATTGAACTGGACCCTGGCGATGCACAAATCTTCTCCCTTAGGACTGATATCTATCTCGTCCAAATAGGGGGCGGCAAAAGATTTACACTTTCTCTGCTTTTTTCCTGCTAGCCCTTACACTTGAACCAAGTTGAAATGAGGTTGTAGCACAGAATCTGGGCCCTGTGTCTAATCCAGTGTTTGTTTTCCATCACTCACTAGTCCTGTTTCATTAAGACCCCACATTTGTTCCCGCCTATTTAGAGAAAGAATTGTTTTTTCAATAGCTGTGTTTTAACCAAGGAAGTTCTGAAGAACCCTATGGAGGCTATAAAGTGGGACAAAATATCATAGAAAGATCCTAAATTTAAATTCTTTCTAATGCGGTAACTGAAAAAAGAGAAAAAGGAAGAAAAAAAAAATGCAAACAAACAAAAAAACCCCAACCTAATTTACTCTTCTGCCCAGTACAGAAATATTTCTCTTTAACAAAAAGTGTCCCGGCAGCTTGTGAGTCTGGCTCTCGCTCTGCTGGAGTGGGCAGCTGAATCTGTGCAGGGGGATGTTGCTTCACTAGATTCTCACTAAAATGCATACTTTAAAACTGTAGCATGTTTCCCCAGCAGAGCTGATTTGGGAATGTGTTCATAGTGAATAATTCAATGTATTCTTCCTGTGCTTTGTTCATGGCTGTGTCAAAGCAAGCACATAATATCTGTGAATGTCTCTGCTAATAATGACTATTCAACAAACGGTCCATAAAACAAACTACAGCCCAAGAGCTATTCCCTGCAAGAATTCACTGCCCAGTGTTTGCAGTGGATTTTACCACCTAAATTACCTGGAATGTTACCTGTTTCTGAGTGAGCGGCTGCAACTTTTTTAATGAGTGAATGAATCATAAATAACAAATAGCAAATAATCAAAACGAATGTCAGGTATCCTTATTCACTTACACTCATCCTCTCTCAGCTATCAGTTTGGACTGCACACTTCCTAAAATATGCTCATGAACAGTCCTGGGCTGATGCATATACATGAAGAATTTCAGTCTCAGAGGAGAATGTTCCAGTAAAATATTTGTGCAACTGCACTATGTTAAAACAGAAGCTATTTTACTACTCCAGTATTATGGTTTGAGAGGGGATCATAAGAATAGATGGCTGGATAGAACTCTAATTTCGGAGCATCTGGATAGCTAATGTTAGGAAGCCAAGCTCACATAGGTTTGCTCCATTGTTACAGTTAACTCTTGAGATGTGTCAAAATTCTGCTGATGTCAAATAAATCATCCCTACTGTGCCTCAGCATCCAGGCTGTGTGCCTTCCCTGGCTATTGGAAGGTTACTGAGAAAACAGGGCAGACTCTGTAAGATTAGCCGCAGTACCAGTGCTTTAATATGCTCCACTCCCTCGTGAGAGAGAAGGTGGCATGATCTGAGGTAATTGTGGTTATTCATGACAAAGAAAGAATTATTCAAAAGTTACTGCATTAGCCTAGGTCTTCAACTATCTGCATTTTCTCTGTGACTACCTGCAATCCACAGAGCTCCCTGATAGATCAAGTTTCTGTTTTCAGTAGCATTGGGTGAATAAGTATATTGCGACTGTTGTGTGCTCAGATGATGTCATAACAAGGCTACACAAATACCCACCATAAAGACAGGCAAAGTTTTCTCCCTCTTTGCCTCACCACAGTCATTCCTTCCGTGTTACTGCAAAGACTGCTATGATGATTTAGGCTACGTTGCTCTTTTTTATTTATAACCCTGATTTTTAAAACTTTGTCCTTTCAAAGGTTGTCAGATTTACTTCAGGTTTTGGAGAGCTTGACTTGCAACTACAGTGTCATGGGACAAAGGCCATCAGATGATTAATTTCTCCTGGCAATGTCTGTAGACATCCCAAAAATACAAAACATTCTGCAAGCAAATCAGCTGTTGTTTTTGTTCCATTCAAAGACGAAAGATTGAATCAAATTTAAAAAAAAAAAAAAGGGCAACACCAAAAAACCACAACAAAACACAGAAACATACATGCCACATTGTGAAGTTCAAGCATGGAAGTCCTGCGATTAGGAGAAGGAGAAACTGTTCGATGCTTTGGTCTCAGTCTCCTTGTGAGTAATCAGTAATAAAATAATTCTGTTTTTATGATGCACAGAAGGACACGTTAAGGTCTAGTGCAAAAGGCTTTGAATTTTTTATTCTTTTTTTCCCTGTTGGACATGAAATTACCACGTAGAGTGATTCAGCCAATTGGAAATGGTGTATGGCTTTAAATATTTATGCCCGTTATGTCTTTTTCAGTCCTCAAATTCCTGTAAAACTGTTTAGTGCAAGGAGCTGCTAAAACTGAGTTGTGCAAAAAGTACTGAATGTCTTACCTTTGGATAGCTACTTTTGCCTTGATACTGATCACTGAAATTAAGGGTTAGGTGTACATCTACGTTAATTTATTCATGCTGAGTATTAGTTGCACCACCCTGACATCATCCTTAGACAGTTTGGAGCCCTAGAAGAGGAGAAACTGATGATTTTTAGTTGAGGTTAGTAATACTTTGGGAGGTTGAAGTATTTGGGGAGTATTAGAACAGCAGTGATTTAGGGTGAAGTTTATTACCTGAGTTAATACAACAGGAGCATCTGTGATTCCTGAGAGTGAGTGCAGCAGTAAGCTGGGACAGAGCCAGTTCTGAAATACGAGAGAAATAATGGCTTGAAAGTAGAACTTAGTTTTATCAGTAGAAAACTGCAAATAATTCTTCACACTGCAGCTATTGCAAGAGACTTTTTTTTAAAGAGTTGTCAGGAACTCAGGAAAATTATTTTCAATTCCCACCTCCATTTGGGCAAGCCAACACTTACAGTCTGGTATTCAAGATCTGGTGTTTGGATGCCTGCAGATGCAAATAGGCCTCCTATTGTATATCCTGTCTATTTGAATTGTAAACTTCTCAGGGTTGGAATTATGCCTTGTCATATGTTTTTATACTACCTGGCAAAAGCTTTCTAATTTTGATTGAAATCTCCAGGCATTATTGTAATGAAAATAACTGTAATTATCTCCAATGGGACAAAATCCAAGTGTCAGATTGAAATTGAAATGCTAAAATGGACTTAGTGGCAGACAGGTACCTACAGCGCAGTAGAAGGCCCTCGTATCACAGACACTGTTAAAACATTAAACTTTCAATCAGCATTTTTCTGAGTTACCCAAATACATATTTCTACAACTAAGAATTAATACATCCTTGCATCAGGCTTTATGTAATTTCTAAATTGAACTAGCCATAATCCATGTACTTTCTTCTGGCAGGTTTCTATACCCCTACGTTACAAACAGCCATCCATCCCCCAGAAAAGCTGGTTCTCTGAAGGTAGATATCAGGAATAGAAGAGATCAGTGAAGGCATAGAGTTGTGAAATGGAATAAAAAACAAGGCAGTAAATGCCTGGAACTAAAAGTTCTGCCTCCAGTTTAGGTTCTTTTCACCACCCAGGACTCAGAGCTACTAACAACAATCCTGTTTATTGATAAAATGTTACTCAAAATGTTAAAAAGTTTAAGTTTCTATAGTTAGTCAAAGTTGTGCTGGAAGCTAACACAATGAACTACAAAACAATGCAGCTGTGCATTTGTTCCACACCAGTGTGATCCTCAGTGCCCTCTGGAAGTAGTAGAATACTAGGAATAAAGCAGAGAGGGGGAAAGGCAATAGGAGTCCTCTCCTTGTGTCACTGGGTGGACATATGAGAGAAAATTCATCTGCATGAAAAGGAAGAACAAAAAAAAGATTTTAGATGATCAGTCAAAATAAATTAAGATAATAGTTTTAGCAGATCTGCCCTTCTGTACAAGGGTTAATTCTGCTGCTAGAAGAAATGATGCCAAGCATGTCACCAGGACTGATCTGATGCTCACAGAAAGTTTGTGAGCCATATCAAGAAATTTTCCAGAAATTTTTCTCTCTTGTATTTACACTACCTGTTTGTGTCACATCTCTCTACTCTGTCTCCACCATCTTTAATCACTTTTGTAGATTCCTGTCTTCATCTTCCCATGCTTTCTTCTGATATTTTGAGGAGAAATAAGGCTTATTAAAGGCGATTTTTCAATAAGGCACACTGAATATTTGCTCACTTAGACACAGCCTGTTACCAAAATCACATTTGTTTCTTTTCACTATTTTTTGTTTCTGTTCCCATTCTTCCTCAAAGTTCTGGTTTTGTGTTGTAAAAGCCAGTGACTCTGCCACAATTTTTAACAGGCAGCGCTTTCTCGAGAAGCATAAGTTGTTTGTTACAGTCAATATAAAACCCAGGTTCTGTTATCAGGCATTAGAAATTACTTAAATGGTTATAATTATAAAATAGAAATATTTTTTGAAACACAGTATACAGCAGTTTTCACTGGGTTACCTTTGGAGGATTGTTGGAGCACTTTAAAAGATATTTAAGCATTAATATCCCTAGCTAAATGGCATGAGAGACGGTAAAACTAAGGAGAAATGCTTTGGGATGGGAGCTTTGAAAAGCTTCCTGATTTGCGTCCACTAATAACTGGGCTAAAAGCACTAAATTGACTTTGTGCAAGTCTGTGACTAGCTGGAAACAACAGGGGTTCACTAGAATGAGGACAAACAAGACATGTTAGCAGCCTGGAGAGCTGTGAGGATGTAATGCTCAGAAGGAGGATGTAATAAGGCACATGTATTTTCTGAGTGACTTATATGCAAGACCTTAATTGCATTGTAGTTCTGCCTGAGTAATGTAGACAATAGACTGCATTATTACTTTTAATAGAAACTGTGTTTAATTGTATTAAACACAATAATATTTTAGTTCTGCCTGAGCAATGCAGACAATGGAATTCATTATTACATTTAACAGAAAATGTATTTAATTTTCTAGTAAGTAATCTCATTGAAATTGAAATGGTCTACTAAAATATTTTCCAAAAACAAATTACCTTTGGCTGTAATATTTTTTCAAAATAGAGCTGTCCATATTCAATTAATTTAACTTCCTTTTAAGCCGAACTGCGGGAAAAAGTGATTTGCTTTTAATTTTATGTGGAATTGTTTCACATTTGATCTAATCATTACCCATGTTTTATGCCCTAGTTATGAGCTTTCTGTATAACAAGAAAAACAGAAGCGTCCATGTACATGTGTAGGTATATTTACACAAAGGCTTTATCATCCCATTCAGTGAGTGGGACAGAGAGACCTGTACAACTGGGTTTCCTTCCCAGGGTAAGAAGGCAACAGAAAACAATTAAGTGCACCCCGGGTGTCACATGGAGTCTGAAGACGGCCAGAAATCAACATAGATCCAGAAATCTGGAGAGTCCAGAAATTCTGTAGATTAGACAATAGCTGCTGAGAGCTCTGTATATTTAAAATACATCATTAAAGAAATAGGTTGATAGGTCGATTAAAGATAGGCCATTTACAAGCAACAACTGCTTGTGTGCACAGAGGCAACTATGCTTACAATCATCTAGGTCTGGTCACAATGTCCACATGAATTAAGATGCTAATTTGTGACTAGAACAGAGCACGTCTCAACCTGTGTTCTTGCACTGCTGCTGAGCTACACAGTCACCCTGTGCAAGATGGACAGCCCAGTATTAAAGTAACTCAGGCAAAGAATAGTTTGAAGGTAACGTGACCATGACTGGTTTTCCACTTCTGATCTCAGCAGGAGCTCTGCCGAATCCTTTCTTTTTTTTTTAACTCTCTTTCTGCCCAACCCACTTCTCCTCCCGCTGCTTCATATTCTTCTTAGAAAGAGAAAGAAAAGGTAAAGGGAATGCATTTTCATTTAAAAGTAACAACAAAAGCTTAAATCCAAAAATGTAATTCCAATAAAAATTTCAGTAAAAAAAGATGCATTTTCTTTCAGTAGCTCTCACAGGAGCACTTTGAGAATGAATTCAGAACAGCATGTTCATTATGCTGAAATCAAAGAAATTGGAGAAGGAATGGCAATGGTTTATAATTATTTTATTTATAGTTTGGTAGGATCAAGGACTTTCTGAGGTGGATCAGGACCTCATTGTGCTGGACATTGTAAGCACAGAATAAAAAGATGATCTGCACCTCGTGGAATTTATTACCACTGTCAAATTTTGGCAATAGCAAAATGAATCTAGCTTGGAAAAGCAGCTTTTGCTAACTTATGTGCCGCGTCTTTATTTTCTTAGGAGCTAATGATAACTATCCATTGTGAATCATTACAGCTATTTCTCTTTTTTTCTATTGTCAAAGTAAACCTCCCGAGTTGGCGGCTTTTTTATGGGCAGCAAAGGTTACTAGTCAGATTTGTTGGGGGCCAGAAAAGTGGGGCATCCCTACTTGTAATTCACATCTTGCTTCTGCTTACATTGCAATTCTCAGGACTTTATGTGCTGTCAGATTTATTGTTGGAAAACTGATTCAAACTTGATCTTAATAAAAACCTATCTTAATTATATGTAAAAAAATAAATCCTAAAAAGCTCAGCTTGTTTCTTCCTGCCAGGCAAATTCCAACAAATAACCCATGAAGCAGAAAATTACTTTGGATGGCATCACATCTTCATAACCTAGCTTTTATATCTGTCTTAAACCTTTGAAAAAAAATGGTCATGTGTAGCCATCCTTGACTTCAAGACCTAAGGAAATTTCTTTTGTCATGAGATAAAATCAGGCTTTTTGGCTTCTCAGAAATCAGAAGAAACTTTGCAAGTGACTCTGGAAGGAATGGGGGAAGAGAGCAGGGTCAGTAGCATTCCTCCTCCACTGGTCAGCTGTGTAAATCCAGTGTCAAAGGGAGAGAAAGAATTTTTCCAGTAGGTAGGAAATGACACAGAGAAGAAAACTGGCATGTGAAATTTAAGTAGCCACTGCAGTCTTAGTAACAGAGCCATCAAAGAACACAGTACAGTTAGTAATACTGGTGCACTTAGAAAGTCCAGGGCTACTGGACAAGGTTTGTCTCACTTTATGGTAAATGAGTGCTATCCACTTAACAGCAGCAGAAAAGCAAAGTCTGAGGCAGGAACTCAAATTCTGAAACAGCCTTCACTCCCACTCTTCTCACATACCACCATGGTGGCACTTTGACATGGAGAACCATGAATCTACAATTCAGCAATTACCCTTCATAATGGATAGGCTCTTGGGGTTCCATTCTCCAGGTAACCCTGGCGCCTGGGCTGCTGCAGTGAAGACTGCATTACTGTGACCCTGAGGACCTAGATCTTCTCTGCTTTCCCAAGAGGGTTTGAAATGGCGAGTTTCACTCTGTTGCTAACCTCTCATCTCAGCAGAGATGAGGCGCTCAGCAGAGACAAGATGCATATTCAGTTTGCTCATCTCCTGTCCTCCCTCTCCACTGTATGCTGGTCTATATCTCCAGCCACTTCATTCCTTCCAGCTGCCTGACTATGAATATCTCAAAAAAGAGACAAACACTGTGGTTCGGTCCACAAGCCTTTGATGGGAAGATGTGGAGGTTTTCTATCTCCTGGGTTATGGGAGATAGAAAAACAAACATCACAGACTTGCCTACAGTACCTGAGCAGGTTACAACAGCATGGAAAGAGTCAGTGGTACATTGGAGAAATCCCAGATCTCACTGACACACACTTGCACTTGCGGTGAGGCACTGAACCCGATGACAGGTGCAAGTCATGCCTCCCAGCACCACAGCTTCCTACTTGGCAGAAGAACCAGCCCTTTTTTAAACAAAAGCTAAACTGTTCCCCAAAGCTTTGCAGCATGGCAGAGATTCTGAAGCAAATCTAACCCCCACAAAACTGAGAAACGCATTTGGGGACGATGTGTCTCCAGGATAGTTTTGGAGCTACATAACGCTCATCACATCCAAAAGTACAGAGGCAAAGAGAGAAGAACACATGATACCATGGGAGTAAAAAGGAGTCCAGAAGAGCCACATGATTCCAGAGTGCTCTGTGATATTTCAGTTACTCTCTTGCTTTAGCAACGCTGTTATCAATAACAGACTATTCTAGGATTTCTCTCTACACACTGCAGTGAGTGTGCAGTAAGGGTTTCAGAACAGTTTCTTGTAACAGAAATAGTTTGCCCTGTTGTCCTTGGCTGCAATTTTCCCCTCTCTATACACTTTCTGCTAGTGCAGCATTTTAGTGCTGCAGCTGTATTAACATAGTTTGCGAAGCACTTCAGGACCATTCAGCTTGAGAAGAGATATATTAATGTAAAATATTCTTCAATGAGTAAGTTAAACAGTAAACACTATATTGATTCAATGCCTCACAAAGTCTTACAAGATTTAATTCAGATAGGCTTGGATGTAAGCCTTTGTAGCATGGACTGAAAACTGGCTGAAGGCTTGTAAACAAATTACAAAGATTAATGGCACTGCAACTTGCTAGGAGCCTTCTCAAACACATTTTCTGGGTGCCTTGAAATATTAAGTACTTACGCTTACAACACTATGGAAGTCAGGAGTTACCGTGGGAGACCACCCAGTTTTGCAGATCGGAAACAGAGAAGCTTGGAGAATATTTGCAATGCATCAACCAGGATTTTGGTAAGAATTCAGATCCAATCTAATATGCTAGTTGCAAGACCATCTTTTCAGACAAATCTTCCCCACATAGCTTTGGAGATTCTGATACTAAATCTGCTTCTATCAGTTCTATAACTGGTTTGAATTAACATGTTTCTCAAGCTTTAATAAAAGTCAAAACAAAAATTCGTGGTAGTTTCTCTCCATAACATTGCCGTCACTTTCTCTGCTCCTTTTAGTCATACAATATTTAATATTATGTCATAAAGCTTGTTTACCATATTGACATTTTAAAATATTTAGGGGAACATCAGAATAGCAGCAGTTGACATTATCCTCTCCCTGACACTGACCAGAAGAAGATGCTTAGGGAAAGAATATGAAAAGGAGGCAAGTGTATACCTTCCTAGCCCATGGTATATAGATCAAATATTAACTCAATGATTAAATTCACATTTTACATTAATAGCTCATGGTGTGCCTACATCCTATCAGTTTTTCCAGCCACTTTTTAAACCCTGTAATGATTGTGGTCCCTTCGTTCTATGACAGTGAATTCAACAGTTTAATTACACAATGAGTAAACATTTGCTTTCTTTTATTTCAAGCTTGTTAGGCTATTTCACTTAATAATCTCTGTTCCTTGTGTTATAAAAATCAGTGCACAGTCATGCCCTATCCACCGTCTTCAAGTTATTTGTGATCTTATGTTTTTCACATAGTCTCCTAGTCACTCTTTTTATGAGACTATGTTCTTTTCAGACCAACAGGCTTTTGGACAAAAGCATCATCAAAAGCTTTTTGGAAATCAACATACACTATATCAAGTGGATGACACATGCCCAAAGATCTCAGCTGGATTTGCATCACTGATCACTGTTTTTTTAAAGAAAAGCTTTACTGACTCTTCCTCAGAATGTCACATTTATCCACATCTATTATTTTTATTCTTTATCACAGCTTCAGTCAATTTGCTTGATAAGAAAATCAGACTTATTTGTTTGTAGATTTCACAGCCTGCTTATTCCCCACCTGCACACACCCCACAGGGTCCTTTTAAAAATGAGCGTTAGGTTTGCCACCTGCTCTTTCTTTGGTATAAAGACTAATTTATTCAATAGTTTACCCAGAGTGGTTAGTAGTTCAGCAGCAACTTTGAGAATTCTTGGGTTAATACCATCTGTTTCTTATGGTGTTTGTTATTATACATTTTATTGATCTGCTCTAAAACCTCTTCTGCTGACACTTCACTTTGAGACAGTTCTTCAGACTCGTCCCCTATAAGTCAAGACTTCAGTGCAGCGACCCCTCTAAGCTCCCATGTGGTTAACACTAATGTAATCAGTTCTTTTAGCCTTTCTGCTACAACCACAACACTCTCCAGTGCTTCTTCCATAGCTCAGCCATCTGTCAGACTTGGGAAGAATGCGTGGTTTTCATGTGTTTTAGAGGGATGTGTTTTAGAGGGACTTTATTAACAACTTCCACGCCTTCAGCAGCTTGCTTCTCAGAATCAGTTTTGACATAGCTTATTACGTTTTTACGTTACACATATCAGAATTTTAATACATTTTCTGGTTTGTGCCTTTGGATACAATTTCTGTGTTTTGAAGGATGATGTTTTACTTATAATTGCCTCTTTCCTTCTGTTGTTTAACCACACTCCTTCTTTTTTGGTCATTTAGATTATTTTTTGATAGGGATAAACATTTACTTTGAGGCTACAATATTGTGTCTTTAAACACTCTTGAAGGCATTTTGATTGATTTTGATTACTTTTGATTACTCCCCTTTATCCTTTAAAATAGTTTCTTGGTTACCACCTAGTTCCCATTTTGAAGTTAAATTTTACTGTAGTGATTTTTTTCACGTCTATAAGGTTGCTGAATTGAATACATGTGGTTACTGTTCTTCCTTTTGAAGATAGTTGCTTCAAGGGACACTCATCAGTGATTTCTAACAATGTAATTTTTGCATAGTGGCTTACCTTGACACTTAGCTAACATTCTTGGGGAAAGGCGAGGTTTCATTACAGCTGCATTTTCAGCCCTTGCAGACTCCCTTATCACCCATAGTATTGTGCAGTCATCATTGCCCACCTGATCCTGTAGTCAATACATCACATAATATTCTCCCCATTTAAACATGAAATTTTAATGTGAAGAATTTCTGTGATGAAAATTTAGAGATTTTATTTTTTAAAGTTAATTTATATTAAGCACGTATACCAATCATTTTTGTCAATTTTGTCCCTATGTTTTCCTCAGCATAAAGCACCAGCATAAACCTCTAATTTGCTCCTTGATTTTCTAGTGTACCACTAATTATTACTTTTCCACCAAGCACCTGAGACCAACTGTCTCATTCATAGCTGCAGTTTTTCCACATAACCCCACTGTTACTTCTCCCAGTGCTGCTGTTATCTACATGAACATTCACCAACAGCTCCACAACAGTATTCTCTAGGAAACTGTCCAGATGGCTCATGAAATTTGCCACTTGTGCACCTGGTAGAGAAGTCATCATGCATAATATACTTATGTGGGGTTTTTTTCTAAAACATGTAGTTTTTAAAATAAATACATTAGGAAATAAAGCCCTTTTTCTTTGCTAGATCCTTTTGTTACAGAGAGTGTTTATATGTTATTTCCTAAAAGACATGGAACAAAGAGAGTACAGATTCAAGAACCCTTGCATGAACATTTCAAAGCTATTTAATTATCTTTGTACAAGTATTTCTTCAAAGCTATTGTTTGCCAATATGTTTATAACTGTTGACAATCATTAGGCTGTTAATGTGTGATCATTTTATACCAAGCTAGTGTGCCGGTGGTTTCTTTGCATTTGGCCCCACTTATGTGTCCAGTCTCTTGCCTTTGACCTGATAGTCACATTGCAGGTCTTTGGGACCAAGTAGGAAGGCTTTCTATTTATTCTATATTTCCTGAGTTTCTGTTGAAGTATGGTAATAGTCCACAGTTACCAATTCTACATAGGCTACACATTCATCCTGCCTGTGCCAAATGGACACCTCCTCTTTATAACACAATCAGTGCACATCTGGTCTGATAGTTGAGTAGGCAGGGAGTTCTTATCACATGATTTTACAGAGGCACACACAGATTCCCCGTGTAAGAATTAACTTATAGTCAGTGTGTGACAAATGCACGTAACACCATCCATACACCAAAGTACCGAACTTGCATGATGCAATGTCAAGTCTCCAGTAGGGACAGCTTAAAAAGTTTAGTTAGTGCAATACAGTCAGAGAGACTGTAATCAATAAACAATTCACATTTTCATATGGTATGCAGCCTTAGTATAATAAATTCAAACACCTTCCAAATCTAAGATAGAACATTTACATAGAACTTTATATACATTCCATGTTCAAATTATTATTATGGGGTTTAGTGTTTTTATGTACAGCATCTGGGTCTTTTTTATGTAGCTGAATGAACAATTCAGCAAGTGACCTAGAACTGACCCCAGGAAGAAACTCCATTTTTGCACTGACATTGACAGATCTTCTGAGTGGGATGATCACAACCAGAGGCAAATGCTGTCATAAACAGTGATTTTACAGAGCTTACAGCAGCACGCAAACCATTCAGTCAGGCCTGTAGCATTAGTCAAACCTCTTTCACCAGCAGGTACAAATACACCTACCCTCATGCATTTGAACACTGTAACAAGGAGTTCCAGTCTGAGATCCTTTAAACTTTCATTTCTTCTGATTTCTTGCATTTAGTTGTACGCAGTCTTGGCTTGTATATCCTTTGTTCTCTCTTCCTGCAGTCCTTGCGTGCACATAACATCTGAGCAACCCCCTTGCTTCCTTTGTGCTACTTTTTCTGTCACAGAAGAGAGGAATTCCCTTTCTCTTTGAGTCACTTGCTGTGAGAAAGAGGAATTCCCAGAGCTGACTGCAGCCTTGCTCCATCCGATGTCCTACAGCACCTACACAGAGGATTAAGGAGGGTGACTAATGTCTGGATATATTTATTGCTTTACAGAAACCTATTAATTCTATTGGAAAAGTGGTTGGAAACTCAGTGTTGGAGAAAGATGGCTCATACCATGCCAGCAAGAAAATGACTCCATGGTGACCCAGCATGCTCTGGAAATCATTCCTTATAAGATGTCAGAAAATACTGCATGTTCAGGCTATGTTAAAGCCTCTCTTTCCTTGTCTGCTAGTTTATCTGTAGGAGTAAATGCAGTAAGTATGTGAGTACACGCAGATGAAGGCATTAAAGGTGGTTCTGGATCTTTGTTGTACAATTTAAAGGTACAATTAACTGTAGAATTTACAAACAAAAACAGGCCAGGGAACAATAATTGAGAGAATAATATTGCAAACATATAGACTCTAGGTCATTCCCTCATTCGTCTTCAGCTTGATGGAAGAAGGTCTGCAGTAAGTGAAGGATGGGCCTGTTGTAATGAAGCTGTCGGCAGTAACGAAAGTCGTTTGTGCATGGCCTACCACACTAAATTACTACTGACTGCCTAAGACGGAGCTCTCATCAATCCAAACACACCTGCTGGGCAGGGCGATGTGGACCATGGGGTAAGATATCATTATTCTCTCAGGGACGCCTCTGCTGGTTCTTCATCATCACGCATCCCTTCTCTACATGAGTTATCATTGATCAAGTTCTGTTATTTCTTCAGGTACAGAGCCGTGGTACATACAGTAACACCATTACTCTTCCTTGCAATTCACATCCACCTCTGAATTATTTCTTGCCCTTCCAAATGAGTTATTGTCCAACATCTAAGCATCTAAGCTCTTCTTTTTTTCCCCTTCTGCCCTGAATATCAATGCTGGAAAATAAAAAGGAACACTCCACTTAAATCTGTGCTTCCTAGACTTAAGCCATTCGGTATATCTTCTCTAAAAGAGATGACTGGACCTCTTCTAATTAGTTTTCCTTAGCTGACATTCATGTACAATTTTTTTGTAGAGCGGGCCCTGAGCAAGAAACAAATCCGAACGTTACCTGTCTGAATGCAGGGGCAATCATCAATGTAAAAAAGTAAGGTTGGACACGTGTGTAGCAGCAAATTAAATTTCAGCAACATATCCCTTGGCTATAAATGTCAGGAAAAATCAGTAACAGAGAGAAACATTTGTTCAAAATTATTTCGCTGGAATTAATTTTCCTGTACAGGAGAGAAGGATGGTATGTTGTTTACATAATCAACGTTCTCTAATTATATTCTTTCTGATGAACTCATCACACCTTGACATTTATTTTACATCACTTCCACTGTATCAGTCTCAAAATTAAACCAACACTGAAATGTTTACCTCTGATTCTGTCTCTTCTAAATTTGCCTAGTCCTGGGGACTGTTTCTTTTGTAAATCTGCTGCACAGCATTGTGAGAGGATTCAAATGTCTTAGCTGTTTGCTAAGTAAACTTACCTTCAGCGCTGTTGGAACACCAGCTATCATTTTAGCTCTGTATGCAAAAACTGGCCACTTTGTATCATCTTCAAATCGTCTATCCTGCAACCTGTGCTCCCATCCTCAGGCTCTGTGCGTGATGTGTGCAGACCCTACATCTTAACTATGAACCATATGAGATTCTGGGTTAAAACAGTAGCAAATGGATGCTATGTCTGTGTGATCCCTGTTTATTACCTATACATTTTTCCCAGCTTTCTACGCATTTGTTTAGAGCTGCATTCAATGGATAACTCCCATTTGCCAAAACTTAGGCACTTCAGTCTAAGCTTTGTAGCAAAGTTGCATTTTCTGGTTCTGATGAAGACCTGAAGTGAACATGCCAAAAGACAGCCTGAAAAGCTGCCCTTTACAGGTATCAGAACTGATCAGAACAGCAGTGAGGTAATTTTAGTTGCTCATCTTAAAACTAGTCATAAGTCATTGGCTTTCTTAAGATATTGGGCAGAGTACCCAGATCTGTTCTAAAGAAAAATTGCATCTTATTTCTGTATCTGTCATATATGCAAAATAAGCATTGTCTTCATATAGAAATATGATTTACTCTCAACATTCCATTTTGTGTCATGGCAATAGTTTTGCAATATCCATCACCTCTAACTTCCAGCATTGTTAGCTTGTATTTTTAAAATGGCTTTATTACCTACATCAAATGTGCTTTGAGAGTCCAGCATTAAAAGATATTAGCATCTTAAAAAAACTAATCATTTTCATTTGCAAACATAAACCTGGCTCTATCATTAAAATCAATAAACGGAATACATCAGGGAGAAATATGGGAAACTGACAGGTTAGAATTTCAGAATATTAGGATGAAAATATGTCTGGAGAAATGTATTTGGTTACTTAGAAGAATAAGCCAGTCTTTTGTCTATTAATATTCTTAACTATTTAGCCTTCCAGATATATACTCAGGTAGAAATTCATTAGACATAACTTCCACATTTACAGTTACGAACTAGGTTGGTCACTGAAAAGGAGTGAGAAGAGAGTGGGAAAACAACAGAAAGAGTCAGAAACGTGCAAAAGAAAGACCTTGAGTTTTGCTTTGGTTATGCTTGTTTAGTGGATAGGATGTGCTCTGTGATTGTGTGTATCTGTGAGAGAATGTGTATATATATTAATATGTGTTTATCAAAACAAAATTATTGTGTGCACAATTTGAAGAATTTTGTCAAAGTTTCAAGGGCAAGCATTGACGATTGGGAAATAACAGAATTAAGGGAGTGCCTGCAAATTTAGTTTGGCCTCTGGTACGTGTGCATTATGATACAGCTCCTAATCCCATGATCACATGCTTATATTTACAGAGAACTGTTGTCTCATTCAGTGTTCGAAATTGACAGGGTGTACTTAATGAACAGCTCTTTAATATTTGATTTTCTTCTTACTGTTCAGTATGTGCTCTTAGTCCTTATTCACCACATTACATTCAAACCCTGCTCTGAATACGGAACTATTCATTTCCTCATGGACTTTTCTGTGGTGTTCATGACTAATATCTAAGTGCTTCACAAACATTAATGAATTGATCTTCACAAAACCCAGGTGAGGTGAAGGCTGTCATTATCCTCTTTTTTGTAGACTGAAAACTGACCCGCAGAGGAGTTAGAAGTCAAACATAGTCACTGACATTAAGCACGTTATCTGAGATGTGTGGCACCTAAGTTTTCAGAGTATTTAGCAGTAGATCTCATTTTGTATGCTGAGAGCACATCTCTGATTGACTGCAGCTATAGTTGTGAGCATTTTACACTCCTGCCAATCAGGAAACAGAGTCTCATGCTGTGCACCCTGGGAACAAGGAACAAACTGTTAATGACCCCATCTGAAAACCCCACTTGGATTTGAAGTCACTTTCTAAGCAGCACATCAGAATTCACCAGAAAAGATGAAGATAAAACCTAATTCCTGAGTTCAGCATGTGACTGTTTTAACTGTGAGACTTTCCTTTCTCTTCTTAAAATTCCTCCCTCAGAAACCAAGCAACTTCTAAAAATGTGCAACAAATGAAGGAACAATCCTATGCAAGTTTCTTGCCCTACACCACATGCATTTCCCATTCCTTATTCTTCAAAAAAGCAGATGTGTTTTATCTTAAGTCATAGTTTAAATGACAGGCATCTGGAAGTCAATTTAAAACAAGCCCAGAATCTTTTGTCCTGATGTAGTTAGGAAATCATTGCTGAGGAGGAAAAGATAGGTATTATCATGGACAATAAAAGAGACACTTATTTCATGAGCAGTTAAAGGTAGATTTAGTCTTCTCTTCTTTCTGCACCCATGACCTCAGAAACACATCCGTGTCTTGTGTAACAGATGGAAATGAGCAAAGAGTCTTTGCTGCATAATATCACCACTTTTATCATAGAATCATAAAAATCAAAGAATAATTTAGGTTGGAAGGGTCTTGAAACTGTAGTCATCAACCTTTGCCATTTTAAGGATGTCCCTAACTAATGGCAGTTTAGAACCTTGCCACTAATAATTTCTGATTCCATTCAGGACACATCCTCTGGCCTGCTCATTACTGAACGAATGAGAAATATTATCAGCCCATTCTCTACCCTAAAGATTCTATATATCTAAATTAGCTATTTAAAACCAGTCCCAGATAAAGAACCTGCACCTACAGCCTTATTGCTCGACACAGAGGACTGGTAAAACTCCAGAGTCAGTTTGAATTAGCAGTAAATAATATGGACCTCTTTTCATAATGATGTTAAGTATGGTTACATATAAAATACGACATAAAACTAGAACAAGCCTTCATGTGGCTAACAGATGACAAAGGGGGGTTTCAGTGCTGCCTATACAAGTCTAATCAAGAACAGTCATCTGAACAAAGGAGCCTCATAGGACATTTGCCAAATGACCATTTTAATGTTATGTAGTAGATTAAAACCAAAGGGGAGCATACTCAGTTTTGGAAGGAAGGATACAAGCAATTTCTAACACTACATTGCCTTCAATTCTTTATTCTAGTGCAATGAGTAGTCAGAGTCAGCATCTGAATTATTATAAACAATATACAAGATAAATTGATAGATTTCTTTATTTATCTTGATGATAATAATACTGTTCAGTAATCGATGCTGAAGAATGGAGCAAGATTAACATTGTAAACACACCCTGGAAAAGCTAAGAGGTGGGGCAGGCTAATGAAATACAGCAGAGGCTGAATGATCCTGCCAATAAAATTACCCAAGATGTCAGCAGTAGTTTTAAACCTGGGTTTTCTTTTAGTTTCTTTCTCTTGCTCTTTATTCTCCGGTTTTGCCATACTCCAGCTACTATTCCTTCCTTTCAATGCTAAAATATTATATTTATTTGGAAAACATCATTGCAGAGGCCACTGTCCAAGGCAAATACTCCAGGAAAAACTGTTATTTCAGTGACAAGATAAGGTAGTTTCTAGCCTGAAATAGTCACACAAATAAATGTATTTAATGATTACCCTACAGAATCAAAGAGTTCATTAGGGACCACAATGGTTTTCTGTACCTCCTATGTCCACTGGATGCATTTGCCCTGGGAACAAAGGTATTGCAGTGCTATGAGTTTCTTTGGGTTTCCCCCATGCTTTTTTTTACCCCTTTTGTCCTCTCCCTTTCACTGTGCTGTATTTGTTTTCCCCAAATATTTTGTCCTAAATCTTATTGCTTTCCTAGTCTTCCCATTTATTCTCCCTTCTTTTCCAGTTCCTTTCTCACTTCCATATTTCTCTTTGTTTTCTTTTTGCCCCATCTCTTCTTTTAAACCTTTTTTCACTCTGTACTCAGTTCTACCCTCCTGTAACCTCAGCCTCTCAAGTCCACATCCCTGTCTCTTTTTCAATGTAACCACCTTTCTAAACTTATGTTCCGTTCTTTCTCTTGTAGTTTTCCTTGGTTTTCTTCCCTGTCACCCTGCTGACCAGTGGCCAGAGAAACACGGAAATATCCAGAGCATTCACTATGCCTGTCTTTCACAAGTAATCCAGATTCTCTTTATGACTATTACTTGTATTTCAAAAGAAATGAGACACCCCAAGTGATCCCAGAGGCCTTGAGGGCTGTAAATAGTACATGTAGGATAGTACATATAGGAACGGTACATCAAGAAACGGTGCTCATGCAAAAAAACTTTCAGTCATGTAAACAAGACCTACAAAAGGAGAGGGAAGGGAATATTATTACTACTTGGGGGACATCAAATTTAAGTTATTTGAAAAATTATTTCTGGAAGCGTAGGGGAAAACCCCATCACATCTTGGCTGAACTCAGATGACCTACCTCTTGATCCTAATACCTTGAGTATAAGGCCATATTTGTCTGCCTACTAACATTTGCTCTGTCAGCTTCTCCTTCAGTCTGGAAGTCTGCCTTGGTCTGCTGCAAGGAAGAATGGGATCTGTCTGTCTGTTTTCGCATGTGGCTCTCACTTCTTTAAAGAATCAAGGCTCAAGATGTTCCCAGGAAGAAATCTGCATATAGCCCAAAGAAATAATTTGTTTTCCTGTGTTTCATTTTAATTGAAACCTAAAAGCAATGAGAATAAAAGAAGTGGTATGTGTAGTTCTTTATTTAGAATTTGCAGCTAACCAAGATAACTCCAGCAAAGCTCAGAGAGGGAGTTCTCTCTGTGGGAATGACTGACCTTTCAGGTCAAACCCTTTCTTCTAGTCCTTCCTTTCACGGCAGACAAACGCGAACTTCAGTGCAGAGACACAAGTAAGTGCTGACTAGAGAGAATGGCAATTTGTGATGAGGAATGAAAGACACTTCTCCTGTGCTCACATAGAAACAGTCAGTGTATTTTTCGTCTCTCTCTCATCAAATGGCAACAAAGCTGCTTCTCTAGCCACCAATTATACAACACAACTTCACTGGTACAAAGATAAAAGGAATCAAATATACATACCTCCATCTTTAAGACCTCATAATTAATCACCTCTAACCCATGTAACAGCCCACCCCTAGTCAGTTTGTAATGGTCATTATTTAATGATACAATTGCAACATCAATAGAAATTGAACTTTCGATTGCCTGCTCAAGTATGTCTTAAAGAATGGGGCAGAGTTAATAATTTCAAAAATAAAAAAGAAGCAAGATTTTTTTTTAAACATAGTTTTGTATTAGCAGAAAAAGAACAAGCTAAGCCACAGACTGTAAGCCTCCCTTCTCAAGCAGCTATACCCAAACAAAATGTCCATGCCTTTGCTTTGAGTGCAAATTGCCAGAATTTTCCTTATTTGATGTAATTCTCCCCTGCAGTATTCTAATGCTGTCTGTATCATAGCTTTAAATTTTCACAAGTGATCCTAGCGGCAGGAGCAGCTGCTGTTTTGTGGGACCCTTAATATAGCAATTTAGTCTGTGCTCAGATATTCCCTGTAGTTTCAGCTGCAGAGGTATAAGATGCTACTAACCTCAGCTAGTTTGGTACCACGTCTCTGTTGGGGGTTGCCCACCCTGCAGCAGGGCCAGCAGAAGGGAAGGAACCTGTTCTGTGAGCGATCCTCATCTACTGCAGTGCAAGGAAAACATTTGAGCTGAAAACACCAGTGAAGCCCGTCTAAACTGAGCCAGCTGACATTGTTCTGGAACAGAAGAATAACAATAAGCGTTTGGGAGCCTGCGACAGCTCACATTATGCACTGGTCTACGCAGATCAGATGATTGCAAATGGAAGCGATGTATGCTGACTTCTTGTTTTCTCTTTTGGGTTTCATTGTCCCCGTGACTAAAATGAGAGCTTGTACAGAGTGAAAGTACCCGTGTACTTTCCATGCGTGAAAAATATAACACATAGACGACCTTGAATTTGTGCATATACAGACTGCAGTTTGTACTTTATAAATCGCTTTGTAAAGTTTGTTGAATGTGTTGCGACCTTGCATGAAATGTCAATTAGTCTTCTGTACTTTTGAAATGCTTTTGTGAGCACTTTGCCGCGTCCCCAGGTAATAGACCTGCTTCTAAAAGACAGTAGCAACCCTGACAGTTTTCCGAGATGTCAGCCTGCCCTGTATGAGAGTGCAACCTGACGTGCAGCCGGTGTTGAACTGGTCAGTGCCACCTGCAGTCAGTCCCAAGACAATGTTTAACAATTAGAAAACACATAACCTGAGTTAACAGGTGTATCTTGTTTTGTCTTATCCCCTTGCCTGCCCTACCTTAACACAATTCAGTCTGGAAAATCTCTTCTCTGAAATCACATAGTGAGAGGTTTTGATAAGCTATCACCGTGTTAGACATCTCTCCAAGGAGGATCTGAGGAAAATGTACAGAGACAAGGCGTTGCATTCATGCATATGAATTCAGTAACATATCAAGTTGCCTTTCTCCTAGGATGTGAAAATTCAAACAACGCAGACATGGCTGATGTGACTGGAGCTCACAAATCGTAGCTGTGCTCCTCGGCAGCCTTCCTTTTCTAATTGGCGTATGTGATTACTTCTGGGGCAGAGTAGGGGTTTTTTTCCCTCTCCGTTTTCTTCACCAAACTTGAAGTACTGACTGCTGGAGACTGCTGTTGAATGGTGTCACTACTGTGATAAAGTCTTCCTGTTATTAATTTCACTATTAACAAATAACGTTTTACATTGAAAGATACATAATTCACAGAAAGTTGCATTTTTATCTATCAATAGTAAAGGGCTGTACATAGACAGAAGGAATTATTTAATAAGATTCTTCACTCTCTACTGTGCTCAGCTGAAGGGAGAGCACATGACTGAGAAACCCCTTTTCTGGCTCCTTTTCAAGGCAATCCAACCAAATCACCTACTTCCATATTTTTCAAGTGCCCTGTCTGCAGGGTAAGATTTGGCACCTGATTTTCCTAAGCAGCTGCACGTTTGCAACTGCCCATGAAATCAGTGTCTGTAGTGTCTTGAAAAAGGCGCCCAAGATTAGAGGATTTTTTGAAAAGCCAGAAAATGACTTCATTTCCTTGTAGCATGGGAAAGGAAAGTGAGCATAATGATACAAATACCTCTCACTTTATTCTAAAATATCTTAATCAAAGATTGAGCATTTCAGATGAAGTGTAATACCGCAATTAATAATAGTTGTTGTTCAGGGCCCATTTTGTGTTGCCATTGCATTAGCAAATTCACTTCATATACGAAGGACCTTTGTTTTTTCTCTTGGTATTTTAATAGTGGCACTACTGTGTCACTGGAGAGTTCTCAAATGATACGATTAATAACTAGATACAGATGACACAGTCCAGCCTATTAAGGCCAGTTGTTTCCTGTATCTAACATAATTCATTCTATTTAGCATTTACCACATATTTTGGATCCAAAGCTTCCTGAGATGCAGGTTCATAGTGTAGATGTTCTTTTTTGTAGCTTGAGAATTTTGTTCAGAAGGCTTCCTCAATGGAAATAGAGATATTATGGGGTAATGCTACCTAAAATTTTAAGTAATTCTTTCAATCTGCATGCAGCAAAAAATATATGGTTACAATTTTTGTTTGAGCTATGTCTATTCTCAAAATTATCATTGAGGAAGACCCACAAAAATAATAGCATAGGATAAGGTTTTATCTTGCATCTGGCCCCACATACCATTGTCATGGCTTATGAAGCCATGAATGAACCTCAGTAGATCATTCCCCAGGCAGAAAACTTACCTCAGGAAGAACAGGGCTTAAGCTGCCTCCTTTGAAATTTTGCAGGAGAATCAGGATCAAAGGTGGGAGCAGCTGGCTTTGCATGCAGAAGTGCAACAGAGATTGTAGCTGCTGTAATGCAGCACATCAGTACTCTTCCCTACAGATTACACTTCCTGATGTCAAGTCCAGTCTCCACTGTTTGGGGCCTTCAACAAATTCACATCACTCCTCACAAGAACAGAGATGTAAACCAATCTGGCCAAACTCCAGCATATACAGTAACTTTTTATTGAGTAAACTGCCCTGGACTTTCAGCATTTTTCATCATTACTTATCTTAAAGGCTGTGTATCTTTGAAGGGTGTTGAACTTGCTGTCACATTCAGCACTAGAAGTGGCATCTTAGTCGTTGAAAAAAGCAATTTCACTGAGCTAAGTAATAAAGTGCCAAAACCACCCAAGGGCTTCAATGGAATCAGCATAAAACCTGTGTGAAGCTGAAAAGCAGAGGATAATTTATGAAGGCAGAGCAATTATCAGATAGGATTCTGTCAAGGGCATAGGAGCAAATCAACTTGACTCATATGGAAAATTGCAAGACTACCTTCAATGACCACAAAAGGTTAGGACTTTCATTCTATATTTCCGGAAGTATGGGATCTCTGGCAGAGCAGCAGCTGTTTGGTGCTACATCAGCTGGTTAGGATAAAGCATCAGAGTGATTTCTTTGACACAAAGACATTGAAAAGATGGAGAGAAACCACACACACAAAATAGCCTATGTAAATTGCCTCTGGTGATGCTTCAAAATGTGGCCTAGGTGCTTTAATCAGTGTTAAAAGAAACAGCCAGCAGAATAAAAATTGCTGTGATGTGTCTAGACTTCTCTTCAGGGAAAGAATATTTTGGTACTGGGCCACGTCTCTTGATTTGTCTATGGAGTTACAGGATCAGCTATCATTAAGCGCTGTTAAAAGATGAAAAGCTCAGTTTGGAAGCTGGGAGCTTGGATCCAGCAGGAGGAGGAGTGCCAGGTTGCTGGATTTCTGGAGCCAGTTTTCAAAAGCATCTGGAGTATGTCATTAAATGTATCCCATGTGGACAGCTGTTTGCATCAAACTAATAGTGATAACTATATCCCTGTGGTTTTGTACACCTGATTGAAATATGTTTCCGTTAAGTATTATTTGATAGCAATGAGGACTTAATATTCATGTCATAAGACTACTGGAAGATGTTGTCCTTTACCCTACTCCTGTTGGAGCTATATGTTTTATGCATCATTTTGATTAATCGATATGTACGAAACAGCAGCTCTGACATGACCCTAATTAAAACAGTAATATTAGCCAGATTGTCATTTGGCATAAGTAGGTGCAGCTCTGTTGACTTCAGAAAAGTCCCCCCTTATTTGTACCAGAGCAGCATCCAATCTCACAGTGAGACTGGTGTACAAAGCCAGGCTGAATCAGCCCTAGCATGTCTCAATCCAGAGAGCACCTGTGAAATTGTAATAAAACCCTGAGGGTACATATGTATGGCATCCCTGGAAAGTGTTATATGCTCAGCCAGGTGGCATTAAAGATGATCTGCCATCAGCTAAGAAAAGCATATTTATTACCCAGTTGATACTCCTTTCCTTGTCACTTGTATTATTTCTGTCCTGTTTTTTCAATAATAAAATTTGATGGAAACAAATATCTCCAAATTAAAGTCATACTATATTATAACTGTGTTACCACTGTAGGTAATAACTTCAGTGCATAAATATTGATTTTTGAGCTTGAAAGAAAAGGTAGCTCAAGCCACAGGGAAAATACTGTAGAGCCTTTCATCTCACGGTTATGTTACTAGACCAGCACTAAGGTATGTCAGTACTTGCCATCTGATAAATGATTTATAGTCTGCAGAAATTCAGCTGGTGATCTTACTGCATTTCTACAAATCTAGAGATTACATCATAAAAAACAGGTGTTAAATGGTTCTCTAACAGGTAGCTTTGCAATGAATGAGAGTTGATGCAAAGGTTAAACTCTCATGTCACCTTGAGGTCATGGTGGGGTAAATTGGTCATGCCTGATTTGGAGCAAGTCTGAAGTGTTGTATGTATTTATGCTCCACAAGGAAAGCAGCTTGAGACAAGACAGATGACAATGACAGAAGCAGTTTGTAGGGATGTTAATTTGTTCACATCTTTTATGAACGTGGAAAGAGTTGTTATAAAATTCCAAGTCTTCCACATACAGATAAAATCTTTGTTAAGCTTAATCAAAACTCAAAAGCTTGGGAACACTGAATTAAGATTGCAAGCTAAAATATAGTCTTTCTGTATATCACCATATATATATATAGGATAAACTGAACTGAGATATCTTGTTCAATTTGTGTGTAGTCAGACACATCCACATCTGCATCCTCACTTCAAGTCAGTAAAGCAATTCCAGCCAAATCTGCCAGCTCTTAGTTTGTGGTCCTTTGACTTGACTTTGTTGTAGACTGCTTTACATTCTATGGAACAAGCTACATTCGCAGAAAATCAGTTCAATTCCTCTCCAAGTCTTTGCTCACTCGTTGTTATTACACAACTTCTAGTTTTGTCCATTTTTTATGATTTAGTTCTGCATCAAGGTCGTAACAATAAATTTATGTCATGGTAAGCTTAATTTCATGCTTCCAGGTTGTCATGTAAAAAGAAGGTCATCACAGAAGGAGAGGAAAAGTGGGTAAAGGCAAAATCTCTTTCTTCATAACAATGTTACAAAGATGTTATTTTTCATTATTATTTTCTCTATGCAACATTTTAAAATGCAAGCAGTTCTGCTTGATGACAGTACTGTGAAGAGATTCAAGATGGCAGCTAGAAAAAGAAATCACTATGTCATGCACCCTCATAACAAATTTGTGTTCATTTTTTATTTTTCACTGGTTTTCTTTGATGTAAAGTGAAATTGTTTAGACTGAAAGTACCAATTGCTTTTTGCACAGAAAATGGAACTGAAGAAATGCAGAGTAGATCTTGCCAAGAAAGTTCAATTTTTAAAAATGATTCTAGCCAAGTTTGCAGAGGTGTAAAAGTCTCTCTTCTGTAAAATTGTTAGATTATGTGTCATATTGTGACTGCAAAATGTTGAAGCTGTTCATATGTTGCCCACTGCCTATGCCTAGGGACATTTAGAAGGGCATTTCACAGATTTTCTGGATTCATTGTTTATCCTTGAATGGACTTGATTTTGGGAAATTGCCTGAGTGTAAAATCTAGCCATGCCTTACCTTCCATGGAAGTGTCTTAGTCTGTTCTAAAACAAAATCCTAATTAAACAAGAGCTGTTATAGAATCACAATTGATAGAACCTACAAGTGGGGCAAAAAAAGAATGAGAAATCCTGCTAAGTGGTCTGTCAGGAGGCTGATTCAAAACAAGTTATGAAGAGAGTCATGCGGTCTCATTCTCTTATACAAGTTTTGCATTGTTGTTATTGCACCTTGGTAACACTAGACTAAAACTGGTGTAAATAATTAATAATCAAGTTTACATCACTTCAAGATGCCCTGGCAAAGTGATATACCAGTGGCTACATATTGCAAGATGAAGAGGGGAGAAGGAAGGCATGGAGGACTGATAGTTAACTTCAATGGCTTAGCTGTGAGAGGATATTAGTACATAGATCTCCGTATGCATGCACACACAAACATATGCATGCACACTTGAAACTGCAAACAGAAAAAGAAGCAGCTTCAGAAGACAGTACCTGTGCTAGGGTCTTGTGGAGTTTGCTTAGGGGAGCATCTCTCCTCTAACTTGTTGCAGTGCTGCCCTGTTACAGGTTTGCTCCACAGGCATCGGGTCAGCCCGGTCTGCAGCAGAGGGAAGGTTCCTCACCGCCAGCAGGGTGAGGAGGAAGGCTGCCTTTTGCTCCTGTCTTGAGGATGACTCATAGCATGTGCTGGCAGCAGGGAAAATAGAGGCACCCTGTGGGATGTGCTCTCAGTGCAGGAGAAAGCCGAAGGGGGACACAGCTGTATCTAGGTTTCTTTTAAAATAGTTGGGGATAAATGGGATTAGGGAGAGAAAGAACGCAGCAGGCTGATTCGCAGTATTTATGAAGTCCTCATGAGGGCATCAGAGAGTGAGGGCAGCTGCAGATTTTTCATCCTCAGCCAGTTAGTGACAAAGTTGCTCCTCTGAGTGCCATTTTCCATGCATTATTATGGTAGGCTAGACTAGATAGAAATGCCAAGAAGCCATGGCTGAGACCAGAATCCAGTTATGATGAGAAAAAGAAGTAGACCAAGACTTTGATCCAAGGGAAAGAGAGACATTACTGAAGAAACAGTTGTGGGAAAAGACAGAAATTTTTGAACAGCTCTTGGGTGTTGTATTAGTTCAAGAGAAAAAACAAAGACATTAATTCTTATGAAAGGAGACAGCAGCAGGCCTTTAGGAATGTTAGACTAAGTTTGCATAGCTTCTACCTGTTGTTTGCAGGTGAATGTCAATCAATGCAAAGAGCTGAAAAATCAAGTATTGCTGATGCAAGACTGATAAAGCTTCATGACTGAGATCATTGAAATCAACAAAAAAAAAAAATCTATTCTACAGATATGTTGCTATTTTTTTTTCCTGAGAACCCAGAGTTCATTCTTTTTGTCTCTACTGTGTTCTGAATGGTAGAAGGGGAGTGCCTACAAGAGGGGCTGATCAGCTACAGGGTCTTTTCGTGTCCCTTTTTCTATTTTAGCATTTCTCATTTTCCATCAGGGAAGCAAATGTGCTGTGCAGGCAAACTGAAAATGAGCATGTGCAAAAGTGTTTGTATTCAACTCTTGAAAAAACTCCTTTCAAAAACGGAAACGCATGTACCATGAGGCTGGGAAGATGGGAGAGTGGAGAGTGAAGAAGTAGAGAAACACCTTATATTTGGACCTTTTATTAAGAAAGGTGTAAAAACACTTTCCCTGTAGACAAGTTGGTTCAACCATTGGACTCATCAAACTCTTTTTGACCACTATGTTTTATCAGCTTTGGAAATAATGCTTCAGCAATACCCAACACAGGTGATAGTATCAGAACTAGATAAAACCTCCCAAACACCTCTTGCATTAATTGCAACAAATTTATAGTAAGAATAGGGCTACAGCAAGGATTTAGGCAGTAGGGCTTGTCTACTCCTTCCCCCGCCCCTGCAGTCTGAGCAGAGGCAGCGGCTGCAGCAGCCGGTGCAACTCCGGCTTATTCACCTTCAGCTGGTGTCCCACTGCAAGGACTGGAAGGACAGGCAGTCTCTTGTCCTTCCTTTGTTAAATCTACTGCCAGAAAGCTGCTCCTGCATTTCTCAGTTTCTACCTGCTGTCTTAGAAAAATATCATTTAAAGGAAACAGCTGCTTTCTTACCTTCTGCCTCATACTTGAGGGGAGAGGGGGATATTCACTGTGCTGTTCTTCTACTTTAAAAAAAAATGTTTCCCTTGTCTCTCCACATGTCAAAATTGGACTTTTTATCCAACTGTACATAGAAACGTAATATTTCTGTTTGCAATTCCAATTTCACAGTTGAGCAGGATCTGCAGAGACAGAGAATTCTAATAAAATTGCAGAAACATTTAATGCAATGACTGGCAGATGGGGAAAGGGTTTGTGGCAGCTCCATTTTTCTGATTATGTTAACAAAACATGGCATGTGCTTTTCTAATGCATAGACAACGGTTTCATTTACAATTTAAATCTGATGACTGAAACACTCATTAGATGACTTTTTTGGAGAATGTGTTTACCACCTGAATGATCTAATAATACAGAAATAGTTATTTTTCTTCCCTCAAATTAACGTTCCAGATTTGAAGTTTAATGAACTTACATGGGGCAATTTCAAAAATTGTCTAAGTGCAACAATACAATTTTGGTAAATTATTCATGCATACTTGATTCAGCAATTAGAAGACCTATTTTGAGCCACACTAGGAAGTGCTTTAAGGACAGATAGGTATTTCAGAGCACTAATGGGGCAGGGGGATAGTACTAATAGAAAAGATGAAGAATCTTTGCAAAGTCAACTACACAGGTTAATGTATAAAGTCCGCAAAATTTGTTCCAAACAGTTTATTTATATGAAATTAGTTTGGAAGTCTGGACATTTGAATAAAATCTGCCTAGCTAGCTAGCGCCTCTTATCAACCTGGTATCACAGGTCCTGGATCAAACATTCCTTAAGTTTTTTCAATGCTTGAACTTAGTTGTCTCACATCTGACCTGTATGATGTGTCAGTGCTCATTTACACGTGTTGTCTGGTTTGCTGGAATCAGAAGTTGGCATGTATATCCTCTCCAGTTCTGTTACCCAAAACAAATTCCTTCTTTTAAGACAGGATTCTGATTGTTAAGTGGGCAGAAGTATCAAAGGTCAGTGCCAGAGAAACTGGAGGAAACATTGAAAGTCAGGTTGCACTGTCTAGGTCAGGAAAACGCAGACCTTGGAGAGAACATGTGTGTTGTTTTTCGTTTTTTTTTTTGTTGTTGTTTGATTTCGCCAGCTGAATCAAAGCTCATTTTTAATGCAAGTTTAGAAACCAAGTGAAAATTACTTCAGCTGATTTTAGCTGACCCCTGGTGAGCCTCAATCATTTAAGTTTACAGGGGAGTTATCATGTGATTTGCCATGTGATTTATTCCTATAAATTATCATCAGGTCTCCAGATGACTGAAAATGTGAAGATAGTCCTTGAGGCACAGTTTAATTGGTGGTGCTGAAAGTCTGTGTTACAATCCCTCTCATTTATAATCTCATCCTTTCTCCCTTTCATTCCCAAATAAAACCACTGCAGCTGTGGTGAGGCTAGCTAAAGTCTAGGAGCATTATCCTATATCTCTAATTAGTGGCCTTTTAATAATGGCACAGAGGAGGTAAGGGAAATTTGCCTTACTTTTATTCAATCTGGCCTCATCATAGGCTTACACATTGGACTTCAGTTTCTAGTGCTGCCAAGTCTTACATGAAAAGCATTTGAAACTATACGGATTGCAGTTACCAAGGAAATGCCATACCGAAAATAGTTCCTGAAACACCGCAGACCACTAACGCCATCAAAATAAAAGCAGAAATCATCAGCAGTGATTCACAGAGCCTCATCATCGCTCTCCAAGCCAGGGCTGTTTCACAGCACCCCTGCTCCCATGGTGTGTCAGCAGGGCCATGCTAGAGTCACAGAGCGGTAAACATATCTTCTGATCCCATCCTTAATCCTCCCGGCCTTTTTCTTTCCTGGTGTGATACTGTCAGGCAACTCTTTGTTTCTCTTCTGTAATCATGGTTCTGTTCCCTTTCCATGCCTGTCTCCCCTCATTATGGAAGAGTCCTCCTGCTGTCCTCCCAGCCACCCAAGTGCAGCTGACAGGGCTGGTTCCTGTGACACTTTGGTCCCTCACTAGCACAGATGAAGTTGATGCACTCTCTGTCTTTCCTGACCTCTGCATGTTATCCAGAAAAGTAGCTATCTAAAGATTGCACCTTCTAATTCAACAAATCTGCTTCCTGTAGAGGAAATTTAGGGGTGTGTTGCAGCAATTTATACCAGCAGTTGAGGATGTCAGCTAGCAGAGCTGGGATAAACTGGCAGCAAAATAGGCTTGAACGGTCTGAGGCAAAAAGCCAACCCTGACTGATGTGGAATCTGTATAACCAGTTTTATGCCTATGCCACCTCTCCCTGGGAGTCCTTTGGACAGTGTGAAAATCAGGACTTAGCATAGTTTGGGTGTTCATACTTGCCAACCACAATCAAATGCCAGAAGCTGCACGCACAGGCTGCCGAGAGTCAGAGGAGCACTGTGTCCCCTCCTTCAAGGTCTGTGCTGAGCACAAGCACAAGGGGAATTGCCTGTTGGGCTGTGAAGTCCTGTCACTGCACTGATTTGAGTACATTTTTCCACTCTCATTAATCACATGAAGACACAGGAGGAAAGTCAGCTGTGACCTAAGTAGCATCATGCATCCACATAAAAAAGGGGCAGAGAAATCTAGACTCTTGGAATACATGTACTGAATTCAGAGAGATTTATGTCAGTGGGTTTTCTGTGAATAAGGGGAATATATGCCTACAAGCAGTCAGAAGAAAACCAGGAGATCTTCAGGCTTGGGAACTGAGCAATTCTGAGAGAAAGCACCGATGAAGGAGGGATGTGATACCAAGGATGCTATTTCTAGAGTCACTTTCCAGAGTAGGAAAAAAATGATGTTTAAAACTGAAAAAAAATGACTTTAAACTGGCATCCAAAGCTTCTAGCGCTGAAGGATTCTTTTAAACGGTGTATCAGAGAAGATTGCAGGTTTCCACTGCGCGCTACAAAAGAGTGAGCTAAATACCAGCAGCACAGCAACACTGTGGGTAGATGTTGCAGCTCACACATAGCATGGGATATCTGATCCTGTTTTTTTCTGAAAGAGGGAAGTTTTATAGTATCCCTCAGTAAAAAAGAAATAGGATGCATCTATGCTAAACATAAAGAGCTTTTTTATCAAGGATAAGTTTGTAACTTTATCTTTCAAATTGATGAAAACAGGTTGCAGTGTGTGACATAAAATTATATAGGGTTACCATGCATGAGAGAAATTACATAATACATTACATAATCTTAAAAATATTGCAATCTGATTTTCTAGAACTTCCAGACAGAAAAAGCCCAAGACAAATAAAAAATGACTGAAGTACTTTCTGCCACAAACTTTTATTTCCACTTTTTTTGTTTGCTGATTTTCTTTCTGTTTGGTCTTTTGGGTTTGTTTTTTGATTGGTTGGGTGTTTGGGGGGTTCACTTTCATAGCGTTAACAGGACTAGAAATATTGCTAGACTTTGTTTTTATGAAATTTTCATTGTTGGCAGGCCGACAGTTTAGATATCTCTGAGCTCTTCTTAAATTGAAGAGCTAGACCTTTTGAACTCATTGTATCATCATGCATGAAGTGGTACAACCACCTCCTGGTTCCAAAGACGGTCATATTTTAAGCCATGGACTGTCCTGTTAGTCTTTTGCCCACCCTTTCCAAGGTAAGGATGAAGTAAGGATACTCTCTCTTGATTTTCATTCTTCTTAGGAGTCTACCTTCTTCCTAGACAATCTGTGCTTCTTATCAGCCCTGCCCGCAGGATGTGATTAGCAAGGCTTCTGACCATACCTATCTGGATGTAGCACTTCTGTAGCATTTACCCTGAGGCAGCATCTAAAGATGAGTTTTCTCCATCTCAGAAATATTTTATGGGTTTTCTTAAGGGAGGGGGAACATGATTTTGAAATCTATTGTTCTCATCTTATGCAAAGTTCACCCTGACAGTCGGCTGGTAAGGATCAAAGCTTCATATGGCACGTTGAAAGGTCAAAGCATGTATTAAATTGTGCACTGAAAAATCAAAGCTTTGTAATTTACAGGCAATAGCTCAGAAATTCATACTTGAGGAGCAGGGTCAAAAGAAAGCTCTTATCCTTCTTAATTCAGTTGGCAGCACAGTTCCCTTCTGTGTCATAGCAGTGCCTCCTGCTGCTGCTGCCATGCAGGTCTGTTGATGCTTCTAAAAATTTCAGGGCATGTAAGGCTCTGTGCTCTCAGTCTGCCTCCTGCTATGGCACACCTGTTTCAGGACTTAAGAAAAATGTACTTTTGGAAATATTTGACAGCAGTTTTTCTGTATCTCAATATCCTTTCGGCAATACAGATGAAATACTGTCCTTTGCACGATGTTTGTGAGGACTGTGTTTGCAAATAAGCTGTTGCATTTTTTGAGATCTCTTTGTGAAGGATCCCAATAATACATTTACTTTATCCATGTATACAATAAATATATTACAAACAACAACAATTCTAATTTTAAAAACTCATTTCTAATACCAATTTGCTTCAAAAATCAGCCTCCAATAGTTTTACCTCACTTAAAGCAGTCTCGCTGATGCAGAAGAGTTACATTGTTTTGGTTACAACCTGGGCATGGGTATGGATTTAGTTAAATTGATCCACATCTCATGTGAATAGGTTTGGTTTATAACTGATTTATATGGAATTATGTCTGTTCGGTTACTGAATTAGCTGGATCTGTAAAGGATTTGTATTACTTTTAACTACATCAATTTAAAAAATAACCTGAATTAAACTGATGGAACATGCTTAGACATCCTAGACAAAGCCTAGGAAGAGGAAAATGAACTTTTCTTTTACCCTTCTTGGAGCTTTGGTCTTACCTCACTTTCACATACTCTCCTCTCCATGAAGGATGATTTCAGAAAGTTCATGGAGCCATAGGGTAAAAGAGACCAGAATCAGTCTATTTTCTAGACAATCTCTCTCTTACTATTTTTTTTAGTGCTAAATGTAGTCTTTATTAATGCAAAAGTTTAGGGGTGGCCTGGTTAGGGACACACTGGGGAAGTGGACATGTGTTGTGTTTCTTAGTCACCCTCAGCACAAGGCCTTTCGCTTGCACCCCTGCTCACTAGCCCTGTCCCTGGTTACTCAGGGCATACTTTTGTGTCATTGCAGTTGCCTTTCTGGCCTGCCACAACATGGGGATATCTGTAAGCTTTTGATACTGCTGGCAGAGTGTAGATTACTGGAGGCAAACCAGAGGAAAGCAGTAAAAACACACAGAGGACTGGAAAAAATAATCTATGATCAAAGACTGAATGAGCTGGAGTTATTTAGCCTGAGGAGAAGACTGAGCAAGACCTGCTAATAGTCTTCAGAGACAGAAATGTCTGTGCTCTAAAGGAAGACCCCATTCTATCTTTTTCCTGATGGAAGGGATGATGTCCTAGGCCTAACCTGCAGCAAGAAATATTCTGGTTAGATGATCAGAAAAACCTCTTAATCCAAGAGAAGGAAAGTACCAGAGTAGATAGCTCAGGGACACTGCAGCTTCTCCTTCATTAGAAGTCTAAGAACATTGTCCCGTGTCAGGAGCATAGAAAATGATTCAACAGGGTACTTTCTAAACCCATTTTTCTGTTGTTCCTGTATGCTCAAGGCATTGCTTCTCTCCTGTTTATGCTTCCAATACACTGGGAAAATGGTTTTCCTCATTCCAAAACAACCAACTGCAACTCAGCTCCTGCAGCATTAAGCAGAAGCAAAATCTATTTAATCTTGACTGGAAAAAGAAGAAATAAAAAAGAAAGAAATACAACCCCTTTCTTGTCTAGACAAATAGTCATTATTTGACAGGCGTAGTGCTTGGGTTTGAAATGCACAGTAGTATTACCTAAAACTGAGGTTCCTTTAGCTAGGAGGAAAGGTTGCAGAGTGCCTCCTGACTTCACAAATCAGTTTCTTCTCCTTATGTCTCTTGAAAGTCTGTTCTTATCACATCTCAGTTCTGTGAATCAAAGCTCTTCCATCCTACCCTGTTTTCTCCCACTCCGCGTGATACTGAACTCGAGCACAACTCCAAAACAGTTTCATAATCATGAAAGGTTCACTATTCCTCCAAGTCTCATCCAGTGCAGAGCACTTTTGCCTGTTGCCAAAGTGGAGTATGTCTGTCACCACCTTCCTGCAGTGGGACAAAACCACCCACATCCCATGCCTGCCAGCCTGGGTCAAGGCTGCACTCGGCACTGCCTCAGTTACATCGGAGCGGCTGTGGATTTCATAATAAAGGAAATAAACAGGAGGAAGTAGTCTTTCCTTCAAGCGGTATGAAGTAGTCTTCAACCTTTAATCCAGGTCTGGCATGTTGCTTGTAGGAAATATGTATCACGTACTTCCTGGGAGACATCTGGTATTAACCTGCTAGCTGACTTCATCTGCAGCATCATCCCTCCAGAAGGAGAAGACTGGGTGCCAGTTTCTCTAGAGGTCTGTCTGCTTTACTGAAATGTTTCTCTCCCTCTGAAGTGCTACGGAGAAGCGATGGGGAAGAATCCATATGCCCACAGCTCCTCCTTGTTGTGTCCAGGGCAGGGTTTGTGTATCCCATCTCATCAACCATGATTACCTACTGGTGTACTACAGGGATGCTTGTACTACTCTAAAGAGTGATCTAAAGCTCATATATATATACTGCAAGGTTTTACTGTGTCATCCAGGTCTGAAGAATAAGATCATCTTTTTTATCTTTTCGAAATTTCCACTATCCCTCAGGAGGAAAATGCTATGCCACCATGCATACAGAGATATCCTGTGTTTGCAGGCTAGTTGTCGTAGAAAGATCCATATAGAACACAATATTGGTTTTCTTTAGATTTACTGTACTGGTCATACTAAGTAAGAAGATACCAACTGGCACAATAAAACACAGAGAAATTTCATGGACAACATGTGTTACCCCTTCTGAAAAGGGAGGGGAGGGGAAGAGGGGAAGGAATTCCAGCTAGAGAATGAACAAAACATGAAACAGCAGCCCTCTAATCTCTGTGATATAAATTCCCCTACTGAAATATCTCAACTAATCAGGGGCATAAACAAAGAAAACAAAACTCTCTGAATAATTTAAAAATGCCTAAGTCTAGAGTATAAAGCAGCTATCAAGGCGAGTTACTCTGAAGCTGTCAGGTCTAAGAGTAATTCCTACACATCTTCACAGCAGCGTCCTAATCTCCTCAAGTTGTTTGTGGGAGCTGTGTGGAGGCAGTCTGTCACCGCAGCCAACTCGTACCTCCCTTCTGAAGTGAGGAGCTATTAACACTGATACAGAAAGCTGAAACCAGCATGGTATCTCAGGCCTAGGCTGCTCTGTCAGAAAGCAGAAATGCTCCCACAAATCTTTTCTTTTGCCAGCACTGTATTCCACAAGGTGTAATGAATTATTAGAAGGCAGTTTGATCTATATAGTCCAACAGCAGAGTATCTGTTCAGGCAGGCAGCGCTCAGTCACTGCTCAAAGTGGGTGCAGGGCATGGCAGTGGGTAAATCAGCAATCAGGGTCTTCTCCTCATGTGGTTGCTGAATCACCGTGTGTCTTTGAGCTTTGCCTTGTGAGCTTTGCCCTTGGTTCTTCCTTTGATCCCTCTGCAAATAGGAGCAAAGAGGTATTTGTGAGAAGAAAGTACTGACAGCTTGACATGCTTTCAGGGAATTTGAGAATGAGCAAAGGACTGCAAAGCCACCATCTTGCACCTCACATGAAGTTTGTTGCATATTTGCAGCCAGCTTCATTGAAGACACGGAAGCCTGCAGCTATGCGTGACGGAATATTTCCAGCACATTTACCATCACTGGCATGTGCAAACTGTGTGGTGAGTGTAGTACAGTTAGGAAGTGCAGGTTGGAAAGAAATGGCATGCTCACTCAGAGGGGTAATGGTAAATAGCTTTTATTAATTTATTCTTTCTGGCATGAAGAACCTAATCTGCAAGCTAAGTTTGACAAACTCTTGATCCCAGCTTCTGTTGCTAGTGGGTGAGGATACCATTTTGCTCCCCTTTGTTCCTCTTCTTCCAGATACAAGAAAGCAGGGAGAGGCAGAGGAAGCAACTATGCCCTGCTGGTGCCTATACTGTTTCACTCTCAGTGAGACCTGCAGCACTGAGCACACATAAATCAGAAAACGTGTGTGAATCCTCCTGATCTGTGCTCATACGTTGTAACTAAACCATACTGCTTTTTCCCTCTTAAGAAATAAACCACCGATCTTTTGCATTGCTGGGAATAGTGGCATTTTCTTTTGTATTTTGTGGAGCAAGAGAAATCTTTCAGACTTTAAGGGCAGAGCATCCAATTGCTAGTGCTGAGGTGTGCACTTAGACTTACTGTTCAAGTTCTTGTATATTCCTGCAATAAAACTTCAAGGCACTTCACTGGATATGACAGGAAAAACTATTAGTGGTTTTAAGCACAACAGTATCATTTTAAATTTAATGTTCTACACACTTATCCTCACACTGCTCATTGAGATTAATATACCTTTTATTGAGTATTAAATTCTGAAACAAATTACTGTCTACCGAGGATTTCACAGTTGTCACTAACCAACTTAGAATCATAGAATCATAGAATAGTTTGGGTTGGAAGGGACCTTTAAAGGTTATCTAGTACAACCTCCCCTGCAATGAGCAGGGACAACTTAACCACACTGATGAACAGTAAGAGAGCACAATTAGGAAAATCACCTTCTCTATCAGCTGTAGAGGGCCCATGGGACAAGCAGATAGTTTTGACTGAATTAGGCAGAAGAGAGTAGTGCATGCAAAGACTAATCAATTTATTACAATATTAAGTTTACATGGTTCCCCCATATTTGCCCCATTCCTGTAGGAAGAGTGTGCTTTGAGTGAAACACTATGAGACTAGTAGTCTCCTGTGCTATTTTGGTGTCACAGCAGAGGCCAAGTATGGCATGGATGCTCAAGTTTGAATCCCCACCTCACCCCTCCTCAGCTAGATTTGAAACCCGCTGAAGTGAAAGAAAAGCCTGCATGCTGCTACCTGTACCCTGCCCACCTGCTTTATACCACTGAGCTTGTCCAGACACCATATCATTCCCAGATAAAGCTCATTTGCAAATACATTGCAAATTTTTTTTCAGAACAAATAGAGGGAGGCATGGCTCCAAAAACTGTGTGGTAATATCAAAAATGTTTTCTATTAACAGACAGAAATAAGGGAGCAGAGGATGGAAGGGATTTGTGTATGCAGTAGTCATTTAGAAAATCATTTCAGGGTGCATTCTCCTCAGTGATCTCAGCTTAAATAAGCTCAGGAGCCAAAGGATTTAGCTCAGAGGTGCAGTTAACAAGCATTCCTCAAGATATTGCGCCAGACTGCAGTGCCTGCCAATTAACTATTATCAATTGAGAAAAGGAAATAAGTTTCTATTTTGTCTAGTGAATTAAATGAGAGGATGAAGCAACCATTTTTATTGCTGTGGTTATATGAATAATATCAACATAAGCCAGTCAAAGTGAGGAAAATTATCTCTCCATTTTCATTCACCAACTGTACAATGTCCCTGGTTTTTAACATATGACTCAATCCTGTTTCACTATTGCAAACATGAACTAGATAACAATTGATTTTAAAAATTAATGTGCTACAATTCAACAATAGCTGCAGGGCAGTGAATCAACACTACTCACATGCTTGTGACTCTCTGTCTCTGTAGTGGCTGAATCCCTACAAAGAGGATATCAGTTCTAATAATGCACAGCTGATGCAGTTTTTGTGCAGTTATCTCTGTCTGCGCGTTCCAAAGTTGTCCTCTGAATTCACATGGTGGACAAAGACTGCAGTTTTAGCAGCATGATAGTTTGCCCGTTTTGATGAACAGATATGGGAGATCTAAGCATGTAACCAGAGAGTATTAAAGCTGCAGATGAGGGTAGGAGGATCCTCAAGTCTCCACAAAGCAGACCACCATCTTTTGGGACAGGAAAAAAAGTCAAAACATACGTTTTTGCTCTAATAAGGCAGAAAACTTTGTGTTCCTCACACCAGAAAAGGCTTTCAGAACAATAACGTAGACCTTAAATTATAGGCTTTTTCCTGCTTCTCAGCACAGCATGTCCATGTGCAATTTCTCCTCAGCAGCCCTGTGTCACTTCCTTTAAAATAACAGTCTGGAGCTGTTCTGTGAAATTGTTCAACCTTTCAGAAATGTGAAGGTACAGACTGCTGCTTCTCCCTTCTCCTGTGTGAACCTGCCTCACTCTGCCTCTCCCCATCTCAACAAGCACTGTAGGACCGAGTCTCCAGCAATTTCACCGGGAACTGCACTTAAGTCCTTTGCATGCAGCATGAAATAATTTGGATGGGGAAGAGTTTATAGCTGAATTTTCTTTTTCTTTTCCAAAGGAACCAGAAAGAATAGCTACTGTGTTTCTTTCAATGGACAAAATTCAGTTCTGAATCCACCAGAGTTACTCCCCTTGTGACAGGACTGAATTTAGCGCAAAACATACTTGCTTCTTACTTTGCATTCAATCAGATGTATTATGACTTAACACTTGCATATAAAAATGAATTATACCTGTTTGACTTTTTGTTAATTCACATACTCCACACAAATATAACGAAAAGAAACCTTACATCCATTTCTGTGCTTTCTGTGTGTGGCTCTTTAGCTCCACTGTCTGGTAGTGATTTAAAATTCTATAAAGAAACATAAAATCATTTATCTTCTGATCTAAGTAAGATGTCACTGTTATGCTCCACAAGACAGGGGATATTTAAGGTTCCTAGGTGGTATAGCTGGCTGTCAGATATAGTAGATGAAAAAAGCATATTGATGTTAAATGCTTGTTTGCTCTTGAATTAAGCATGTTTAGTATTTTACTGGTTATATTAATTAGAAATTGTCTCAGGTTTTGGAACTCAGATCTATTACTCCCACGGTTCTTGTGTATTATGAGTCAAAATCTTGGATTGCTCCATTTAAGGACAGGAACATCCTGAAACTTAATAACAGATGCCCTTTAAGTATTTCCATGGCCTGCCTTTCCTTCTTCAGAGAATTATCATGAGCCCCTAAATAAACAGTTTGCAATAAATGATTGCATCTATTCTGTTCCCTTTTCCATCGTCCTGTTGTTAAACTCCTTTTGATAAAGCTGTGATGTTTTTGGAGTACTTGCCCTAAGCAAGTGCCAATCTGTATGCTGGGAGCAGGGAAGAGAGCCAGGCAGCAGAGGAAAGAAAGGTTTTAACTTTCTTCTATAGAGACAGTACTCAAGATATCATGGTAAGGACCCTGGTACACACAGTTAGTCGGGCAGGCAGACAGAAATTGACTGAGTAAGCGCACAGCCAGGTGTCCTGAGAAACAGATTTTCTTTCAAACTAGCACTGCTGACTTTGAAAGCAGTACTAGGCAGCTGCACAGTCTTTACCGTAGAAAAGACTAAGTACATTCAAAGCCAAAGCCTGCCCTGTTGACTTTCTTCTATTAGAGGACCTTATGAAAAGGCATAGTCTGAGCTTGAGTCACATGCACTCAGTATAACACAAAAATATCATCTGCTTTCTCGCAGCACTTGCCAATGTTGCCTTCAGGATCTGCAGAGGGGACCTGGGCTTCTCGAACCAAGCCTTCAGTTCATCTGAAATATGAGGAATGTAGAGTATCATTTCTTAAATGTTTTCTAAAAAGAAAATAAAAGGCAAATATACAACAGAGCACCTTATTTCACCCCTTGTACCTTTGTCAACCCCCTACTCCCATACCACTCTTCCCATCTCATGATCTTTTTTCACCCTAAGTCTAAATATATTGGAAGGCTTCAGTTCGATGACACAAGAATGTCTTCCTATACCTGTTTACCATTTTTGCTATAGTTCAATAAAAAGAGAAGTGTCATACTCTGACGAAACTAGAGGAACTAAACTAAATGTGACAGAGAGGCCATCTATGAATTAAAATAATTGGAAGTAATGCCTCTTGTATTTTCATAGGCAGTCTTCCTGGACTTAGATGTACTAAGGTAAATACAAGGATTTTTTTAATTGTGTGCCAAAAGACTCAACAGAAGCAGTTTTCAAAACCGGTCTTCTCTAATAAGAGAACTTACATGGGGATAATAGTTCTTTTATTTCTTAACAGAATAGTCTATTCTTAGATAAGCAGCCACATATTTATAAATAAGCATTTCAGTCTGACATGTTGTACCTATAGGGCTGATTATTCACACACCATTTCATTACATTTTCACAAAATGATTCCATTGTTCAGTGCATAACTGCAGGTTTGCTCTAATCTGTAAAATAGCTCCTTCCCCTTCACATTTGACAATTAGTTTAACTATGAGCTCTCTGTGCAACATGTCTCACCTCTTATTAGTACATTTCTTGAATGTTCTGGTCTCCAGTTCTCAGACCCCCCTACTATCAACCACCTTTCTCTCTTTTGAAGGCCCACAGCTGCCTATTGATAAGAAACAGGTTTGATTTTTCAGGGAGTGACATTGGACACAGCCCACAGGTTCTGCTCCTCCATGCTACTGCCTTCCTGCACTTCTACTCAGACCTGGAGCAGCCGCGGCTGCTCCAGCTGCTTGGGCTCTCTCTACATGTCCATGTGCCACGCTTGCCTGGAAGGCACTGCCATGCCCCCAGCATCATGCTGTGTTTCCATCCACCACCTTGCACCTCCTGAGCCAGGCAGGGTACGCACGAAATGCCTGTTTCTCCTATCTCTCCTGCTACTCTTCCAGACTTTACTCCTTCTCTTTCAACTCTAAAGCCCAAAGAGAAGCACTATGCAAACACCATGCCAAATGTTCATGAATATATTTCTGTGATAGCTCAGGAGATACTTGCCTTACCCATACACCATTTCCAAACAAAAGCACAAACAAGCTAGGGAACCTGAAGAGACTTATCTATGCCCTTAAAAATAACCCAGTTGAGCACAGGGTTTACAGGTCATTTTTCTGGGCTAACTTCTTAGCTCTGCCTGAAGTCAGGACTTCAAGGGTTAAGCTGGGGATGCGTTTCAGCCTTGTAGCTCTGTTCTGTTCATAGGTCATTTTAAATTTCAGCACTGAGATAACTGCTCACTTATTACAACTGATCTTAAACAGCCTAGTGCTGCTCAGTTTTAAAGCGAGCTTTTCAGTTCACCTACAAAATGTGTATTTTTTCCTGACAGATGGATAATAAGCACATGGAAAAAATAGCTTTTATAACTGACTGGTTGGACTTGAAAGTGTATGTTTTGTGTGCATAAAAATGTATACGGGCCAGCAGTGTCAAAGGCTTAAAAGGACAGATCATTATAGCTTCTGCTAAATGCAGCTATGCTGCTAAATTGCCTGTGATCATAGGGAGCAAAATCTTGCAAGAATAATCTATGGTTTCCCATTCTGTTGTAAAAGTCAGGTTCCTTTGAACACAGTCTTCCTTCCATGTAGCACTCCCGTCTCCATTACTTGACATGCAGTTTTTCAAATATTAAAGCACTTTTTCAAACAGCTTTGTTGCCACACAAAGGACAACTCTGGAATCTGTGTAAAATATTTACAAGAAAAATGAAAGGCAAACTAAAAGGAAATGCAAAGCAGAAAATATTCTAGTCATGCAGGCCATGTCAAGCAGTACCAGACTGCCGGAAATTAAGATTTATTATATAAGCCAGTCTTGAGACATTCTAGCTATATTGCGTTGAGAGTTGCTAGGCTGAACTACTGTGTGGAAGACATGGTCTGCTACCTGACTACAGTCTGAGCTTTCCTTGCATACCTTTCTAAGGCAACTTCATTTGAAATAGGACAAGAAGCCTTCCACCCTTCTGTGACCAAATTATATCTGTGGAGGATTTTACCATCTGATGGTTGCCTGATGGTTCCATAATTGTTGCTTTGCAGCAGGAACTGGGGGGGGTTGGCCCATTACATCAGGAGGCAAATGTCCACCACTCCAAAGGTACTTTGACAATCTGTCAGTCTTAGGAAAGACACTGCAATTGTTATGAGGACAGAAATTAATTCCTCTTTCATCCTGTAGGCTGTCAAGGTTAATGTTAAGCCAATACCATGTAACACCAAGTCTAACTTTTGTTGTCAGACGACTCCCTCAGTTCTGTGGCACCCAGTCATAATTTTTATCCTGCCATTTAATAATCAGTTTATGCCTTCTTCTAAGCATGAAGGCAGCCTCTGCTCAGATGTCACCAACCTCAGCACAATTGCCTGTTACCAGCTAAGCGTGAGCTTTACCTGTTGTGAGCTCCTGGAGTGCCTCACTTTCCAAGCTTGCAGATGTCTCCTAAACTTATATCCATTTCTCCTACCCTCAAATGAGACTTGATGTACATTCACTTAGCACCAACCATGGTTATGTGGTCCTGAAAACTGCTTTTCTCCTGACAGCCAAATTAGTATCATCAAGTTACTATTTTTTCAATAGACTATTGTTTTAGAACATTGGTGTCCACTGAAAACAGACATTAAAAAACTAATGGTCTATGCGTATCTATCCAGCTTCCATTTGGGTGTCATGTCTAAGCATCGTACAGGCAAAGTCAGTGTCTCAGGTCATTGGTGACATAATCTGTTCCCTTGATTTACAAATCAAGATATTAAGAATATAGCTCCATGATATGCTAGCTTTTGCGAAAAAAAATCATTCAAGTGTTTAAAACAATCTTTTGCTGGCCAACTTTTTTTTTTAACTCAGAACATTTTAACGATCAGGTTTATGGAGTACCCCAAAATAACAGTTTTACCATTATAATGAGGGGAGGAAAACCAAAACATTGCTGCCACAGTGCAAGAGTGACTGGATAAGGGCAGAAAAGACTGAAACCAGCTTTGTCATGGTAAGAAACACCTGTTTTGAACCAGATTTACAAATCAGGGTTACTGACTTTCCATCTTGTTCTGGGAGTTGTTATTCAAAGCCAGTCAAAACCAAATGCTATTACAAGTTTATTTGATGGACTGGAAAGTAGATGGATGCCAATGACAGGAGCATGATGGATGAATTCGGGAAAAGAAAATGAAAATAACAAAGTCCAATATATTGCTTGCTTCTTAGAATATAGATGCTTGTAGTTGTTTATATTCTACAGGATTCACAGGCAGCAAAGATCCTTAACTATTTACATGATTTTTTGTATATTTTAAGCTTGAAGGCAAGTTGTGTATTAAAGAGTGACCTAAATATTAGACTCAGATAAGAATTTTTACAATACCCAAGGATCGACCTGCATAGGAAAGAATCCTACTTAGTTCAACAAGAGTCTGCTTCAGCTTTTTTAATCTGTACTTATGAGATTTTCTAAGTCACAAAGTTTTAAACAAAGCTAGAATCTGTTATTTCAGAATTCTAACATATCATATAAATGTAAATTACATCGCAATCAGACGAATGAATTCATCATAAACAGCATCTTTATGGAAAATGTTGAGGAGGAACACTGCAGATAAAGGAAGAAAATCTCATTACACCATTGTGAGAGTGCGTGATTGTAATAGTTCTTGACATCAGCCAGCTATATATCTTCTGGAAAACCACAGGGGGAGTAAACACAGAGTCTTTCATCCGAAACAAATTGATACTTAAAACTCTTTCAAGAAGGACTCTGAAGATGTCTCCCGAAGATGCTGTTTGAGAAGCTGTGGAGAGGAGCCTGCAATGTTCTAGAAGCAGGAACCAGACACAAGACATATTTGCATGTCATCACTTGTCTTCCTCTGGTGGTACTAGAGCCACTGGACGCAGACCTTCAGGCTCCTGCCTCCATTACAGCTGTGCTGCCAAGCAATATCCTCTTTTCCTCTCCTCCTCACACAAAGAGGAAGGACCAAAATGATACAGAAGAGATATTGTACAGTCCCAAAACAGTGGGAGAGGTTTCGTGCCCTGAACTTCATATACTGTTCATGGGATGGTCAGGGCCAATGCTGTGCCCTGAGAGGGCAGAAGAGACCCTATCCCAGGTGTGTTACAGGTGAGCCCACCCTGCCTCAATGGGTCACCTCACAGGGACAACAGCTCACCTGAGCACAAGGTGCCTGAGCTGTGCCTGAGTTTCCTCTCAGACCAAATCTTGCATTCAAGAAGAGGAGAGAACATGTCAGGCACAAATCTTGCTGAAGTAAAAGAGCAAATCACGAAGAGACCAGCAGCCCTCCCAGTTTAACAGGAACGCGCAAGATGGTGGAAATTCTAATTTTGAGGTATCTTCTCAGAAGAGCAATGGTTAGTGATGCTGGAGAAGACCAGTTCGATGTTTCATTTAATGTCAGAGTCACTTTGAGTTTTGTTTTATTTTCAACTTTTTTCTTCTTTACAGACTTGTTGAGTTGCTACCACTTCTAGGAAAATAAATTGAGTTCTGGAAAGATTTGTATTCAGTGAAACATGCTCAGAGATAAAACTCAAAACTACGGGAAGATCTGTGCTCCTACCTGGGTTATTCATAACACCTTCAGCTCTTATAAAAGACAAGATCTTGCACATCTAACATTTTCCTCAACATGTCTGTTTGTGTCCCAAAACCAAGAAGATAACACCCTGTTCTATTCTTCCTGTTTGCTCCTCACCTTGCAGCAATCCACCCATAAATGCTTTGAGTGGTTCAGGCTATCGGTATGTTAAAGAATACGCTTAGGAGATATGTATGACATAATGTCCACAGCATTTTCCTTGAATATCTCAGGATTTCCAGACCACAATATAATTCAACATCTGTTGTGGAATATATAATAGTCATTATATGGTGTTTAAAATGGAAAAGTTTGCCCATTGTCTATCCAGCTGTTGAGTGGATAACTCATCTAGTTTATAACACAAGGCAATTCCAGCTCTTGTTTATTATCTGAGATTTCCCTCCATCAAGGACTCTCCTGCACATTTTTATTTGGATCGGTAAAAAAAAAAAAGTTATAAAAAGCCACCAAAACAACTGTGCTAATGCATTTATAAACATCAAGTAGAAACAAAAATTGGCTATTATTATATTGAACACCTGGAATGAAAACATTTCTCAGGCTTCTGCCGAAAATGATTAGCTCCTAAATAAATCTTGCTGGGATGTATTTGAAGACACCATTTGCAATTCACATCTGATTTACTTTCTAATTAAACAGTGCTTACAAAAGTACTAATAATGAAATGCATGTAAAATCATCTAGTACAAATACCCAGTGATACATGTCTTCACATTTCCTACTTACATCCAGAGCATTTATGAAATCCTGAGCCTCCAGCAGCTTTTCTCATATTGTATTCAATCAGGGGGCGGGGGGGTGGGAGGGTTGTGTCTGTGTGCTGGGGCGGGAGGGTTGTGAAACAACAACTTTGCTTTAAATGGACCTCGTGAAATTCTTTTAGTAAATATGATCCACTGTTTAAAATAGACGAAGTTCAGGAGCAAAATAAACTTTATTAGAAAAGTTTTCCTGGAAAGCCATGCAGTAAATTTCTAGTATAAAAAATACATCTTTGAATGTCATATACTCCTGCCAGAAACCCACTCTTCAAGCACTTGTCCAGAACTCATTCTGCTGATACTGCACAGTGCAGCATTCATTTTAGGAACAGAACCTCAGAAAACTGAAAGATCCAACCTTGCCGGGATTTGGGATTTGAATGTGCTCTATAGCAGCTATCTCATTCCCAGGGCCTTTGCACGCTAATTGGTGAAAGTTCAATAGAACTTTGTTATTTTTTATACTAATCACAAAGCGTACATGTTAATTATTACAAAGGTTTATATGTTAAGTTCCAATCTCTTTTCTGATTTGCACAGCATATATGAAACGAATACACTGAACACAGAACAAGGCAGACACTTTAAAACTGTTTGGGCACGTTGTTTGAATAAAATCTGTGAATTCTCTTTCATATGATCTACGGACTACTTGTATAGGATTTATGAACTACTTGAATAGCTTTTTTATGCTCACAAAAACATTTATAGAAAGAAAGGATCATGGGTATACACATGAACACGTTTATATCGCCTTTATGCAACTGGCTGGAAAATGTTTTGTGGGTTTGTAGAAAAAAACAGCCAACATCTGTGACTGACACTCTTGAGTAACCAAGAGACTAAACTATGTTCAAATAAACCACTGAATTTGTTTCAAGGCATAGCAAAGCAGAAAGTCAGTTCAGAGCTGAAATGATATTCAAAACCGTTAGAATTCTAGTTGGATTCAGTTGTGTTCATATATAATATTCATAAAGCTGTGAAGGTAATCTAGGTAGTGAAGTCAAAACACTTATTTCAGGTAAGTACTCAGCCTGCTGTGACCCTTCAAGGCACTTTGTTCATCCAGGCAGGTGAACAGCAGCAAAAGTATTTGACAGCTAGTCAGGTTCAAAATTGAAAATTCATTGGAAACCCAGCTTATTTCATTGTGCTCCTTTACACTATATTCACTTATAATATTAGCTGGATATTTTCAAGCACAACTATATTCCCCAAACCAGGTCAAGGACACTGCTGAGAGAACCTAGGATTTGGCAAATTCTGTTTGACCAGCACTGCAAATTCGAACAAATCAAAGTCTGTTCATGAATAATCTGTAAATACAGAAGGAGGCTAAATTTGTCAAACAAATTCTTAGTGCTACAGTGTTTGCCTGAAGCCTCAAAATGCCCTTTGGTCTCGGCTAGTGTTCTTTAGGTACTCACTACAAGAAAAAATTCATACTGGGAATAACTGAGGTGCTACGAATTTCAGAGAAAAGAAGTTTACTCCAAGCTTCTGTGTATGTATACATGGATTTGAGTCTGGTAAAATGCTGGTGCTTCTGCAGTCTATTACCTTTATTTATACAACAGGAGCAGTTTAACTTGAACAAAGGAAAGCCTCTCTGAAACAGAAAGAGGAGCTCAGCCCCTGTGGCCCAGCAAGCCTAGGACTGTTTCATTACGTCGGATCCTCAGAACCAAAGAGTCAGTCACACAAGCCCAGCAGTCCTTTTCCATGTTCTGATACGTGCTGGTATGTCCCACAGGTGTGTAAGTGTGAAGTGAAAGCCACCCGTGTTTCAAACTGGCTTCTCCTTGTACTGACGGAAAGCAAGTACCCACCAGCCTATTCCCACCTGTCAGCTGAGGCAGAGAAACAGAACATGGGCATCCTCTGAGTTCATCCCCAAAGTATGTGAAACAAAATCTATCACACTCAATATTCTTGTTTCTTTTTCTTCAGGGCAGGGAGTAGGAGAAACAATATTTTATATATATATTTTATAATATATATATTTTATATATATTACAGCTATGGAGCTCTCCAATACAATAGAAGCTCCAATTTTAAACTGGAAATGTATCATTCCAACTTTGGCAATGAAAATAGAATCCATCTCTTCTTTTTCTTACTTTGCTTCTGTGAATTTAGGTAGGATGTGACTCTTATTTTGGGATTCTATCTTTGCCTTCTGTGATCCCTGGATAATGTCTTTAATTTGGGTATTAGACTGATCTAGTTAATTAATCATAGCATACTCTCAAGGTCTCACTAAACCTATCATGGACTTCTCATATGGTACTTAGCATAGCTGCTCAACTGGCATTAAAAAGTCTTATCTTCTCTCCCCAGAGTCAGATAATCTAGTCTCTAACTCTAGCAAAACTTGCAGCAACTATTGAAAAACTACACAGCATGTCATAAGATCCACAAGCAAGCTTTTCCCTACTAGTTTTCAGTTACTGATTGAGCCTTGTTTTCTATTTCTTTTTCTTTTTCAGTAACAAATGGTGACTGATGAAAGCTTTTCACTGCAAATCAAAGGCATTTATCCTGTTTTCTGTAAAAATTGGGGTAGTGACAAATCCAGAAATGCTTTGCCTGAATCTGTTGTTTGGAAGAACTCCGGCTTGGCCCAACATATGTGTTTGATCACTGTAATATATTTTACCCAGTGCATGAAACTAAAAGCAATTAATGGAAGAAGTTTAGCCTAGTGGTTAAGCAGAAGACTAGACCCCTGCTTTCTCTGATTTGGCTCTGCCACTGAGGTTTACATTTTCAAAGGTAGTTTACAGTTTTGGAGCGGTTCACTGTCTAAAACATCAAGGGTCCTTGTGTTTGGCAAGCAGAAAATAAAATGCAGTGGCAATTAAAAAGCAATTTTTAAGGCTGCTCTAAGGCTTCTTCAAAGCATTGCCACCGATTTCAGCAATCTTTGGGTCAATTGCTCAGGCCTTTACTTCCGTGCCTATCAGTCGGTAGCAGGAGACAGATGAAATGAGTGCTCTGGACAGGCAGCACAGTTAAGTGGAGCTTCAGGTCAGAAAATTTATGTTCTGACCCTGCGTCTGCCACTGATGCAAGCGTAGACAAATCATTACATCCCTCTCTATCTCAGTGGTAAAATGGGATACTTACCCACCTTTTAAAGCCTTGCACTTCATGCTCCACCAGCAGCAATCATTCTATGACTAGGAGGCTTAATTATTTGAAACACTTTGAGATGTAAGATGCTCTGAAAGTGTGAAGTGTTATCATTAATAATAATAATGAAAACGCAAAAAGAATAATTTCCAGTAAATTAACATAGAACCACAGATCCGTTCCAATCTTGTGGGTTTTAAGTGTAGCATCTCTTCCCGAGGGCTACAGTAGGATCTTTCCCCCTTCATTCATTTCAGCCAACAGTTAGGTTCAGATTGCCTATTAAATATTTAATAACTGCTTGGGACATTTTATTTTATGGTAATTCCACATCATGCATCCCTGGGCTTCTAAATTCAGCGCCAGGTTTCAGAACAAACAAAGCCAGTTAATTCCTCTGTGTGTAGATCACACGACCCTCCCTTAGAGTTTTCTGAAGGTCAAGTGAAACATCCAAAGGAGTTTTTTTCATTTTTCACACCCTTCTTTCCACCCACCATCAAATCAAGAAAAGCTTCTCTTAATCATTATCAGGGAGACAAAAAGTTATAGTGCGGAGCAATGGACCAGAATTTCACACTCCATTTGCACAATAACTCTGAGGGCTGCTAATGTGCTGTTTGCTTTTTAGCAGGCATCTCTGCAGCCATCACTGAAATGCATTTTGGCGCTGCTCCCAGGGCAACTTAACTATTTATGACAGCTTGTCTTGAAGTGCCTACATGAACATTAGGATGTCCACGGCAATCTGCAAATTGACCCATCCACATGGCATTTGAGATCAGATGGAAAGAGCTTTAATAATGTAATGAAGGTTAGGATAGATGTCATTTTTAATTTATCTTTTTTACTCATACTCTGGTAGCAGCTCCAATTTTCCATCCCATCTTCTGGCCAGGATATGTCAAATTGTGAAATCCTCCCATATTAACAGATGCTAATGACCTGACTCAGACTTGGACTGTCTTTTATTACACATTCAGTCAGACAATAAATGGGAAATATAAACTCCCACCCTGCGTAAACCATTTTCCTCCAGAGAGTGAACCTGCTACACCAGAACCAGCTGTTTGCTTATTGTCCAAGATGAGTGATGGATGAGTAATTTAAAAGACAGACATTCTTCATGACAGCTTATATTTCCATGCTGCTCCAAGGTTCAGAGGTGGATTTTATTCTTCAACCTTTATTTCAACTTTTTATTCTCTCTCTTAGAAGCAAAGCTACCTAATAAAACAACATTTTCAGACACGCATAATAACAGGGAAGAAGAAAAAAAGCTTCAGCTGAGATCCAACTTCAGCCCCCAGCAAGAGTGAGGAGTTATGTCAGGGAGATTTGCTTCGGTGAGAGAGGTCAAGGCTCCTAACTCTGTTGCTGATTTATTCACAGGGCAGTCGGAGTTAAGCTACCTCACCTCATTAGGCCATGCTTTCTCTGTTTAAGAATTGATGTGCGTCAGGAGCTGTGAGAGAGGCAATTTGTTACAGAAAGTTATAGCAGACAAAGATACAGAAAAAAGAGTGAGTTACTTCTCATCTTTGCACCTTTGTTTCCCTTCACCTGGTTTGACTATAAATATTTTGTGTAGCTATTGGTTTTAAATATATGGCTGTATAGTACATATTGCAATTTTCCCCATAACCCATCTCCTCAGGTGATAATTATCTTTCTCTCTCTTTCTCCCCCACAGGGCTAACAACATTCTCGCCTCTCTCTCTGCTAACATCTTCCATTCCACGGATACCAGTCACCTTTTCACTCCAACTCTCAAACTGATTAGCATAATTAAATTACATTAGAGTCGCTGATCCCACCTTGCACTCAGTTTGAAGTTTGTTGCTTCTGTTCTAACAAGCAGAGGGTTTTGAGTATCACAAACTTACTCATTTTTCTAACTACCAGTAGATTATAACAAAAGACATTCTCTCTCTAATTATAGTCTTCTTTATAATCATAAACCACAAACCTACATGTATAGGTCTGTATATATATATTTTTTTAAAGGGTCTGTATAACAACCAGCAGCATGTGACGTCAGCTTCATTAAGACATCCAGTCAGAAAGTAGACTTCATGGTAACTAAAATGATTATTTAAAGAAATGCATTGGTTTTGCTCTTCAGAGAGAAACAATTTAATTTTATTTGCTGTGGAAAGTTTAATTTATTCCCGATTGTAAGTGCATCATGAAAGACTAAGCAATAAACAGCCCTTCATGCTTGAAGAAAGGTGGCAGGAATTCATGGCAGAAACCTGCAACTAAAGCAGGCCGAGGCAACAAGGGCCCCTTGCTGCCACTCTCCGCTGGATGGAATCAGCTCTGGTCAGCACTCTACTGCTTTGCACAACTAAAGATGCTCTTACACAACTGCTAAAAAATAGTTCCTTTTTTTTTTTGAACAGTAAAATTTCAGTCTCTTCAGCCTTGCCTTAGAATAGGCTAATAGCAACAACCGCTACATCTTAATTTGACACAAATTGTTTGCATAAAGCTTCCCTGTGTAAAGTTTCACTGCATTTAATATCCTAGAAAAACGCACCCGTGAATTACAGTATTGGTCTGGAGAAGATCGTCCTGGAAAGATATTTTATTTTTCTTCATTTTTATTTGGTTTTGCTTACTTGTTTGTTTAAAGACAGATGAACAAAGAACAAGCAACAGGGTTAAGAAAGGGAAATTGTCATTGCGTTAATCTCAGACTTTCAACAAGAGGTAACATTTCCTGTGATTTAGTACAGTGGACGGAATTGTATCTTCTGAGAGAGATTATAGATTACAAAACATTCCTTCCTTGTGGCTGCAGACATTAGTCAGTGCCAGCTTACTCCAGACAGCAGCAGAGACTCGTTCCACAACTGTAATCATTCACAAAATAAAATGTTGTTTGTTGCTTTTTTTTTCCCAAGGACCTGATCTAATGTCAGTAGACTCAGTAGTAAAGCTGTCATTGAATCAGGAGTGGTGTCGGAAGCGATGACTACGAAGAGTCTGTCCCACTCCTATCCTTCCTTAACCAAAAAATGTGAGATCAATTGTGTCTGAGCACCATTCTTGAGCTTAACCCGAGTGTGGGTTGCATTGGTTAGTCAATTTGCTTTGGTTGCTTTCAATCCATTTTAAAGGGAAGTGTTGCCTGAGAGTCTTTGGAGTTTTTGTGTTGTTTTTTACTACTGAGTCCTTGCCACCTCAGAGGAATCACTGCAGCAGGCTAACTGGGAACTCACTGCCCAGTCTTTTAGATAATGTCCAAAGTCACAGAGTGGATAAAGGTAGAAGTAGTAAGGAAGATGCTGTTTCTCACAAGTTTTAGTATCTGCAGCACCCTCGGGAGGAGGTCCAGAGTTTACACCTACAGCACATGAAGAATCACTTCCATTGGAGAGTTTGGAGCCTGCCACCTGGTAGGTCCTTTAGATAATCCTTAGACCGTCTCTTGGAAGACACAGCCAACAACTGGCCTGTGTTCCCCCTCTCTGTGACACTCATGGTTTTATAGACCTCTGTCACATTCCGTCTCAAGCCATACCTTTTCCAGGCTCAAAGAGTGCCAGGACTCACAGTCATTTCTCCTGTGAAAACAATTCCAGACCTTTTCTGAATCTTTTCCTATTCTATTGCATCCTTTTTGAGATGAAATGAATAGGGCTGCACCCTGCACAACTGTAGCATGGATTTCTATAGTGGCATAATGATGCTCTGCATTTTGTTCTCTATATCTTTCTTAAATGTCCCTAACAACTAAATCGCTTTTTCGACTGTAACTCAGCACTGAGCTAAAATCTTCCTGGAACTTCGTATTATGACTCAAACATCTCATTCTTGTGTGGTCACAATAAGTTCAAAGCCCATCATTTTGTGTAAATCAATATCAACCATATAAATAATTCATTGTTTTATGTGATGAAAGGAACTATATAAATGGGAAACTCTGTCATCTCTCTGAAGTGTACTCACAACTTCAGCTCCAACGTGGTCCAACATGCTCTCATGTTTTGATCTGGTATTTGAAGGTCTTTCTCACAGGGTGGAAGACATACAGGTGTGTAAATAAATAATAAATAAATACTTTAAAAATTCATTTTTAAGTTCATATAACATTCATGGAGAATAAGGGCTGGCAGTCCTGGGCGAAGATAAAGATTACTACTCATAGAAAGGAAGCCGATCAAGCCTTCCTTACACAGCCTGCCTCAACCTCAGTTAGGTTCCAGTCCTAACTTCTCATCTATGGAAAAAGGACCTGTGCAGAATCTTCATAACACCTCCAGGACGCCAAGCTAAATCAAAGGTCTGCTACTTGGTTGGGCAAACATTTAAAAAAGTGAAAAGAATATTGGCGCTTTTTTTTCATTCCTGTATGCAGATTTTCATTAGGAAGCTATGGTTGTCAGCAAGCTCAAGTTCCTGTTATTGTCAGTCTGAAATTAGAAAAATAAAATACTTCTGGAGCCAACTCCATTCCATCTGCTCATGTCATCGAAGTTGGGAGTAGCCAGCTGTAATGCTGATTTTCCTACCTCACAACTTTTGTGAGTCCCCCTATACACATCCACAGTGTTTTGCTTATCTTTCCTCCATCCCTCTGTGCATATCCCCAAACACATATTATGCATCAGGCTTCCCTCACAGCTAGTTTGGAAGAAAAACACACTATCTGGGTGTGAACAATTCCTACAGCCAGCTGAGTGGCAGTCTCCATCCACAGCTCTCAAGTCCCCAAGGGAAGCTGAGAGGTGTCCCAGCACTGAGTCCCTTCAGCTAAGCCCTTACCCAGCACTGCCCCACTCGGAGCGCAGTGATTTTTGAGAAAATAGGGCTGCCTGCTTCCACATACTGTTTTTAAATTCCTTGCAAACCTGAAGGCGGCACTGAAGTTTATAAAATTCTCTCTGAGGTTTATTTCAAGTCCAGGTAAACAAAATTACTTCATTGTGTGGGTGTGCAGTTACTGGGATCTGCAGAATTTCACAATTTAAAATTTTTATAAAAGATAGATATATTTTCTGGTTTTTGAAATTGACAATGTCACAATTTACATGATGACCAGTAGGAACCTAATGAAATTCAACAAGGTCAAGTGTAGGGTCCTGC
>RSEF01000005.1:22447983-22488880 GCA_003993805.1 Himantopus leucocephalus
TCAAAAGGGTGGGTGTCAAGAGGATGGGGCCAGACTCTTTTCAAGAAGCAATGGGCACAAACTGGAATGCAGGAAATTTCATCTGAACATGTGGAAAAGCTTCTTTCCCTTGAGGGTGACAGAGCACTGGGACAGGCTTCCCAGAGAAGCTGTGGAGTTTCCTTCTCTGGAGATATTCAACACCCGCTTGCGTGCATTCCTGTCCAACCTAGGTGAACCTGCTTTGGTAGGAGGTCTGGACTAGATGATCTCTGAAGGTCCCTCCTAACCCCTACCATTCCGTGATTCTGTGAAGGCTACATATATATATTTGGAACTGAATATACAAACAGCCATGAAAAATATGTGAGTATAAATGTTAAATAAACTCTTACAATCCCCAATTTCACAGTACACTTTTGTCAACAAATATTTCATAGTATCATAGAATCATAGAATGGTTTAGGTTGGAAAGGACCTTGAAGATCATCTAGTTCCAACCCCCCTGCCATAGGCAGGGACACCTGCCACTAGACCAGGTTGCTCAAAGCCTCATCCAGCCTGGCCTTAAACACCTCCAGGAATGGAGCTTCCACAACTTCTCTGGGCAACCTGTTACAGTGCCTTACCACCCTCAGAGTGAAAAATTTCTTCCTAATATCTAATCTAAATCTACCCTCTTCCAGTGTAAAGCCATTACCCTTTGTCCTATCACTAATCGCTCTTGCAAAAAGTCCCTCCGCAGCTCTCTTGTAGGCCCCCTTTAGGTACTGGAAGGCCACTATAAGGTCTCCCTGGAGCCTTCTCTTCTCCAGACTGAACAACTCCAACTCTCTCAGCCTGTCATTTCATCCTTCTTCAATTCATGAAAAAAAAACCCTTTGCATTTTATAATCTAAAATCCAAAAGATGATATCTCACTAAAAAAAAACTCAAAAAAAAAGACTCCAAAATGGAAATGCTTTACTTAATTTAAACTATCAGAAACCATATTCTGTCAGCTGCTGACAAGCCTCTGTAGACACAGTGAGGGAAGGTGAGGAGGGATTAAGCACTGAAAGAAAGTGAGATGCCAAAAGAAACATACAACTTGTGTGGGGATCGGGGACTCTTTTCTCAGTAATGTGATCATAAATTTTATCCTAAGTGTATATAGTGAGCAGAAAGTCAAGGATTTAATATTTCTGGCAGTAAGCCAGCAGCATGTTGGGAAGGTTTTATATGAACTCCCCACACACCACTCTGCTGGCGCACCTCAAATTGATCTACAGATCCCCTTGCTATATCCATTCCACCTCCCTGATGCACAGACCTATTGGCATGTCTCAGAGGAGGCTTATACAACACCTCGCTACTCCAGCCCAAAAGGTCACCAGCGATTCTGCATACGCACGATAATTCTGAGTTTCTTCTGAAACTCCCTGCAGCCTCTTTTGCTAAAGCACTGCTCCTTCATGCCAACTCCCAGTAACTTTTTTACTTTTCATCCCTGTTTCTTTCACAGCAGCTAATCCTGTTCCTTTCTTGTCAAAGGAAGAACTTTGGAAACCACTCACCCAAGCTGAATTTGAATCAGCAGCCAGCTCTATATCCTATTTAGAGTCACTTGAGCCATTCAGCCTGTGACAACTATTAATCTCACTCTACCTGGAATTTCCATGAATTCTCTAGCCAAGATGTTAGTCATTGAAATGAACACTGAACGCATATTATATCTTGGAGTACTGAAATGCTAAAGGGATGAAGGCCATATATGCAATTTGCAGATCTAAAGGGAATGCTAGCTAATGCGAGTATAAAAGCTGAATAGTATGATATGTTCTGTCAAAGCTGAGCTTCGAAGTTGCCTTGTTACTTTAGGGATGTATTCTGAATGTTTCCTTAACCACAGGAATATCATTTACATCAAAGCGCCAGATTCAGACTCTCAAAGACTGCCAAAGGCCTTACCCTGCGGTTAGTTCCAATGACTTCAAGAGAGGCATAGATCATGTTTTGGGTTTCTGAACCATGGTGAATTCTACTGTCTGCTCAGTGAAACACAAGATACAGCCTAAAAAGGATGGGAATTTCCAGTGTAAATAATTTGCAGTCTGTAACATGGTCCTCCCTGTACTAAAGACTAATGTTTTTCATTGGAACCCCACCAGACATCACCCGTTTAGGCATGGAGACGTGGGAGTAGATGTGCTTCCATCAGTGCTGATTTCTAGGTCATCCAGGTTAAGGTGCAGCCTAATTACGTAGGGGATTGTCTTCCCAATGATACCTGGGTCAGAGCAGCTTGGAGTCATCAAAGCCAGCTCCCTGCCTTAGGACATGGTTTCCAGCTGCAGGGTCACTGTGGCAGTTATGTTTATCAAAGCTGAACAGAGGAGTCTAGGCAGAAATTACAGTATTTGAAGTGAAAGTCCTGCTGAGTGATGTTGTTTTGTTATAAGGAATGTTCAAACTTTTTATTTGGGAAGTGAAGGAAACCCTTTCTGAGTTCATCTGAGAATAACAATATAAGAAAATAGAAAAGGAGAAAAACACTTGCCATGAGAATGTAAAGATTTTCCAAAAGAAAAAACATCAGTAATTTTTTTCCCAGTCCACATCCAAGTAAAGGTTTGTTTCAGTATTTTAGCTTGGAAATAGCATATAGTTAAATTATAAAACCATACACCTCCTTTATAATGCTTTCATATGAAGTTTGAATAACAAGCCCATTCTTCCTGCCTTTCTTTGCCAGTAAAGCCTGTCTTTGGCCAACGCATGTCTTATTATTATGAAAAAAGCAATTAGCTAATTAGATTGGAGTGCTGATCTCAAGTGTCACTGAGAGGGGAATGGGAAACAAACTTCCTTCTTATGATCAAGCAATCTAATTTCCATAAAGGCTGAACACTAAAACTTTAGCAGGAGGTAGGAGAATCTAGCCTCCACATGCTAGCAGTTTTTGCTACCTGGATTTCCATTTTCCAGTCATCTACTCTTCATTCAGCCTCTTTCAAAATCATTTCTTAGTTCCACGGAGCACTGGTCCCAGAAACATGAATTTTGTTATTCGTCCTCAGGAGATGGCTCATCTACTTCTTTATGAATCAAACGGTGGAAACAGATTCTGCATGAATCAAACAGGTTCTCAAAGCTTCTTATAATTATACAATAAACATCTGGTGTTTGCATTTGTGCATGCATGTATATACCAGTATATATAATGTATGTGTACCTGTAACCACAGGAAAGCAATGCCCTTTAATGAACAATATTAGAACAATGCAAGACTTTTGTCACCTTCCTTATTAGTTGGAGATTTTCCTTTAACTCACCTTTTAAATTGAATCCATTCTTCCAGAGCTAGGTTCACACCGCCAGTGTCTACACAGTGCTTAGGTTGTGTTCACAAACTTAATACAATATATAATGATGTGCAAGGTTAAGATTATTTTGTTCACCATGGCAAAGCCACTACTGGGGGATGCCCCTGGGAATGCAAATGAAAGCTGGAAAGCCTCCTAGAAAAGGAAGGAAAGAGGAATAGTGAAAACACCAAAGAAAGCTGAATAGACTCAACTGAATTACCTAAAGTGAAATTTTTGTGTGGTGCAAGTAGCACCCCACAAATTGAGCACAGTATCAGTAATCAGCACACTTGTAGACCTTGCTGAAGTACATCTTTTCTACCACACAGCTGGTTCTGTGTCAGAAGAAGAATGCCACCTACAGATTTTTAACATCCTTTCAGCCATAGATGTTCTTTCTGGGTTTTCTCAGTCAGATACTGACTGACTGAACCTGGTTATCTTACAAGATCTGATGAAGGTATGCTGCAAGACAGTACTGTTTAAGAAAAAATGTTCTTGATACTGTTACAAATGCTTCCAAGGTTGTGAGTTTTCCCAAAAGAGAAACTGTCTTTACAGTAACTATTGTAAAAAATCCTGACATGTTAAGGTTTTTATATTGTATCTTATTCCACAGTATCATTCAATCTCTTTAAAATTCCCCACTTGCCTGCTTGCAATCTATTTTGCAGCCAGCTCTCTGAAAGCACCGTCACTTTCTCTTCTGCCTTTCTCTTTAAGGTTGCAAGTAACCCCCACTATGAAGGAGGTACATGAAAATTAACCTATGTATGCATCTTTCCGTGATAAAATTGTCAGCAGGCACTACATTAATACACAAGATTTCTCATTTATGTAAAGCAAACACAGAGAGATCAAAGATCCATGCTCATTTCTCCTCACACACCATGCTAATTCAATCAACTCTCTTTTGTTAACTGATATTCCATTAAAAAAAAAAAAAGCAATACTGAATTTGATAAAGTGGTGCGGTGTATGTCAAGTGTAGACTGGAAACATACCTTTTGTAAGCTCCATCCTAAGACTTGTGAAGTGCTATGCCGTACCACCCCAAAAAAGCAGCACCAATGAATCATACCAGTTCAGAAGGATCCTTACACAATGATGTAATTCTTCATCCCAGTGACATTATTGATTACCTTTAAGAAGACGCCTAGCAGGATAAATTACTTGTTGTTATCTGCAAACTAGACTTCTCATATTCTTGTGTCCCAAATAAATACTCTTAGATTTGTTGGTTATTTTATGATCAATATACATAGCCTCATAATAGCAGAAAATTAGTTCATCAATAGGAATTGACCAGTGCATAATCCCAAAATTGCCGTTATGCAGATTAAAAGCAGCTACATTGTGTGTGTGTGCATGGGTGCGTGGGTGGGTGGGTAGGTGTGTATTGGTTTAAGCAGACTCCCTCCTGCATGTGCCTGATCGTGAAATTTGAAATTTTCCATTCTAGTGCAGACCAAGTCTAAGATTACTAAATCTGGTAGAACAGAGGAAATCAAAATCTGTTATGACACAGACAGAGGCTTTGAAACTACATCATATTTTCTGGATCTCTACTGCACTGAAAACCCAAACATATGACAACGGAATTCTCTTGGGAACTTTCTCCATTCTTTTAATGTCTGGGTTCCAAAAACACTGCCTTCGCACATCATCAGGATCATCCTTCACACAGAGTGTAGGTGTTGCTATGTGGAGTAGAGGGAGAGGAAGAGGAAAGAAGGAAAGAAGCAGTTTAAAGAAGAGGAACTCAGTTTCCCAGAGAAGACTGTGAATATTACCTGTGAACCCCTCTGTGCACCACTGGCTTGGATAATTACCAGTGTGACTGCTTTAGAGTTTTACATGAATATGGCACGTGAATGACAGACAGAGAGCCAAGCCATCCCTAGAAAAGAACATTATTCAGGCTTTTCCTTTTCATAAGCAATTCATTACATACACCTTTCAATTAGCTATCAACTTTAAACTTCTGCACTCTGTTTTGAACAGAATGAACAATCCTTCTAACTGTATGAGAAAAACTAGAATACCCTTATTAAATGCAGGATAATCCGAACATTGTGAACATTGTGGACGATTACCACATCTTCCATAAACCATAAAACAACCAGAAAAACAATTATTCAACTTAGTCATTCAAGAACCACGAAAAGCAGGATTTAGATCTGAGTTTTTAGGTCCAGTTTGTCTCAGTAATTTTATTCGCTGAAGCCTATCACAATGGGTCAAGAAACCTTCTGGAAGAAAGGGTTTGAAATATGTCTGGACCTTTTTCGTTCTGCTTGAACACTCTGCACTGGGAGCCCAGGAACAGATGCCAAGTGTGACCAGGAAAAAAGGAAGCAGAGAAACTTTTAGAACATTTTCAACACTCATAATATATCAGGATGGAGTCCTGGTTGAGATTGAGTTGTAAATGAAAGTTTAAGATAGTTCAGCTTTAAACATTAGCAGGCTGGAAAAGAAAGTTCAGGTTGATGCAGGAATTCGTAGGAGTCTCATTTCAAAGGTTCAAGGGAGGCATCTCATTATGCCCAAATCAGTGTATTACCAGATGAGATCTCTGAAGTAAAACATTCAAAGCACCTAAGGACTTTCTGAAAAATGTACCTTTTGTGACCTCAATTTCCAGTTCCCTCTAAATACAGGACTATAATCTAGGAAATGCTTAAATTCAGGAGCAAAGTTAATTATCTGCCATTTTCTACCCTATTATTTACTACTATGTACATGAAATGTACTGGAAACATTTTTTCAGCAAAAAAAGAGCTTCACTAAATAAAGCCCCACACAGAGGTCATCCTCCCAACATGGAAACCATTTCAGTGCCAGCTTTGCAAAACCCAGAAGTTGGTTCATTCTGACCGGTCAATCAAGACTCAGAATAATTTATTTTTCTGAAGTTGTTCAATAATGGAACACCCATCGGCAGAGATACAACTGCTCAAATGGCTCACATCTGAGATGAATGTCCTAACCACCCATGCCATATCCTTGACTCAGTGTCTAGTCAAATCTTTTCTAGAGTGTGGAATACCTCCAAAAGAAGGAATTATTTTTTCTTTACCTTATTTGAGGACAGTCGCCTAAGAAATTATATTCCTCTGTTCCCTCACTCTGTGTTGATCCAATTTGATCAACAAGCAAGTGAATTGGTTTTCTTTTCTCGCTGATGCTGACCTGCCTGTTTTTTTCTGAAGCGAGCAAACCAAGAAGTCAATTATTTGCACAGCCCCATGTGAAGTTTTTCACACCAGGAATAGTGCTCCCATTTCACTGTCTTACTTGTCCTCACAGTTCTTCCTTTTGGGAACCAGATTATGGCCTCATAAAACTGCAGGATGCTACTGAAATGGCTTAAATACAGTAACTATTAAAACAAGTTGGAACACTAATTGAATTGCCTCTTCTAAGGGATTTTTCCATTAAGAAAGGTAAAAGGTACAGTCTCCTTCTTATAGCTGTGTCTGCCAATGTATACACAATGTGCTTTTAGCCAAATTCAGTAGTCCCTCTTTCTGTACCCGTAATTGTTCATCTTGCAATTCATGTTTCTGGGCATGCATGAAAGGTTTTTATGAAGTGCTGAACAGTATCAGTATCCGTAGTTCTCACTCTCCAAAACTAGGAGTGAACAACAGGTTTCTATTTGCCAAATACTATTCACTATACTGCAATGGGCAGCCACCAGCTGGAGCAACCCCTGTCAGACCAGACATTGTCACTCCAGCTTTTCCCAGAGCTGATTCGTGTGAGCCCTCAGGGACAACAGGACCAACCAACCTGCAAGGGCACCTGATGGGTCCAGCCCTGGTCACCAGCTCCCAGATTGCCACTGAGTGCTCTCAGCCCAACGCTATGCAGTGCCCACAAGCCTGAACCAATTCGTGGCTCCTCTGGGTGGTTCTGAGTATGTCTGTCTCCTCTCCACTGCTCTTGAGAGCCCTCTCTGCAGGAGGAGAAGCCGGTGGAGGACCCCAGAAGCCATTAATCCTTGACATTTAGGGACAGAGGAGGTGGATTGCCAGGGTTATGTTCTGTCCTTTCTGCATATGTAAATCAAGCTCTGAGCAAGTACTGAGAGTAACTGCATTAAACCACTGAGAACAATAATGAATTCCCAAAAATAACATTTCTTTTTGCATTGAGGGAAGAGACACGCAAAAAGATAAAAACTGAAGTTAACCGGCAGAATCCTGCAGTATCCCCAAAAGCTAAGTAAAATATAGATTTCTGAAAAACAGGAAGGGAAAAGTTAAATGTCTGTACAACCTTGATTCAACCTTCTTCTTCCCGTTCAGCAATTCAGTCATACTGTGCAGGCTTGCACTCGGGCCTTGAACTTACAGAATAGCAGCAACTCCACCAGCCCTACACTCAAAACCAGGAAAGAAATCACACCTGACAAATGCTAGAGCCCTTTCACCTCTTTTCACTACCTTTCACATAGATGTATACGATGCCAGCTAACATGAACCTCTCTCTTGCTCATCAGTAAAAGCCAGGGTAGCTGCAGCAGTAGTGCTTGCAGCAAGGAGATCTCTATGTCCCAGTATTGATATGGAACTGAAATCAAAGTACATGCATTTTTTTTCCTTTGATCACAGAAGTGGCTATCAGCAGGACCTCACGTTCCTTCCTAGTAGAGGTCCAGAATTCCCCATAATAAAGCACAGCCTGCCCAGGAGGGTTCAGCTGCGGCAAGGAGTATGTCTACACCTGGTACAATGAACAGAGATAATTTCTGTTGGCTGTTACTGCCTGCTGCAAGGAAACAAGTTAAAGCTGCCTGGACATATACATTACAGCTGTATTTCTGACATTCAAGGGATTGAGATAAAACACTGAACTCTTTTGTTCCTGATTTTCAGAAATTTTACCAAATTCACTGTCCTGAATGGTCTCAGGATGCCATTGGGTCACCTTAGCACTGTGTAAACAAGCAGTTTTGTCACCAAGGCCCTCAGCAAAAGAACTCTCCTGCTGCTTTCAGCCCGTAAAGCTTGCTTATTCACCTCATGACTGTTAGAAAACGGAATCCCTTTTCCCTCTGCATGTCTCAGGTACAGATGCAGTCAGTGGCTGTGACTACAACTTGCTATATGGGATTGTTTACCACATCAGCGGGTGCTAATATGCAGATGGGAATTAAAGCCCTCATAACCTGACTACTCATTCCCCATTAATCTGTGCTGGTATTTGAGATCATGTCTTCATCATTAGGGGTGATTTATGCAATGTTTTTAATTTGAAGGCTTATCATAGAAAGACTGACCAAATCAAATGCATGGTTCTGAGCTTTCTCTAAATGCCCATTTTGCAGGTATTGACTTTAATTTATAGCAGAATTCTCTCCACTCTTGCTCAAAAACACTTAAATTGTGCACATCATGGACCTCTAACTGTCTCATCTTATTACTGCCTTTGTTGTCCTACACTCTTCTACCATTTGTTATTTATTTATTGCATCTTGCCAGATGCTAATAGGCAAACTTTTCAGAACAAAGACTGTGTCTTCTTGCGTGCCTCTATGTAGCCTACCACAATCGGAGCCTTCAGGTCCTGCTACAGTGCAGCCAGCAATCTGGAGTGTTTTCAGAAAGGGGGATCAGACGTCCGACTTTCCTGGCTCCTTGCTGTGTGTCCTGGGGATTGCAGCATGCAGGCTTCCAGTTCGGTTCTATGTTCAGTTGCAACCGAAGTGGTTTTGGTCCACACCCAAAATGGTTTAAAATTTGGTTCCATAGCCATAAAATAGTCGAGCAGTGTTAACAAGAAAATAGTATTTTAAAAAGGAAAAGCTCATGTGACAAATTTCTATGAGGCAAGTCCCTCGTAAGGGATGCCTGTCTTTAGTCGCACTGCTATTCTGAACAAATAATCAGAGATGTTCGATTTTCTTTGGTCCTGTGTGGGTTCAGCAAAGCCTTCAGGCTAACAGTTCAAGTTCATTCCATTTTCAGAAAAAATAACAGTATCAACCATCTCAGTCTTGAATTCAATGGGACTGCTTTTGGTGCTCTATCCACTGCACTACAGAGTCACAAAACCTCTTTTGGAGAATACAAAAGAGTAGAACAAATGTAAGAGAAAGATTTTGTGTGAAACTGTTTCTATTTCAAAAAACTTTGTTTTGTTTCGGTTTTAGTCTCAAAAGCAGATGCACGTAGAGATGGCAATGACTGTTCTGACCAGTGAACTCACGCAGTCTGCCTCTGTCACTGCACGCACTTACAACTCTGCACCATGGAGGTCGCCTCTTTCCCTTAGGGAACTGGGAACACACATTGTTTAGAAAGCAATAGAGAGGAAGCTCCTACCCACAGTGCACTGAAGAATAACGAACGAAATCTCATTAGCCACATCTGTCTTCAGGACAGCTCCAATAGTAGGAGGAGGTTTCACACAATATCAGCCTTCTTCATCTGGGTATTGGAGTAAAATCAGCAGGACCATCTCTCCCCTAAGCAAATTCAGATGGCTCAGACAAAACAATTTCTTGTACACGTCCCCCTCTATCCCTGCCTGGCACCCCTACCCTGCAGACAAGGACAGAATTAATTTTCTGTTCTCCATTCACAGCAAATAAAGAATACAATGTTCGCTCTGCATCATTTTCATCTTTCATCTTAATTATCACTGCGAAGACTACAGAAATCATTATCTTTATGATGATGAACGTCCAATTAGCATTTCCCATATAAATTTCAGATCATGAAGGAGGCTGTAATGGATAATGCAAATTCCTAATGGTCTTTTTTTTCCTAGCTGAAAAATTGAGGTGCTTAACAAAATGAAATTTAATCTGAGCTATTTTGAAACAAGTCAAGAACTTTAATTACTTGACAGGGAGGAGGGGGGAAAGAAGAGACTGAAACTAAATCTTAAAAAGAGGCATGTTTTAAAAGACCTTGTTTTTCCAGCCCATTACTCAAACTTTCTCCTCCAGACAGCTAAACACTTGTCTGGTTGTGCTCAATAAGTTTTAAACTATTGTGAAAGCTAGTAGAAGCAATTTCTTTCATTAGTTACACTATTTCGTACATCAAAAAATTAATCCAAGTAAACATTCTGTTGTCTCTAATATAGCATTTTAATTGATTTGCATCCAACGTACTTATATTCAGAGTGAAATTGCCAATAATTATATCATTGCCATTGTAAGGTAGTAAAAGACACAACACATCCCTGGTGCTGGTCAAGGTGCAGAGGTGTGTATAGAGATATGCCGTTTGGATTCATTCACCCCAGGTAGTTTTGGTTTTGGGGAAAACTAATTCAGCTGGCAATTTTAGAAGCATCTCAAGTATTATTTGCACATAGGAGCTGCAATTACAAATGAGTCATGGGATCCATATAGTCTAGTTTGTCATCTCTGATTATAAATGGTAACTGTTTCCTCAAGCCAGTAAAAAAACCCAGACCTTTGCCCATGTCTTTCTGTCTAAGTCTGTAGATAATTGTAGTAACACAAAGCACAACTATACCCGGACCAAAAAAGAAGTAGGAAACAGCTGTCTAGTCCTTTTTGCCTTTTTCTCCTCTCTTTCCCTCTTTTTTTTCCAGAAAAATTATACCCCTTCTTCTAGCCAATGTGACCTGCAAGTAGGTCTTCACACTTTCCAGGAGGCTTACTCTATGGCATGAGTGGACACACACACACAAACACACACATACTCTCTCTCTTCCCCCCTTCCTCTTCTCCCCCCACTTTCCTATCCTTCACAAATAGGTTCCAGGATACATTTTTCAGGTTCAATATCTTGTTGATGAGATATGCAAGCAGAGATGCTGCATTGGATCTATGAAACGCAGGGAAAGAATTTGGCAGCCTTGGGATGATCTCCTTCAGAAAATGACATCATTTCAGTGAGGAGCCACAGTAAAATGTGCCCCTTGGAGGTAATGCCTTACAGCATAAACTTTCCATTGCATAGCAAAACACTCTGTTAATTACCAAGCAAATTGTTTCTCTAGGAAGGTATTCTCTCCTGAGAAGAAGCTGTGTGGTTATATATAATGTGACTTTCTTTAGTCTCTTCGACCTTTAACCTACTCAGGACATGAAACAGACCTCTAACTTTGACACTGCCATTTAAGTTTCATTAAGTGAATGGTTCTGAGTGACATTTGAGTGTTGTTTTGTTCCTGTATATAGTGTGATACAGATCTAAGTTTAATTTTAGCGTATGCAATAGATGCATGACATTGAATTGCAAGAACCTAATAAGCCCTGGCTACTGTAACTTCAGACTGTGTGTTTATTACTCATATAAATGTCTAATCCATTTCTGAATCCTCCTTTAAGCTTCATCTCAATCATGTCTAATGGTACCAACAATTATTATTCATCTTAAAAAGCATTTCTTCCTCTCTATTTGCATAATAATTCTCACTGTTTTCCATTTGGTTTTCTTCATGAGAAAAAAGCAGGGAGGATTATCTGACCGGCTGTCTTCTGCTTTCATTATTTTATAAGATTCTTTTCCTTTTCTTTTCTGTAAGTGTTGAATATGCCACATGTCTCCTTAGTGAGGAGATCTTTGTGTTTCTAATATTTTTTTATCCCCTTTTCCCCATGCTTTGTATATGCATTTGGATGTTGAGAAGTAGAGTCCATCTTTTAGGAGATTATGGTTACCTCCCTCTAGGGTCACGTCTCCACTACACCATAATTACACAGCACAACTGCTTCTTTCCTTCAGCTTGTGTATTCCTCACAGGAAGGATATCTGTGTTTTGGATGTACATTGACAGGTCTACAAAAGCCTGAACAGCACTTAGGCCAGAATGGTACATATGATATAGTTAACTGAGATCTACAGGAACTAATTGATGGATTGCACATCTTTAAAAATTAGCCATAGGGAATGCAAGCAAAAATAGTGAAGTTCTATGTATCATTTTCATTTCTTTTTAGACTGCTTTCTAAGGACACTGTGCAACTTTGCTCTATGCTTTTTTGCCCATTATTCTATTTTAATAAAGTTGACAGAGAAGTAGAGTTATCAAAGATTTAGGTTTTCCTAAGTTTCATGAAAATAATTAGTGAGGTATCTTAAAGAAACCCTATTAGTGCCATTTGAGAGGGTAAAATTGTACTCATTGAACGCCAGGGAATGCATATAGGAAAGATATTATAAATGCCTTAGACACAGGAAGAGAGCCACACAGAAGAAAAACCTTGGCTGAGTAGTGAATTCCCTGGTGGTGACTTAAGAACTCGTTCCAGTTGAAACTTTGTTCACATTTTTCACATTTCACGCTTTTTCACGTTCATTACATTGTCACTTCACTCCAGTGTTAAATATAGGTTATAATCGTACTTTGTCTTTAATCACTGAAATGAATTCATTTTCTGAATAAGGCCTCTGTCTCTATAGTAAGACTTTATTAACATAAACCAGAAAAACATGCATAGATGGGTATAACAGAAAGGACATATTTGAGATCTACAAACAAGAAAGAATATATAACATCAATTTAGGGTCCGCTTATCAAATAATGATGGAAGAGGGCTTTGTAGCTCTATAATTCTAAATGATGTTCTCTTAAAAGTCCATCAGAATATATGGGAAGTTGGGACAGTTTTACTACCCTAGCAAATAAATAACCATACAGGCAAAGTTCCTGATGGAAAGTGCAGAAGAAAATTGATGGATGGGCAGCTGCAGCACAGTAGCTGATTTTTCGAGCTAAACTCATTAAGAAACCTTAATAGTGATTGGCAAGTTCCTTCAAACATAAAGGCAAATAGGTGAACAGAAGTCTGCTTAAGAAGCTGTCATGTCGTTGATTAGGAGTGAAAGCCATGTCTAATGTATTTTCTAGTAAATCTGCTTGTTGAGTAAACAAATTTAGCTCTTTCACACAGAAAAAAATAAGTATGCTCCAATGAAGGCAGGTGTTACCTGGAACATACCACATTCTCCGCCTAAGCAGCCCTAGGCACCACCTGTGTGTGAGAGTTTCAAAGTGCTTTGAGTCTACCAAAAAACCCCAAAAAACTTATGGACTGTGCAGCCTAATGCTTAGAGCTAAGAGAAAGAGCTAAGAATCCTTGGGTCTGTTTACATCTCTGTCCCCCCTCTTCTTGCTTGACATTTTGCTGTTTAAGCTTGTCCCACTGTGGAAAACAGCCTTACTGATAAACACATGCCTGTATTTTGATGGGAAGTTACAAGATTTAACCAGTCAGAGCCTGTTTCTATGCAACTGAAGCTAATTCATTACCAACTTTAGTGGATGCAGGAACAGAACATTAAGTCCTTTCATCCAAAATACGTAAGTATACATAAGTATAAAGCAGACCAGAGTGAAAGCTGTTTTGCCAAGCACATGGGTTCAGCACCGTATTCAGCATGCAGGTGCTTGAAGGAAAATTTTCAATGGCTTTATAAGCCATTTGTTCGTATAAGCCATATTTTAATCATGGAAAATTGTTGGCCTGCTGACAAATATTTTGCTGCTTTTTCCCCATCAGAATAATATTCTTAAAAATACCAAAATACCTTTTTCTCAGTAACACTTTGCACCTTCCCTGGGAAACTCTGTGCCATTCACATATTCATATTTGCATAAGAAGCAGAGAAAATTTGATAGTGGAGACAGGAAAGATAATATAAACCTGGAAAAGTAATGACAGGGAAAATGTAAGAAGTCTAGTTCTTAACAACTGTGGGATAATTTTGAAATAAGATGGCTCTGAAGAAATTCTCTTCCTAACCCCATCAGCTAGTGGTTGACTCACGTGTGTAGGGATTGTAGATAGCTTTCAATTTTTTTTACTCAGTTGAATGCACCCATGGATGTTCTTGTTATCCATATTTTAATTGTGCTAAATTGTTGGCCCACTGACAAACATTTTGCTGCTTTATTCCCATTGGAATAATAGAGTCCAATGAGTTAGATTTATTTAACAGTTTTCTCTCTGATGGAGTGCCAATACAATTTACACATTTTGGAAACTATGTTTTTATAGGAATGCAACATGCTGACTGTTTAACAACACTTAGCAATAACCTATAACAGAAAATGGTGTCTACTGTGTCAGTGTAGGAGGGCATGCATATTAGCAGATGGTAATTAGATCATCTTCTACTAATTTGATAATTAAGATACAGTGTTTGATGAAAGGGACTTACACTACAGTTTGGAGAAAGAATTTCTGTCCTGTGAAAAGCACCATGAGCTCTTTAATGAATGCAAGCATTCTGGTCTTTCATTATATACTTCATCTGAAAGCTCATACCTCTCACAGACCCCTCACTCGTCGCTTCCCCACATAAATCACATGTTTGTGAGGCACCGGATCAGCCCAGTTTTCTGAAATTCTTGCCAGATGTCATTTCACTTTGTCACTCAAGAACATAAACAATCTGGTGCAAGCCAGGCAGATTTTTTTTCTTTCTGTTCCACAAAAATCATGTATTGCAGAAATATCCTTGTTTCACAAAATTATATCAATGAACAGCTATTCCATTTAACATGAAAAAAATGTTCATTTTCTAAAGCAGCTTCTAATAATATTATCAATTTTAAAAAAATCTGTTGCCTGTAACTTAGCCATCATGAGGCAGGTGGTGGAACCTCGAGCAGAATATTTTTGCTTCTAGGAAATCCCTTTTTCTAAACCTGCAATTTTCTACAAGAAATATCAGACAAATTTTCATGCATAAAATCTAAGTAAAATATTTTTTGCATGTCAGCCTGAATCTGAATATTGTATCCTCATGTTCATGTTGTTTAAAATTATTTGGGAAGGATTCCTCTCTAACAGTCCAGAGCTAGAAATATATATGACCATGTTTCAGGAAATCTATCAATGTTTTGAGCAGAGTTCTGTAGTTCTCTAGTAAACTAGAGCAGGATACTGAGGAATGAATATAATTTCAGTCATATGAGAGAAATGGAAAGGTACAGCAGCATTCTAAATTTTAGTTGCAGCTCAAGTTAACTGTTCGTTAATAATTGTAATTTGTTCTCATAATAACTCAATGCCCAGTTGCTACAGATTATGTGGCAACCTTGGTATTATGCTCCCCTCTGAAACAGGAAGTTCAAAATGTTGTGCAATAGCAAATAGATTATATTTCCTATCGCAGCCATTCGAATCAGTCAAGTCAATGGCTGGAACATGATATTTCAATATTAAGTGAACGCCAATAAGACTACAGACAAGTCATCAACAGGATTAACAGGCTGGCAGACTTCACTGCAGAATGAAATATCATGCTGGCAACAAAGGCAGTGATCCATTGCTTCTTGCTTTGGATTGGCAGCTTTGGCGGCTCTTTCAGAGAATCCAGGAGTGAGTTTGATCCTTTCCCCATCAGACCTTTTGCCCATTAGACCTGTCTTAGCCCATATGAAAAATTTCTAATAATAGAGCTCAGCAACACTGGTAAATTGGTCAACTGTTAAGTGCTTGGTGGATTATGTTAGTTTTAAAACTTGTCAGAGCTGTAAAATCACTTCCTAGAAAAAATGATAATTACAATGATAATGACAACAATAATGATATCCACCTTTATATAGTCTTAATCCGTAGAAATCAGGGTACTTTACAGCAAAAAATAGCAGTTTGATAGCCGTTGTTTTTTGTTTTGTGATAACCGTCCCAATGTACCTGCTGAGACAGACTTTTTTCTTAAAGGCAAGAAAAGTGGATATAAGATGCAAATATTTATTCCATAAATAATATACATAAATAATACCACTGCTGTAGTATAGGGAGAGATCAGAAAATATGAAACATGGAAAACTTAAAACACAGTCGACCAAGCAGAATTTTCACTCAGAATATGATTGCTAAGTGAGGCTGGTTAAGCATGACCTAGTTTTATTCTTTTTTTATATTCAATCTGTTTTGCTCAGTTGATTTTTTGCCAAAGAGAAGAACCAGCGATGTGAAATCACATCAAGGAAGAATAGTTTTGTGGTTTTGCCAAATCCAGGAATTTCAAGATAGTTCACAAGGAAGTTTAATTTCACTACAAGGTCAAAGTAGTAAAAATTCTGGAAGACAAATTGCTCATCTTCTTACATCTGTAACTGTGGGAAACCCTTTATTTTACTGGTCTATATCAGCTATGTTTCCTGGCTTTCAAATCCCTTCAAAAAGCACCAAAATTCCATTAAAATTCATCTAGAGTTTAGAAGTATATCCAAATGGAATCTTCTTCCTCTCTTTCTTCCGCCTTCTTTTCTATCTTCACTAACCACCATGTAAAATACTCAGTTCAGCCATAATCCAAATCAATAAACAATTAATGAACTTTTAGATATGTATATGTTTCTCATAAAGCCCTCATTGTAAATGGAAACTGGAATTTCTGCCCTAGCAAACCTTATGTTACCACTGGATAAATAGTTATCACATGCATTAAAATCTGGTATCAGTCACAAAGGCTTGGCCATTCCCATTAATATGACTACTTCTCACGGATTCTATGAAAATCTTGAAAACTTGCCATCCTGAACAGTATCCAGAAGGGTACAAACTGCAGAAGATTTATTGCAACCTGTAAAGAAAAACTCGCCCTGCATATGATTAGCACAGAGTTCTCAAAATTGTTTTCCTTAGGTGAGCAGTGAGAAAGACAGGTTTCTCTTTCTCTCATTATTGTCAGCTTCAGTGCTGATAAATCACAGACCTTCAGTGTGTTACTGCCATGGAAACCTATAACTAATACCGTACAACTTATCTTTCTTAACATATTACAGTGTTTGCAATGTCCTTGTTCAGTTCAGGAAGTTTAAGAAAAGTGATAGAAATATCTCCAGAGCAGTCCCAATATGAAATCACGTTCAAACCCACTTTTTATGTGGTTCAGATTCTGGTTTTCTGGACACCCACTGAAAATGCAGGGTTTTTTCTGCATCATATCCATCACTAGAGCTTTTTATCACTGACATTTTATCTGCACATCTTTCAGAATGCTTCAAGAGGGGAATAAGTTATTGCATGCGGATTCTGTCTAATTTGTTATCATTTGCTACATCCAAATCTATTCCTGGCTTATTTGTCATCACCTTTAGTTACTGTGCACAGCCATAATGTTTTGCAGCCCCAGAGAGATCAGCTGGAATATAAATGCGGTGCTGCTACACCCTCATTTCTATTAGATAGCATGCACATGATTGTTCCGTACCAATAAGCAACCTGCTGTGTCCAAAAATTTGCCATGCTTCAGTCTGCTAAATCTTTATTGGGCACAGTATGGAAACTCAATTAATACCGGGAATTACATTGCCTAATGTCACCCAAGTTGCATCCAATTATTTTTTCTTAATACCTTTTGTTCAATCCCAGGCTAACCTAAGAGAGTGGGGCCAGTGCCCTTCCCCATCTAAGAGGCCTTTGGTAGGAAGGCAGGGAGCTGCTGGAGAGTCTCAGCATGGAGGCCACTGGCATGGCCACAGCTGTAACCCTTTCACTTTTTCCCACAGCAGCTCTGTTGCTGTCATGGAAACTAATGAATATTGAAATTTGGCCATTCAATAGATTTTGCTGCATAGCGGCCCCATTCAAATTACTCCTCTTTATGTCTTTAATTGGTTTTTATGTTGGTTTTTTTTATTTTTCCTAGGCTCTGGGTACCTGATCTCACAAACAGGAAAAGCCATCATGCTAAGAAAAAGCACCCCATGCAGCATCTGCCCTTCACTTTGTAACTATGGAATATGGTGGAATAATATACGAAAGAAGACCTCAAAACCCAAACACAACCTTCCCCCAACATTACCCTCCTTCAGAGCTTGACTGACTAGATCTTCTTAATACAATTCGATTCATAAATCTGTACAGGTCATTAAATTCCAGCTATCACAGGGAGAGTAAACACAATACTGCCATCACCTCTGGCTGATGGGATGGTTAGCAGTGCAGCATTCACCACTAAGCTTTCAACCAAATATCCAAAATGGGTTCATTTCTTCCTGTCTTATACACAGAATTTTGTGCATACTGGGGGGAGAAAAAAAAAAAGTTAAAATGCAAGGAATGATCAGCATTTTAGTCTCCTTAGAGTCTACCATGAATTTCATCTCAGAGATTATCACTGTACTGTAGTCATAGAATCATAGAATGATTTAGGTTGGAAAAGAGCCTTAAGATCATCATCATATAACACATTATTCCAGAAAATTACACTGCGAACAATTAGCAGAATTTTGAATTGGTTGAAACTACCTTTTTATCATCATTGCAACATAGTGTTTGGGGTGGGTGGTTAGAGAAACTAACAACCTTTTCAGACACACTAACAAAAATTGTGGGATGCTGATTAAGCCCAGCTGAAGACTTGGTTCCATGGAATATGCAGTGCTTCAAGGGAACGAGAGCATTGTTTAAATACCCTGTAGCTAATATATTTGTCATATGTATAACATCTGAGCTATCTGGAACATGTAGAATTTGTCTTTGATATATATTTGTCACTGATATAAAGCTCTCCCTGATTGTTCCCCTGCCAGCCTGTTACTGGTTTAGCTTTATGCTATTCATTCCTTACCAAGAGCTTATTGATTTCAGCAGCAGCTGAAAGTGCAAGGCTCTTCTCAGGCCCTTTGATTGAGAGTTGGAGTCTGTTAATAAAGCCCCATAGGAAATGAAAAAGCACCCCAAATGTGTAAAATCTGTGCATTTATTCTGCGATTCTTGATACTTTAAGTAGAATTCCATATCTATTTAGATCTATGAAATGTCACCAAACAACAACTTTTTTATGGCAATTATTTGCTGTGCTGCATGCCATAAAATGTGCAATAAAGCTATTAGCAATTTTGGTCCTGAGATTCTTCCCAACAGGGTTGGGAAATGCAGAATGAAGCCTGACCTGTTGGCCCTATCCTCTTTCTGAACTCTCAAGTATTGAGAAGTTACTTAGGTATCTGTAAAAGCTCGAGCATTATTTATTGCCAACATAAAATAACATGATTGTAGGAGCTAGCTTTCTGCCGAATCCTTGTCTCATGACTTAAGATACCGCTCTGTGTCTTTTTTATGTGATTTATATTTGTGTACACGATTTATATAAGAATGCATACATGTTAAATACATCCATGCAGCTTCACAGAGGTGCAGTACAAACTTCAGCAAAAGTGGGGTTGATTACTGTTGATGATTCTAAAAACGAACTGGAATTTTCACCCACACCCGTCTGGTTCTAGTACTTCCTAATTCTGATTGGCAGGAAAGTTTGCAAAATCTAGTGTTACATGTGCGGGGCTACCAAACACAAAGTGTCAGACAGACAGGCAAATAAGCCCCAAAACTCAGACAGCTGCCATTGCAGCTGCTACTGCAGTCATCCAAACAGACGGACTGCATGCGGGTCCATCCATCTGTGACAGGGTAGTGCTGGGCTGTCTTCAGGCACAGTGCCTCCACTTTTGCACTTGGGCCAGCCTGTCCTACCTTCATCCTTCACATAAGGACTCTCCTCAGCCCCTTCCAACTGGTGAAGAAGAAGGAGATAGCAGAGGGAGTGTGAGGTAGCAGTGGCTCAGAGGAGTCTGAGGGCAGGCTTAAATGCCCAGGAGACGTACCTGCAAGTTTTCAGGCTGAAAGGCTATGTGCCAGTGACACATACTATAATTTCCCAGTGCGATAGCTTTAGCTGCAATTTCATTTCTAAGAACTGCTGCTCATTCTCCTCCTTACCCTAACATCCCACTGGGCCACTCAGTTACCCTGATGTACCTTTTGGCGTGTCTGCACTGTAAAACTGATCAGTAAAACCCACCTGTAAAATAATCCTCTGGGACAGCATCATGAGGCTGCTTATGATGGAGCTCCTGGAAGGCTCCTAAAAGCCCACGTGTAGGGATTCCAGCCAAAGCACCCCTGTTCAGGGCCCTGTACCTGGAAGGTAGGATCAGGAAGAACTAATCAAGCAGCAAGAGCTCCTTCTAAAATTTCTAAGCAAGATTAGAGAGGGTAATTTAGCTGTGAAATTGGTCCAGGAAAATAGTCCCTTGGTTGCCCTCACCTTGGGTTTCTGTACAGCATAAGCTTAGTACAATTGAAAGTACTTTTTTGGAGCAACACTGAGCCTCAGAATGGGTATTTTTTTTTACAATTTTTCAAATTATATCCAAGCTAAATGTTGAGATTGTATCTTTTTTTATCATCTCACAATAAAAAAGCAATCTTACATAAACAGTTTGAGCAGCTATGACATAGGAACAACTGCTGGTGTGTTATGCTTGTGTCACATAACATACAGGCCCATACACACAAGTTTGAAGCTTAGACAACTCCTTAACACTATTTCCTTTCTTACCTCTGCAGCCTTATTTTTTATTTTTAAGGTAATATTTGTCTTTTTACCAATTTTCCCAGCTTAAACTTTTCTGATGATGTAAAATGTAGTTAATAAAGTGATAGTGAGAAGCTATTGAGTAATCTGCCCAAGGCATTTAGCAATAATTTGCTTGTTCTATAACCTAATAACCATTTCAGCTTCAGGGTACAATAAAACAGAGGTGTTAATTCAGTAGTGTTAAAGGAAGACTAATTATACTGAGGACACATCCTCTTCTGAGCTTAGTCACTTGTGACCTATTGTGAAGCTACCAGAGAAGAACCAGGCACTGTTCTGCACTGAATTATTCATGGCCTTATCTGCTTCAAGGGGCTGATAGAAGCATTCTTCATACAGTTTTACTCAGCAGACTCTGGCTGCACTCTTCTCAGCACAATTTAAGAAGAAGTATTCGAGTCATGAACATTCAGATAGGGAAACACAGATTCATGTTCTATGTCATGTTCATCTGATTTTCAAACAAGTGAGAACATTTCCCAATAAAATGAGACAGAATGTGTGAGAGAACAATGAGAAGGAATGTCTCATGAGTAAGTGTGTCCATGGGTTATAATCATGGACTGCACTAAGATAAAACAAACTCTTCAGCTGCAAGGGGAGCCCAAAAGTTCCCCTAACTCCATCACCTATGGGTGTGTAATTGCCCCTTTATTTCATGAGACATTTACTGTCATCATTACAGAAAGCCAAGAACTGTACAAACACCTTCTGGAACTGGGTTTTTGTATTTTAAAAAACCAAAATGTACATTGCCAACGTTCAGGTAGAAAGCCTATAAGTTATGTCAACAGCAAAACAGGATTCCTTCACATACCACCACCTCCAGTGCGCAGCAGGTCTTACTTGAGACATGAGAAGGAAAGTCGGTCTCTTTGTACATTCAGTTCTTGACTCAAAAGCTGAACGTGGTAAGTATGGTACAGCTTTGCTTCATTTTAAGAGATGTGAGTGCCCATAAAAATAATTTCAGATGGTACCAAACAGCCATAATACAGTAACACACTTAATTACTATTAGTCTTGGATGAAGCTGAAACACAAAAAACGAGGAGGAACACTCTGTTCTACTGCACTGTGTTTAAGCCACCCAGACTCAATCATGCAACTTTATTCCCTGTAAAAAATTGAAGCATAAGAAAGAAAGAAATCGTTATTCCCCTATGTATCATAAATCACTGTGCAGGGCTTTCTGGTTTGGACCAACTGGTATTTAAGGCCCTGACCATGCAGAGTGATTTAAAACTAGTGAGTTGCTTCACATTTTTATACACACTTGAATTTGAACAGGATGAAAAGTGCAGGGCATATGCAAATTTTACATTCTAAACCTGTTAAATATTGCATACAAGCAATTTATTGGTGCTGCCATCTCAGGCTTCACAGCCTTCAGTTCAATCAATTCTTGCCACAGACAACCTGAAATGAGAGCCGGGCAGGATGAATGGTCTGTTCCTCTCAAACTTCACATGCTGCCTACAACCGCTACAATGAAGGAGCCATATTTTTAACACATGCACAATTCTTTTTAAAAATGTGCCAGCTCAGGCTAAGAGAGTAAAGCTACAGAGTCAGTCTGAAGAGAGCTCCAAATTGAATGAAAAAATAGCAAACTTTACTCTACTAGAACTGTTTTCTAGCTCAGATAAACTGAATTTTCCTGGTGGAATTGGAAACGTGGAGGCAGAGGAGGAGGACTCTGATACTCTCCTATAATCACCTAGCCCAAGTATCTGCATATGCCTCTACATATAGGTACAATATTTATATCACAGTACTAGGTGTGGCAACACATTGTCTGGATTGGGCTGATATGTTCTAAAACATCCCTCATCTTTAAAAATGAGCTAAATTCTTTAGCAGTTGTAATCATACAAATGCAACTGTCTGAGTGTCACCCCATGTTCCAAATATAAGCATTTGTATTCATTAGAGTTCGGAAAAAAACTCAAAAAGAAAGGAATTTCTGCTAGGTGTTGTGACCAAATATGCACCAGCCCAGCAAGTCAATACATGCCAGTTTTACATATCTCTCTGACAGAGCTGACCTGCACTTCGCTGTGAAAACATTTAAACTCTCATTGATTTGTTTGTTTAGCTTTGAATTTGTCCTATTAACAGATTCTCTGTCAGCCTCATAATGGAACAAGGCTCTCACTAAGAGAACCAGTGGAAGGTTTCTCTATGAATTTGTCAGGGCAATGGAAAGAGTGGTATTGCATTAAAAAGCTGCTTTCAAATGGCGGAAGAGGACAGCAGGTGCTTCCCTATGCACATAACTCTCATGAACAAAGGCAATGGTATTTTACAGGGAGATCAATAAAGGAGCTGCAGCACAGAATAAAGCAGGCAATGGAGACCTCATTGTTCATCTGTTTTTTCCACCTTCAGTGACAAAATGCCATCTCCATTCTGAGATGTTCATGTCAGGGTAACAAACCAGTGTTATGTCTTTGTGTCTTGATGCCATGCTATCACAAACGTACACATCATAAATGTTAATACTATTGCATTGCTTCATGTGCTGCACAGTGAGACTTACAAAGCTGAGGCTCTGCCATTACCACAAAGATGGGGCTAGGGAAATACGAGGGTCAGAATAGAAGCCCAAAGACACTCAGTTCATGGCACAGTGAGTGAATGAATATCCCCTTCCTTTGAAGCACCCAGTGTTGGATTTTTCCAGGCACAGGTTTACCTGAGAGGATAGACTACACAGAGGCTACTGTCCCACCTGTGAGCAGCAGTACAGCAGATGCTCACATGTTGCATAATGCTGTCTCAGCTCTGTAGTCCCCTACTTAAATCAGAGCTCTGTGTGTTAGGAAGAAAACATGATGGACACAAGCCTGAATGGACAAGATAAAGTCTGTCCTAGTTCAACCTCTTTTAGTGCAGAATCTTGTGAAAAACTAGTTAGCACCAATATTTTCCCTTATTATGAAAATCCTAATGAGGATTCTTCAGGAAAATATATATATACAAGGATAATATTAAAGCTTCAAATCAATTATTCTTGTGTGTGGGAACAGACCCATGAGATCTACCTTGCAATCCTAAGGATTCTATGATTAGAAATCTTCTGTAGTCTTATTTGATCTGTGTATGAATTTGTGTCCCTTTCATCTTTTCCCCTAGATGAGTGCTCTGCAGCTGGAAGCTTATCTATCCATCTGTTTCAGTAAACACAGAATTAACTTTATGGCCAGAAAGTGCCAAGCACTGCACATTTCGTGCAAAGGTAATGAAAGGCACGCTAATGCTTCCACTGTCCACATTGGATATTTAACTACCACTGTCAAAACTCATCAATCTTTTTTCGTGTTGTCTCCCACATACTTACAATTGTGCTGCTGTTCCTACTTCCATCACTGAACCTATCCTTCGTTAATGTGGGTACACCCAGCATGATACTGGTACCTTGGCTGACTCTTCATGTTGCTGTGTTGTAGCACTTTATAGTAGGCCACTTTTGAGTATTTGGGCAAATAGTCTGTCATGTGCCTAGACTCCAGCTGTTTCTGCCACCGCTCTTCTCCATTGTATCTTCATCCTAATGGTTGCATTGGCATTTTAGAGCAGGTTGCTATCTGGTCTCTGTGTCCAGACAAAGGGTCTTGTTGGAGTACACTGAAGAGCCTTCCCAGCCTTTGTGTGTGAGTTTCCCTGCAATGAAACAAGGGCCCATGGTGAGCTGGAGTGCACCCATGTCCCTTCCTGGCAGGCAGGCAGGCTACAATTGCAGTGCACACTAGGGACCAGACGAGGGCCATGCTGCGGAAAGCATCATAGTGTAGGTAATCTTCCTGTACCATCAAGGCTCTCTGCACACCTCAGAGGTAGCTCAGTCTCTCCCGGCACATGTGCATCCTCTGCATCTCTTACAAAGTATTTCTTCATGACTTTGCTGTCCCTTTTCTGTCACAGTCCTCTCACCACATGTTCAGTCCTGCAAATGCTCACTTAAATGAGCTGTGAGGACATATGAGTTGCTCTGATCATGTTTTCAGCTTCACTCCTGTAAAGATTTGAGCAGCTGAATTTTGTTTGCTTTGTTAGGAGCTTATATTTTCCAAATATAGAAAATTTTTCATGAATGAAAATTTTTTAAAAGCTGCAGATGCATAAAAATTTCTTGTTCTGGACAACTCATAGAAAATAGAAGCCATATCAAATAACTCAGCCAACTAGACAGGCAATGGAAATTGTGAGCTCTCTGTAGTGATTATTCTAAGGAATGCTTGTTATAAACAACCTAAGCAGCTCACCAGCTGAATTATGTCCATTAGGACAACNAAAAAAAAAAAAAAAAAAACAACAAAAGCCAATCAGTGAAGAAAAAACATCTGGCTATCTGCAATTAAAAAAAAAAATGAAGCGAGAACAAAAGTAGCATCTCACTTCTCCACTTCCTTCCCTGACTGTCACATTCTGCCAGTCAAAGCCTGTTCAAAATGTAGCTAATGGACTTCATTCCTTGAGCCTTGACTTGCTGATCTGGGCTGCAGCTAAGCAGAAAACATTTATACAATACATGCAAATAAACAAGCATTATTATTATTATCATCATCATCATTATTATTATTATCATTGTTATCATTATCATCATCATCACTATTAGCGGCAATGTCATTATTATTAAGCAAACTACTATTTCTTTCTATCAGGAAATTTATTTCTATAGGAGCTACAGCCATGGATTAGGACTACACTGTACTAGCTTTATCCAGTCAAGCAAAGTCCACAGTGCTAATCTCCTTAGTTTATGGCCCTATTTATACCTGTGCCCAGCTCTGTGGGAGTGGGATGTCAGTGGATGTCTGCCTTTCACACTTGGTTCCCTGAAGAAACAATACTTATGTATTTGACCTAAAAGTCAGGGGGGGCTCTAAATATTGGTGAATGGATCTGGAATGATTTTCACATTAAAATCTCACTGTAAATCCTTCACAGTGATGAACAGACCAGTATTTTACAATGCCTGTGCTAATGGCAACCTTTAATAAATTACAAAACAGCTGAACTACCCAGAGCTGCCACTGCCAACCTGCACACTGGCAGCAGAAAGTGTTTTATTGCCAGATAAATGCTTATGTGGTCGTATTTATGCGAGGAGACCATGGCACCCTGTGAGAAGTAAATCAACCATGTCTATACCGCTCCCTTCTCCATCTTCTCTGAAAAGAAGTCTCAGGGTGCCAAGCACAATGTCAGCCCCTGTCAAACTAAGAAGTGTTTGGGGTTACCCAGCACCAAAATTAAATGGAGTAAGTCATATTATACACAAAAACTATGAAGGTGAAGCCTCTTCTGAGAGGTCCTTCATCTCATGCCATCAATTGTAGTCTAGGCCCAAGCACAAGTCTTTCCCCAAGGTTTCACTGTGAAACAAGGAAGACAGTTGCCATTAGTCTCCTTAGGGCTGTCCTTCACATACCTCTTGGCGGCCTATGTTTTCACTGCTGATGATTACTCAGCAGAGAGTGATGAACCTAGGAACCAATCAGTGAAACCGCCCATGTTCAATTTCTTTGTGATTACAGTGACGTTTCGTGTTGCAAATGCCAGGTCTTTAGGATCAACAAATTAAAATGTGAGCTTTCCTGTCCATGTTTCATGAATGCCTCAGCCATTCCGCTAAATTTTAAACCAAAGGACATGAGCAAATGGGGCAGTTGGCACATGACAGAGTGTGGCATAGACCTACGGTTAATAATACACTAAAGGGTAAGCAAATTCAGAGTACCTCACATCTACTTCAGGCTTCGGCATACATGTGGATAGTTTCTGGAGAAAATCTTTCATGCTTCTGTAAATTGTGAATCTGCATCATAGAACTGTAGACTGATACGGTAGTTTAGGTTGGAAGGGACCTCTGGAGGTCTCTAGTCTTCCACCTGCTCAAAGGAGGGTTGGCTATGGGGTTGGACCTGAATGCTCAGTCGGGTCTTGAGAACCTCAAGACATTTTCCCATATTATATATTGCTACACAATTCTGCTATTACTGAGGCTGCATATTGACAGCACGTAGCAAAGATCTATAGACAAAGAAGCTGAGAGTGTCAATCAGTAGAGGCAGAACATTATCATTCTCATCCTGAATCCTGTCACAAGGTGGGACAGTAATTATAATGGTGCAGCCAGGAACACACTCAGCGTATTCGTGTTCTTCAGAGCAGGAAAATTAAAGGAATTAGGGACCTTATGGCCAGGAACTCTCACTCCGTGGCCCCCTGACCTCCTGAGCATCACTTGCCTCCAATGTATCATCAGCCTGACACTTTACTACTTCGTGTCTTAAGCTGTAATAAATGCTTAGTGTGTTCATAGCCTTAAATGAAAGCACCATAGAAATGCAGTACTACTGATACACTTTGGGGGAAAAAACTAATTTCATTATGAAATAAAAACATAGCCATAATATGAAGAAAAACCTGAAAGAAAGCAGAAAGGGAAACAAACACATTCTTCTGCCTTGGTGGCCTGGCTTGTCTTCATTTGCAAGTCACATAACTTAGTGGACGTGTATTTGACTCCACTTTATAAGATATGCACTAGCAACAAAATAATTTTCTTTACTAAATGATGAGAATTTATGTTTCTCTACAAAATGCATCAATAGCATAAACCATCAGCTCAGAGTATATGTGACCAGGATACCTAACTCCTTCCTTTTTCATCTTTATAGTAACTTTAAGGCTCTCTCCTGCAGCTCTTAACAAAGTGGAAAAGGGCCATATGGCTTTCCCCTAATTTCTTTAGCATTTCTCAGTGGATATTTATGAAGATTACAAATACACAACTGGGAGGCAGCTGGCATATTCGAAACGTGCCACACTTTTCTACCACAACAGAGAAACAGCCAGGGTATACAGAACAAAAACCTTTCTTTCTCTTCCTTCTGTGTTCACACTACTATGCAAGTAGTCAGGCACCAGCCTGCTATGTGTCACATAAAAACAACTGGGCAGCAGTGAGTGTTTAGAAGAGTCAACTAGTGATAAGGTGCAGAGGTGAAATCACCTACTTTACTCAAGAAAGTCTACCTTTGAGAAGACATTTCATTTCTTTCTCTTCAGTGGTCCTGCTGGACTATTAGAGGATATGTACAAACAATGTGACTGCTTAAGGCAGGAAGTGGTATCCTGTAATAACTACTACCAGAATTTGATCAGGCAGTTTGATTTTTCTTCAAAAGTTTAAATATTCTCTTTCCAGTGTCTTCAAAAGGTGCTTTTGACTGTTGCCTTATTAGCAGAGTAACCTATCAAACTTCTTCTTCTGACTTTAACAGGTTTGAGATAGGTCCTAGACAGACAGTAGACATGGATTTAAGTCTTTTTACTAACGTAGATTTCTTTAACCCAGTTAAACAGCTGGTCAGACAAAAAGGCATCATGTTCAGTATTTATTCTTTTGTAGAAGAACCCAGTTTCTGCATGGATCTCAGTTCAGGGACCTCAATGACTCTTCAGCCACGTGGATCAGACAGCTCTGAGTGCCCAAATGATAGCTAATAGATACCTCCAGTATCTGAAAAAAGTCAGCTGGGCGTCTCATATCATATTATTCACCCAGTTGATACCTATGTGATCAAGCTTTATATTACTGCTTGGGATGCAGTATCTTTTTCTAGTAACTTGGTATTCAAGCATTTTACCTATATAATATCTTCTGATTGCATGTTCATATGTAATTTATGTGTCTGTTAAAATCATATTGATAAGATTGTGATGTTTCTAAAAATCCCAGCTAGCCTTCCTGTACATCTTTAGTCAGCTAAAGACATTTAAACATGTGGATACCAGCACATTGAGACACCAAACCCAGGTAGAAAGGATTTAAGAGTGTTCCAAAAAATTATTTGACATTGCATTTTTTTAGACTGAAATTCTGATAATCAGAACATTTGCTGTCATTATGTAAATACTATAATGAATATTCATTGGCATGCAAATTAGGACATACATCATTTGCGTTCAAGTTCTACATTTCTGCACTTCTAACGTGAATATGTATCATTTTGATGATTTTGCAAACTGAAACCGTTTGTTACATTTTATTCTTCATAATCATGCAGGACTAAAAAGGTTGTGAGGAAGCTAGAGCATAGATCATCAATAATACTGCTGTACTCAAAAAGTAGAGTTTTTCTGATTAGTAGCATGCAGGCAAGCACCAGCCTATCAGATTCAAGACTTAGTTTTAAAGCAAAGCATTTTTTGTATTTGTCAGATGAGCAGATTTAATTTGGAAATACAGACAGGCAATAAATATAGAACTCCAAGACATTTTATGACATTTTTTCATTAATGTATGCTGAAAGGGAATATTTTCTAAGCACCTGATGTATCATAATATTTCTCATTTTACTGCCTTTTAAAGAAATGGCAAATATTTTACTGTTTAGAAAAGTATTAGTCCTGAGCATCTCTAGCAGCTTTTTCTTCATTTGATTTAAGCAGAGTTCCTACACTCAGAATGTTACTCCTAGGTTCTAAGTTGCAATTCCCAAAATGATAAGCAAAACAGAGCCAGAAATACCAAAATGTTACACTGTTAACCCACAGGTCATCACTTTTCACCCGAGGCACTCAAAAGTCTAACTTTTCGACTCTGGTAGGGAGTATGAAGAAAAAGAGGAAATCTGCAAGAGAGGCCAGAAGTCTTTGCAATAGGGTCCCCAAAACATGGGTGATTGTGTTAGGAACATAATTATTCTTTTAAAGGTTATAAAGTAATTACATCTCTAATTTTGTTTGAACGTAGATTAATTCACTCTGCTGAGTTCCATGAGAAGAGAGAGATCCCTGGAGTTCCTTAAGACCTATTGGAAGATTTTTAATTGCAAAAGATCATGTGGAGATGTTTCTTCCTACAGAATAAATTAAATAATGAAAAGTTACTAGAAATTTTCATGCTCGTTTAGAAAGATATCAAGCATTTGCCCCAAGAGAGCCACTTTGGTGGGTACAAATGCAAAAAAGATACAAGTTTTTCTAAGCAGGTTGTACTGGGGGTATGAAAAGCCAAAAATACTAGTCTCATGTATCCTAATAAACAAGGTGAAGATAATGGAAAATAAGAAAGGATCTGTTTTCATGAGCAGTACAACTCAAATGTGCATGCTTGAGAAGTTAAAATGATAGTCTGGATTAGGAAGTCCCATTTTAAAGTGGCTATAATCCATAATTACCAGTTGTCTCAGTATTTCAGTAAATTAGAATAAATATTTCATCTTAGATACATACGTCTCCAGCAGTGAAGTCTACAGCATTTGAACATGAAAAGTAAGAAGTTAAAAAAAACCCTTTTTTTCCGGTTACACGGTTAAGCTATGTACTTTTTAAGGATTTTCACAGACCCAGCAAATATTGTAAGGAGATAAAACTAGTCCACACGTATTTCATCTCTTAAATTAAATGTATGGTTATCGTTCTTAAATGAATTTGGGAAAACCCCTGAAAGACAAATCAGACACCTTGACAGCACATTTTTACAGACCTGAGCTATTTCATTTGAAGACCAGTGTGTTGCAAGTAATCAGATCTCCAGTGTGTAGGGTACAGGTCAAGCAGCAAAAGAATTTCCAAAGCCTTGTACAGAATGTTAACTTGTTGTGGGTTAAGTGAGAGAAATTTTATCTGTCAATTTGTTTAGTTAGTTTCTTTTTCCTTGTGCTTTTTTCTAGATGGCCTGCTAGGACAACGATCATACAACGATTCCCCCCTGGACAGAGGAAGAATGACGGGTAGGTCTTTTCTATTATATAAGAAGAAAATTTCTTCCCTCTGCTTTCCTTCTCCCTTTAAAAAAAAAAGAGTTGGCCAGGATTACCCATGCATGAGAGTGTATAAAAAAGGAGTCGCTATTTCTAAAATATTTCAAGTAGTTCTTCAGAAATCCAAGTAACAAAAAAGATGCTCAATCTATTAATAATCTCGTTCTAATTGTATACTCAGTTTGCAACACTGGAGTTGCACAAAACATGTATAAATGTAAGAGCAATTAACCTTTAGTTTTCAGCATTTTTTTCTTCTACTCAACATGGGTCAGTTACCATAGAAATTATACCTACATGTTCTGCAGATGTGACACAAAAACAGCTGGAGTCTCCATCTCAGCCACGTCTCAGTATGGCACCAGGATAATTAAAAATCTGCTAAAAAAGAAATGAAAGTTCATCTGAAACACTAAGGAAAAAAACAGCTAACAGGAAAATCGCCGTGGCGGAAAGGACTTTGAAACTCTGGGAGAAAAAGACTCATTTTGTCAAAACAAGATGCCCTGGCCAGACCCCAGGAGGGTCTGGAGGTCAACGCACTGTGAATGTTTTGGTGTCTCATGGGGTTCAGAGCCCAGAACGAGCAGGGCCTGGTCCATTCAACAGCTGAACTCAAAGTGTTCAGCGCTTTATAGATGAACCACACACCAACGCCATACATTTATACCATACAGCAATTGGTTCCAGCTGCCTCTGCATTTAGCTCTCTCTAACTGTCCAAGGAGTACACTGAAGCACTAAAACAACTGTTCAAGTCAATACCTTATAAAGAATATATTAAAATTACTTGGCAGGAGAGATCATCCTTTCCTGATCAGATTTTCTCAAGGGCTTTTCACCAGCTTCCAGAAAAGCCTGAAAAACAGCAAAAACATTGTGGGAGTGTGCTGTAAGGAATCAAAGAGAAAGGAGGCTTCAGGGTTTTGATTCGCCTCCTAATTTTAGGTAGGATTGCATTTTGGTTACCCTTCCAAAATTATCTATATAAGCAGTCATATGACACACTTGCCACAGAATTTGTACAACGCCTTCTAAATGGAATAGCTTTGTGCACAGTTTCTTTTAGGCATCATCTGAGAGGCTTTGTTAAAAGTTCTTTCTGCAATGTGTTCCAAAGGAAATTTGGCTGCACAGTGTTCACTTTTATGGCATGAATATTTCATTGAGATAAGTAGCCTGGGTTTCAGAGAGAGTGAAGAGTACCCAGAGTGCTTGGAAAACACAAATGGTCTTTTCCTTTGTAAAAGAAAGGAAATGAAAAGTAGTGTCTGTGTCCCACAGACTGGACCATGTAGTGTCTTGCCACATTTTTATTGAAATCATCGTTATAAACTTCATGTAGCATCACTCATGTTAACATATCACAAAAATCATTACAGACTGAAGAACATCTAAGAGAATTAAACAAATCATTCTAGCAGTAACAAAATCAAGACAATCAAATATTTATGGAGCTCTGTAGAAGAGCTGTATGAGTGGATGGTACTACTCTGCACGTACAGTATCTTTTACCTGACAATTGCAACTTTGCATGGACTGGGAAACTGAGGCAAGGATGCCTTGTTTCTTTCACTCCAAAGTAACTCAGTCGGAAATACAATCCACATTACCTGATACAGCCAGTGCTTCTAAACAATGTATTGCGTTGCCTTGAAGTTAAAGCAGAAGAGAGGAGAAAAAAGAAAGCTGAAGAGATAAAAGCATAGAAGAAGCAGGGGGGTTTCATCTGAAATATGAATAAATATATTGAATCAATTAAGTAGAGAGGCACAAAGCAGAATCTTGGAGGAAAAACCTGATGTATTTGGCTTTCTTGGGGAGAAGATAAGAAAACAGTGTACCAGAATCCCAGAACTCCAGAAATGTTAATTGGTGTCTTGAGGAGCGGGACTCAGTGGGGCATCCCTGCAACAACCTGTAACTACTCAGGTGATTCGCTTTGAACCAGTAGTTACAGCCACCCAGAAAGCAGTATGGAAAGGACTGATTACATGGAGCCTAACGCATCCTTCCTGGTTTTTATTTCTGAGATTATGGTGATACAAATTATTATGAGTTGGTGTTTGTACAGTACTTGGGCAATGTAAATCACTGTTTCTTTATAAGTCCCATGCATTATTAATGGTATCATCCTCATGAAACTAAACATCTTTATTCTGCTGAGCAAAGTGTGTAAAAATTAATAACCAAAATAGAGTAGCATTTCTGTAACAGAACAATGTGGTTCTTCTTCTCTTTGAAATGAGGCCAGGAAGTAATCCCAGATGGAGCTGAAGTACATGATATGGGAGGCTGAATATCGCTTATGCTACCCTGCTATGTCTGTGTGCAAGAGAGGCAGAAAGTGCCATTACCTCCACTTGTGCATGAAATCCTATTCAGAATGTTTCAGTGATATGGATAGGAAGGGTAAACCTGCCACCTGGGATTGCTTAATGAACATTGTAATTAGCAGCACCAATTAACTAATTGTTAACCTGTCAGGAGATAGTGCAGAAGCAGCCAGCCTGCATGCCTATGTTGTCCAGAATGCTGTTTTAAAGTTGAGGAGTCTTGCAGCATATTAGGACTTCTTTACCTCATGCTTTGAAACTGATGGCTTGGTATTTTTCCTAATACATCTATCTAAAATGGAGCATCAGCACTGCCTTGAAAAATTTCCAGCCCTGACAGCACTTCTGATCCAGGTAGAGGTTTTTCTTCTTACTTCCTAATTTCCCCCAGGGAAAACTAAACTAAACAAAACAAAACTTGAAGGAAATTGAGATCCTAAGGGTCAAAGCTTTAAATGAGGAGGAAATTTTAGAAAGACCAGTCCAGGCAGAGGTTCAGAGAAGTCCTGTACCCTAAAAGTAATGATGGCTTTTGGGAGCAACAGAATGAAAGACAATTCCAGACCATGAAACCAGCTGATATGAAATTATAATCCTGCCCGAGGCGCACAGGAGGAAGCACTGATGCACAGGTGACCCATGCAGGAGCCTGCAGTCTCTGACTGGTAACAGACTAACTGCAGGATGGCACCGGGCACCCACTGCTGAGCCCAGCCTGCTCCTGGGGACCTGCTGCAGCCCCTTGAGTCCAGGGGAATCTCCTAGGCCCTCTGATCTCTGTTGCTTCTTAGACCAAAGTCCAAGTTTTATAATGCATTATAAATGTAAATGCTTGTCAGCGTTCCTGTAATGGATGGGTTAACTTTAACTACAGCTATGCACACGCAAATTTCGCAGTAGCAACTGCCATAATATGTAGTAATCTGGACCTTTGCCATGAAGGAATTAAAGGAAACAGCACTTTATAAGAAAACCATTGGGGCTTCCACCTTACTTCCTTCAGATTTTTAGCAAAACACAGCTTTATTTCTGAATGAATAAATCATAAAATGCTAGTTGAAATAAGGAAACACATTAATACTAGCTAGAATTAAATACTTTCTCATTTTTTTCTGCAGCCCCTGAGCATTTCTTCCTTAAATTTTACAGGCACACACAAGTCAATCAATGAGTAGAACTGTGCTCCTCCACAATTTGTCTTTTCAGTCCACAGCCATCCCCCACTGCTATACTAATCTCTTCACAGCAGCCTCCAGTGCTCCGGGCACCACATCCCTCCCAGAGTGCTGTCAGCTTTAGCAGTCTGGATGGCTCTGTCTGAAAGTGTTGTATTTGTTTAAATGCCAATAGTCCCTCAGCACTTCCGCGAGGTATTCCAGTGGTTTTGGAATCCCTATATTCATGTCACACAAAAAAATGCAACTTCTCTCCACAAACGCTTACAAGCAGGAAGATGTAGAACATTGAGAAGCAAAGAAAATTCAAAATGCAGTCTATAATGTTAATTACAGTTGCTGAACCAGCTTATTTAGATTATTTCTAATTTAGTAAGACTATACAATGGAATGGACTAACATTAAGTTTAAATTTGGCAGACATTCAGTGGTGCAGAGGACTAAAACCACCATTCCAGAATGTTCAATATATTTTGATATGCTGAATCGAGTTTTAATTACATGGCAGGGATATTTGTAGTCTGCAGAATTCAGCGTAGCATACAGAAACCTGAGCTGGCTTTAAAAAAATGACCTTAGGTACCAAAAGCAGCTTAGCTATGGCAACACAGGTCTCCATTTAGGTTAATTTACGCTTTACCCAGGCAATCCTTGCTGCAAGAGGCTCACTCTTTCTGATGCAGCAAACTTATAGGAGGGGGTGGGCGAGCAACAACGAAAAAAAACTTGATATTTGCAGTCACAGAAATGAGGAAAATAGGGCCAGAAAGAGCTAGAACAAAAAGAATGCTGGAGAGTCCTGACTAGGCAGGATTTTCTCTAAAGTGATGGAGGCACAGACTACTGGTGAGGAGTCAGCCTTTATTACCCTCAACAGTAGGAGCCACCACCTACAGCCCAGCTCCAGCAGCAGCAGCCTGCCTGTCTTCCAGGGCTCTTTGCCTTTACAAAGCATGCAATAATGGGACATGGCCTACGCCACTGGCCTTCTTGCTCACCTTACCTTCTGGTTCCTGACCCACCTCCCACATCTATTTAAAACTATTCCAGGTTCTTTGTAGTACAACACAGCCTGACCATCATGTAGTCTTATCTAAAGTTTGACTTGGTGTGCTGCTGGCTCATTCAGGACCAGATGTTCCTGTTGTTACTGCCAATAAGCCTCGTTCTGAACATACATGATGTTCACATTGAATCATCAAAACAAGCTGACACTAGCCAATTCCCTTGCTGGCAGTTACACTGGAGATTTCTACTTCTGAAGGGGCCATATGGCACGAACAACCCTACTCCTTTAGCAGGGGCTCTTCTAGGCACCCTGGCAGGCTACTTCCTCCCATCGCTTCATCCTCCACTGTACCTATATTGGTAAACTGAGAATCTGAGTCTTCAGGGATATCAAAAAAGCTAGCACCTTCAATTAGCATCAAATTTTCTCAAAGTACTATACATAGATGTCTTTTGTTTGACTTGTTCTTAAGTGTAAGATGACATCAATGAGTTTTACAGAGTTTAGAATTCTCTTATCTACCCTTCAGCATCACTATATGTCCTATATTCGAAATTTCTATGAGGGAATGCACATCATGATGTTATCTGATTTTTACCCCACAATAATAATAAAAAAAATCCAGATCACCTCTGTGCCAAGAGCACATCATTACTTATCTTTTCTATTTTTCAGTGTAAGACTAAGATTCTTTCATTGCCTAAAGTACTTTTTGCGGCTTATCTAGCATCAAATGTGCTTTGAAATACAAACCTGCAGTTTCACAATAATGACTCTTTCACATTAGCTGGCCACTTTTGGGAAATCAAGACTGAAAAGCATATTTGAATGGCAACTTCAGGTCATGTGCCTATGCAGTGGAATTCTTAGCTGGGGCTTCAGGAGGTATGAATGGCACAGGAAAGACAGAGGAGCTGCTCCATGTTGTAAGATGTACTTGGAGGACAAAAAAGTAGGAAATGGTATAACACACTTATTCGAGGGTAAATCATTTGATAAGAAAGAAGCTGTAGGAAGGAGAAGCAGCAAAGTTTAATACAAAAGGTTATGAAGGGATATAATTTTTTTAAGGTTTTTCTTTGCATTCTGAGTATCTCAGGTGAACAAAGTATCTCAGATAATGGAAATTTCAATTCCTCATTTATACTTAGAAAAGTCATGCAGACACATTTCATTTGTCCAGGATTGCACAACTAATGACAAAGACAGAAGAAGAACCCAGCAAAGAATACATAGCAAAGTCAAGAACTGTGAGGATGCTAGGGGCAGAATTTCCTGATTCCAAATGTGGTAGTGTATTCACTAAGTTTCTCTCCATTTGTTCCAAGATCTTTTCCATTTCCTGAAAACATCAGCTGCTTGTTGAGAAGCAGCAAAAAGTAAACTTGAGATGGTTGAGATGTGTTTCAGAGGAACATTTTGTGGACTTCATACATTTGTGGGCTTCATACAATTACAGTGGGATTCTTCTGAAAATATTTCCAGAAAATCTAAGTGCAGGTTGTCACAGCTCAGATAATAGATGATGAGTGTTGGTTAAATAAAATGGATATGTAAGTACTGAACAACTTCAGGTATCCAGCCCTTAAACTTCCATTCATGGTGTGAACGAAAAAAAGATTTCCATTTTTAAGTGGAAAAATGAATGGCACCCTTTATAACTAACCTCCTCATTAAGTTTTCCTCATTCTTCCTTTGGGCTTCCCAGTACACTTGATTACGCTAAGTTAAGCTTACAGTGCAGCATAGTTGAACAGCCTGTATTTTCATCTTTTTCCCTAGGAACTGTCAAGGTCAATCTACTAATCAGTTCATTTTTCTCAGAGATTCACAGGGGTTGATTACCCTAAGGGCATCACTAATTAATATTCAGGGTTGAAACAGAAGACTGTTAGGCTTGATGCTAATTAAAGCTGGAGACTTCCATCCCCAGAAGCCCACAATGAAGTCAGTTTTAGTGTTAGAATGTGTTTTGCACCACCTATTTTTTCCCCCTTTTACTATTTCAGAAATTTCTTCCAGAATCAAATGTGCCAGACTTTTTCTCTGTACAGTTTAATGGGCTGAGATGCATTTGGTTAGCTTTAAAAATCTCTGCTACTATTTCAAAGGTCATCAGACACCTTACACATCTTTTTCTTCATGCAATCTGGAGGGACATTTGTGAAAATCCAGCGAACTCCACATCTTAAAGCATTCACAATACCCACAGTCTGCTTCCTCATGCAGCTTCATCCTTTGCAGGAGATCTTAGTGAACATGAATGAGTTTGGAGGATCAGAGAAATTTTCTGTGGCCTCACCCAAGCAAAGCTGGTTATGATATCCCTGATACATATACAGAGTTCACTGAAGACTTCTAAATCCTGTAAAATCAGTGGGAAGACTGCCACCTATTTAAATGGACTTCAGATCACACCTTACAAAAACAGGAAAAATTGAAGTTTTATATGTCCTTAATGTATATTCATATTTTCAGATGTCTTTCCCTTATGGAGTTCCTGCCATTCCTCATTTACCCCCAGATACATAGAATAATTACTCTCGATACACTTCAGGAACTATCAATAGCCTATTAACTTGTCATTTCCAGATCTATACACAGGGTGCTGCATCATCCTCTGTGTCACTGACATTTGATGTCCTGCTATTTGCTTTTCTTGATAGGGCCAGGGTCTCTGAGGAACAAAAGATTGGAAGCAATGCGCTGCACCCATTAAAATTAATTGCATGCAAACATTAGAAACCAGCCACCCATTTCAGTCATGAAATATGGATAAGGATTTGCTGAAAGCCATTTATATTAAATTACTTTTATGATAATATTTAACTTTCTGGTATTAAATATTTAGTGCCCTTTTGCTTCCCCAATGTGATGAACCTTCACGTTCCCATATTTTTGACAGAACTGCAGAAAGTAGCTCAACAGTACCTTCAACACTTGTCTTTGAACCTACAAGGTGATTCTTAAGAGCAGGGATAGACAAATAACCCAGAGCCATGAGCACCTGCGTGATGCAGCACTGGCCTATGTGCCAACCAGTTTGGATTATGATAGGGCATACGTTCTTTGCATGCACTGCATCCTTCCTTAGAAGATCTTGAAGGACATCCCTAACTTGTAAGTTACCCTCCCCAGTCTACTTAAAAGGTAGTTAATATCTCCCATATCTGTGACAGTAGGCCTTTGTCACCAAATGAACCCTTTCCTGATAGTGAGTCAGCAATGGACAGGCACAGTGCCCAATCCTGCCCACCCCAGGTCCGCTCAGTCCCAGGGCAGGGCTGAAGTTCCTGACTGTACTTGTGTGTCTGTAGTAGTACATCCACAGTCAGTCTCAGCTCAGGGGTCTTGCCAAGAGCTCACTGAAGGATTTGCCGTCCTTTGGGGCATCAGAGAAATCTGTGGCCAAATGCAGAACATCAAAGGTCAGAGACCAGCTCCAGTCTCACTTCCTTGTTACAGCCAAGAAGCCAAGAAAAAGCTTGGTGCTGCAACAGCAGCAACATTTAGCTCAACTGGGAGCTCTTACTATAGCAGAGTCAGGATTGCCCCCCCCTACAAAAAAACCTTTTGCCTCATTGCTTCTTTCCTTTACATTCCACATTGATTCAAAAGGAAAAAAAAGCAATTCTGTACCTTGACTCCACTTCTCTTCCCAATTTAAGCAAACTTGGTGTTGACTTGGTGTTGGTTAGTTAACATGGGAGTTCTCTGTGTACCAGCTGCCTCTACTAATAGGATCATCAAAACCAATAGCTCAGATTATGTTTCACTAACAGCAAAAGAGATGCTTCAGCTGCTCATAAGGGAAAGACTAGAGTGGGATCAGCATTTATGGTGTTGAAATATTGGCCTCCGAACAGCCTGGAGCAATAATATGATACACAGAAAAGAACCCAGCTGCTGGTTGTGAACAGAATCTCAAGTGAAAGACCATGCAAATAAACCCCAGCTTATCACTGGCAGTATCAAAGATTATGGAAGGCACATTCACTGTGCTGCACAAAGCTGCTCAGTCCTGGGGATGCAGAGGAATTAACCACATGAATATTAACTGACTGAGGAAGCTGACGGTACTTGCCCTCTTGCTAAAGAAGTGTATTTGACTAGGCGGCTGAAAAGCTGGCCAGAGCAGTTTAATCATGCCTGTGGCAAATATTTCATGCCATTCCTAGGCATCTATGCTTAGTTCACATTTAATTTCATTTAAATGAGAAACTACTGTACAGTGTCGAAACACTAAATTAATATTTATAGGTGTTTACCTAGCATTAACAGCAAGCAACTGTGTGGACTATATGTCTTGTGAATGTAGTCTGTGGCTACAAAATTAGAGGCGAAATCGGACTCGGCTTGGGGGAAAACAGCTTAGAGTAGGGTCTATCAATTTTTTGTCTTTTAGTCAAGTAAATACAGAATGCCTCCAGCCATATAGCACAAGCAGGCTTAAAGCTCCCCTTCAGTCTCAAAGAGAAGCCACCTCCATTGCTTGAATCAGAATAATTATTTCCTCCCGCATCCACTCACACTAAAATGAACTCTCAGGTCTCTTCCTCTTCTCTCCAAAGATAAGGAAAAGCTGGATATAGCTCTAATAAGCACTGCAGTACCTTTTTGGAAGTATCCAGCATGTTTCTTCATTTGCTCAAGTGCTTCAAGGAGAGTTTAGACTACAAATAAAGATCAGTCACTGTCAGCAATAATCAGAGGAGCAGTTCTGTTTCGCGTCGCCTTATTCAACCAAAACTCATGGATGAAAAGCACGTCCTTGAAGTTGAATTCAAGCAAGTTAGGCCAACTGGCAGAGTGTGCTGCGCATGGAGTTCGCAGTTATGGTGCAGACACCTTAGGCTACTGATATAAAAGCCCATTTGGTCAATGTTGTGCATAGATAAAGAGCTCCTCAGCCTCTGACGGCAAATTCTCACAGTGCTTCATAGGAAAATCCAACTAGTGAAGAAAGTTATGGTACATTAGCCCAGCTACAGGGGTTATGGCAAATACACCTACCAGTCTTCAGCTGTGTACATGAGCTTCCCAGAGGACATGGAATTAAGTTCTTAGTCTCGGTCTCTATCATCAACATGTTCACTGGCTTGAGGCCAAAATAAGCCAGAAGCTAGGCACCAGAAAATGAGAAATACACACATGCTGTGTTTGAAAAAAATGGTTTAAATGACTTGCCAACTTCATAATAGAAATCTCCTATGAAGATTTTTTTCATGATAGATGAAGAAATGGAGAAGCAAGCATAACATCTACTTCTGTAATATGTCAGGCAGCTGCCAATTCATAGAATCATAAAATCATAGAATGGTTTAGGTTGGAAGGGGCGTTAAAGATCAACTAGTTCCAACCCCCTGCCACACCTTCCACTAGACTGGGTTGCTCAAAGCCACATCCAACCTGCTTTTGAACACTTCTAGGGATGGGGCATCCACAACTTCTCTGGGCAACCTGTTCCAGTGTCTCACCACCCTCACAGTAAATAATTTCTTCCTAATATCTAATCTAAATCTACCCTCTTCCAGTTTAAAACTGTTACCTGTCATCCTGTCACTGCACTCCCTGATAAAGAGTTCCTCCCCGTCTTTCCTGTACGCCCCCTTTAGGTACTGGAAGGCTGCTATAAAGTCTTCCTGGAGCTTTCTCTTCTCCAGGCTGAACAACCCCAACTCTCTCAGCCTGTCCTCATAGGAGAGGTGCTCCAGCCCTCTGGTCATCTTTGTGGCCCTCCTCTGGAGTTGATCCAATGGGTCCATGTCTTTCCTATGTTGGAGGCTCCAGAGCTGGACGCAGTACTCCAGGTGGGGTCTCACCAGGGCTGAGTAGACGGGCAGAATCACCTGCCTCGACCTGCTGACCACACTTCTTTTGATGCAACCCAGGATGGGTTGGCTTTCTGGGCTGCAATTTTGCATTGCC
>RSEF01000005.1:22488980-22533123 GCA_003993805.1 Himantopus leucocephalus
CTCCTCTTTGGCTCCTCTGTCACTTGGAGAAGGAAGTTATCATTGACACAATCCAGGAATCTCCTGGGTTGCTTATGCCCTGCTGTGTTGTCCCTCAAAACACCCCATTAGGGTGGTTGAAGTCTCCCATGAGGACCAGGCTTGTGAACATGAGGCTGCTCCTATCTATCTTCTATAGAGGGTCTTGGCTGTTCATTCTTCCTGGTTGGGTGGCCTGTAGCAGACCCCCACTATGACATCACCTGTCCCTGCCCTCCATTTTATCCTGACCCATAATCTCTCGGTCGGCTCCTCATCCATCCCCAGGCAGAGCTCCATGCACTCCAGCTGGTCATTGACATAGAGGGAGATACCCCCTCCTCATCTCCCCTGCCTGTCCTTCCTGAAGAGCCTGTATCCTTCCATTCCAACACTCACAGGATCCCTCCCACTGCATCTCCGTGATGCCCTGCAGGCTTGCGCACGTCTCTAACTCCTCCCATTTATCATCATAAATCATAGAACAGCTTGGGTTGGAAGGGAACTTAAAGATCATCTAGTTCCAACCCCCCTGCCATGAGCAGGGACACCTCCCACTAGACCAGGTTGCTCAAAGCCCCATCCATCCTGGCCTTGAACAATTCCAGGGATGAGGCATCCACAACTTCTCTGGGCAACCTGCTCCAGTGCTTCACCACCCTCATAGCGAAAAATTTCTTCATGATATCTAATCTAAATCTAGCCTCTTCCGATTTGAAGATTATTCCCCATGCTGTTTGCATTTGCATAGAGGCATTTACATTGGGCCCCCAATCAAGCTAACTTACTGGCTGGAGTGGCTGGTATTCCTTTGTGCTGCACTCCAGATGCTCTCCTGTTGACCTGCAACCCTTCTCCAGGCTCTGGGCATCCATTAGTGGCATTGGCATCATACTGGTAGGAGTGGGATGGATTGTGGTTCCCCTCCCCCAGCAGCTCTGGTTTAAAGCCCTCTTCATGAGCTTGGCAAGACTGTGACTGAAGATGCTCTTCCCCTTCTCTGACAAGTGGACACCATCAGGCCCCAGTAGACGTGGTTTCTCAAAGCAAATCCCATGGTCTAAGTTCCATACCGCTGGCTGTGGCACCAGTCCTGTAACCATTTGTTGATTCGCCAGATCCAGCTGGCCCTTTCAAACACCTTCCCTTTGACCGGGAGGACTGATGAAAAAACCACCTGCACCCCAGAGTCCCTGACAACCGCTTCCAGGGCTCTGTAATCCTTGATGCTCCTCAGGCTGCTCCTGGCTGTATCACTGACACCCACATGAAACAACAGCAGCAAATAATAGTCAGAGGGCTGTACGAGGCTTGGTAGTCTCTCTGTGACATCTCTGATATGAGCCCCTGGTAAGCAGCACACCTCCCAAGAGAGTGCATCAGGTAGGCATATGAGAGCTTCTGTACCTCTCAGAAGACAGTCACCTACTACTATCACCCATCACCTTTTCTTAGTTGCACTGGTTGTTGTACGGGGAGCAGATCAGGTTGCCTTACTCAGCCTCAGCACCTCTCTTGATGCAATGGGTCTTCCATCTTCACTCTGCAGATCTGTGAAGCAGTTCTGCAAGGGCACCTCAGGCTTCAGGGGAAGCCTCTTCCTCCTGATGGTCCTTGCTGTCACAAGCTTCCAGTCTTCCCCCCTCCCTGACGGTGTGGGAGTTTTTGGCTGTTTGGCCGCGGGCTGTGGGTTCACTGCAGACTGTGCTTGGAACCACCTATCTATCTCCTTCTCAGCCTTCTTGATGTTACACAGTCCCCTCACTGCCTCCTGCAGCTCAGCCACCTGCTCCAGGAGGTCTTCCACCTGGGCACAGATTTTGCAGGGAGGTCTGCTGGCTATCCCTGCCCCTGGAGGTCTTCCACCTGAGCACACATATTGCAGGCAGGTCTGCTGGCTATCCCTGCCCCAGGAGAAAGGTCGAGGCACCTCCTGCACTCTGATGTCTGCCCTGCAGACTTTCCCTTCATCAGCTTCGTCTGGGTGGAGGGATCGGCCGCCGCTGGGGTGGATGGTGCAGACCCCCCCAGCCAGTGCTGCAGCCTCTGCTCTCAGACAAGTGTCCACCATTTTGCCTTGAGGATCAGGTAGGATGAGTGCCCTTGACCTGTGCAGATGGTCACAGAACAATGCCCAGTGCTCAACCAGTGGAATGCTCCTCCCTCGAAGAGGCACCCTTCTCATGCATCCTCCCACGTGAACAGCCGAAATTCGTAAGAACTTGTTTTTTCTTCCTGACACTCCTTGTCTTATTGGCTGCACATTGTTTAACATCTCCAAAATAGAACAAAGGCATCTCACATGAAATTATTTCACGCCCTATGTAAGCCTGATGCAGTCCTCAAGCAGGGCCCATGCTGTGCTGTGAATGAGACTCCATGAGAAAAGGTATGCCATTGCATCATCAAAGAGTACACTGTGAAGTGTAAAAGGACAGCTAGGATTTCAAGGGCAAGTTTGGTCACATCAACATTTCTTGTTGAGGCTAAGACCCCATTATCCAAGATGTCCTACTTATATTGCCAGATGGTGTAAGGACTTCAAGTGAAAAGGTGAGCAAACATAACACAAAACGGAAATCAGCTAGTTTGGGCTTGAGTGCCACCTAGGTCCCTGAGCTAATATAAAAACATAACCTTTCTTAATACATCATTTTCTGTTCTTTGGCTAGTGGAATTCACAGGCTTAATGTTCCTCCTGTTTTGTTTAAAGTCTCAAGCTTTTCTCAAAACATGTTACCTAGGAGTGTCAGCTGAAAAGCAAGTTCTCACTGACTTCTGTGGAGGCAAGGCCACATCCTATGTGACAACAATGATCCATCAAGCCTGCCAATCCGCTCCTAAGGACCTTGACCCAATCCATAAAATCATTACTCTCTTCTCCTGCTTGAAGAGGTACCTCTTCAAGCATCACTTTGCACAGGATAGAGAGCTGTAAAAAAACTGCTTGTTTGTATTGTTTAAAAATTATCAAACTCTGTGTGCTGCTGACGGGCAGGATCAGAGGCTCCTGTTCCTCCTGTCCTCCATCCCCTGCGTTATCCTTTGTACCTTCTCTGGGGTATGTCAGTGCATTCAGAGAGCGGAAAATAGTGTAGGGCCTTAGGGGTCTACAAAGTTTTATCACAGAAATAGTAGGTGCCTCTGCACTCACTGGGCCACTGAGTCCAGGGGGATTTATCCATAGACCAAAAAGGCAGTGCTTTGCCTGTAAAGAGTTTTGTGTTATAGTGACAGCACACTAAAAATATTTAGGAGATGCTGTTTGTAACAAATCAGAGTATATCATGAGGATCTTGCTTCCATCCAACGGTGTGGGCCTGGTCATTGAGCTGCCTTTCAGCTTGCTGCTGGTAAGAAATAGCGTTCCTCGTGCCCCAGGCCTCAGCCTCAGAACCTTTCGTGTTATGGCCAGCTGTTCTGACCAGGATTTGCCACATCCTAGCAGCTTCTTAACTCAGCTACTGCGTATCATTTCCTCACTGGATGAGTGCAAGGGAGCTGTAATCCCCCAGTCCCAGGCTACTAATGCCCAATGTCAGGCTGAGAGCAAATGATCCAGTGTACGCCCAGCACTCGCAAAAGCACAACCTTAACTTGTAACGTAGCAAGTAACTTTGGCAGTAAGTGGCATGTCTTGGCAGAGTAAACACCAGTCATTGGAGGCTAGTGACATTTTGCCTGCCGCTATGTACAGATGCTCACTTGTTACAAGTACATGTTGCACTTGTCTCATGCTTTGTAGCAATCAGCCCTTTGCTTGGATTTAGGTGAAATGGTCTGAAAAGGGACAAAGATTCATAGTGTGGGAGCAGCAGCTTAAGAAGTGGTTTTGATGTCTGCCCAAACAGCCATTAGAGGCAAAAGAAATGCCAATCTGGAGCTGGCAGAGTGTTTCAAGTGCTTTGAGTGCACGCAACTGCATGATGGAAGTGACAATCAGATGGTGCCCCAATCATCTTTTGTCATTGGAAAAAGCTTAAATGCACAGTCATTCTCTAGGAGATAAAACTATTCTAGGGAAAAAGGTTTTGTTTGAGGGCTTGAGGGGGCTGCTGAACAAGGCCAAACATATTTTAAAGAAATCCTTCGTAACTAGTGCTTGTATTAGAAAATTCTAGGGGAAAATGAAGGGTATCAGGAAAGTAGAAGGCATTAAAAGCATAGACATGAGTTTAAACCTCTACTGGGAGAATAAAACAAACATAAAACAAAGGGTTTCATACCTGATATAATTCCATCTTTTCATGAAATCCAACCCCTAAATCATTTTGGTTATCCCGGTCTCCAGAAATGGATGAGAAAGAAAGAATTTTAATTCTCAAAATAAAATGATGCCTTCTAATCAGCTTACAAAAATTTCAGACCCTAATGTTCCGAATACTACCATTTTAATTTTTCTAGAACAACTCATAATTTGACTTGATTATCCCAAAAGACTCTTTCTTTACATAATCTCATCAAACCAGGGCCTTCTTAAACTATGTCAGTTCTTCTGTTGACTCTGGCAAGGTGTTCCTGGAGCTGCTGCCATCTCCACTGAGCTCGTCCAGTTGTAACTGTGGGGCCCTCTCCAGCATATGGCAAAGGAATAGATGCCCACACACATCCTTTATCTGTCTGAGGGAAGAGCTATGCTGCTATAGGCACAGCTGTGGATGGAGCATGCAGCAGGGGATGGGCATGTTCTGACTTGATTTAATACTGCATTTTGCTGGGCAGAAAAACACTCCAGTGTAAAAATGTCTTTGGCAGAACGTCTCCCTGCAATGTCAATCCTCCCTTCCATCCCCCTGCATCTCAAACAGCTGTGGTGCTCTCTCCAGTGTTACTCTAATGCCAAAATATTTGCTCATATCACAGAGATTTTAGGGATACAAGCAAGTGTGTGTTTGTGTGTAATGATTTTTGGAATATCTCCCCCGCTGTCAGTGGAAAGGCACCAGGATGGGAAGGATCCAGAATATCTGCAAGAACTGGTGAATTAGTCACCTTTAAAGAAAAAAGTACCTGCCAGAAATTCTCTTCTTTAACACACCACAGACCTTTCCTTCCTATCCCATGTCAGCAAAATGTGCTTAATGGATCATACTGAACCTTTGCAGAATAGCAGCTGCTCATTTTACAGATTTAATAAAGGCCAGTTTCAATGGGTTACGGGTCTGCTACTGCCAGACACGAACCGCTCCAAAAGCACATGCTAGATCTGGGCTGTTCTGTGATCTTCGTTCTCCCAGACTACAGGCCAAGAACTCAAGTTAAATGGTGAGCTACAGCAGTAGTGAAATAAGAGTTTGTCAAGGTGCGACACTTGTGAGCTGAGCTCAATAATATACATTTTATGGTTCCAAGCCATAGCCCAGTTCAGAAAAAAAAAAAGTCTGCATTTATTCAACAAAGGACTTGTAGTATTATTGCTAGTGGAATTTGAAAAAATAAACGTTGTTGAAGAATTGCCTGAGCCTCTCTGGTTATCCACTGTTGAGCTGAGTTCTTAGCTGGATAAGTTAAGGTGAAGTATTAATGATCTTCGTTCAAGGAAGCACTCAATCACATCCCTAACTTTGGTATTATAACTAGTCCCGTTGGAATCTATTGCACAGCTCAGATGCTTAAAGGTAGACACATGTCTATGTACTTTCCTGCCTAAATCCTTCAACTGAAGAGCTAATATTTATAAACAGGAGACAAGCTGAATAAAAACAGAAAGTGATCCAGACCAGGCAAAAATAAAGACTAGTAAATGCAAATGCAAAGTGTTTCAAATTAAGGGAGAAAGCAGAGAGAGACTAAAGGGATGCAAGACAAAGCTCTAGATGTAGACGTTAGATGTTGTACATGAACTGTAACACTGAGTATAGTGCAGCAAAAGGACAGCTTTCCCCAAATGCTTGAACACAGTATTGCCACTGAGGAAATTAATTGAATTAGATTAATAAGAATACGAAAGTCCCCTTTGCAAACATAACTGCTCACATACACACAAATGCAATTATTTTGTGTTTAACTGACAGGAGAAATTTGTGTGTGAAATTAGCAAGGAGAAGAACTATGGCAAAACAAACAAATAGCATGGGAAAGTGCTAACTGCACAGTCAATGCGGCAAAGATCCTGTGTTCTGTCTATGACTCAAGGAACGAAATAGAAAAGTTAAGAGCTCACACCATGAGCTCCCAGCAGCGTGACTGTTTATGTGCAACAAAAGGACTAAATAAATACAAGGAAATGGGGAGAAAAAAGTTCCATCAACAATTTTTAACCATATGTTTTCTAAAGAAATAGCCTCTCATGGAGCTTTAGCTCCACTTACTGGCTGTAAATTAAAGTCCTTATATATACTCAAAGGACAGCTCTCAAATAATTTTTACTGCCTTCAGTCTGGTCTCCTGCACTGTCCAGCTGAGCTACTCTGACTGACCTTGGTGCAGCATAAATCAGAGGCACAGCAGTATGCAGAAGTCAGTGAGGTCTACCAGACCAGCCACACCAGCATTCACCACATTTGTGGTGCTCTGAGCTCCCCTAGGCTACCTACTGCTGCCAAGTCCACGCCTGGCAAGGCAAAGAGCATACCCGGGTATGTAACACTGTGATTAACAACTGTGATAACAACTGTGATTCACGAAGCAGAGAGATCATGTACCAGTCCTCCTACAGTTGCAAGATGTGAGCATTTATCTGCCCCACCACCTCAGCACAACCAGTGTCTTTTTAAATGTACTACAAAGGGTGCATGCCTCATATCAAGGAGTAACGGAGACATTGCTTATCTGGCTTGTCTCCTCCTCAGCATCACAACTGGGTTTGCAGATTGAATTACCTTAATCCTCCTCATTCTTACCATGGAGCACATATGTAACATGTCAGCATAGACACTTAGGAAGAACTAGAAAAGCCAGACATAAGACGAGATACAGTGGCCAAAAGTGGGTAAGGAAATAGCTGGAAGTCTGTTACCCATTCATAAAGGCCAATGGTTGGACCCTTAGTAGGAATACAACAGTACCTATAGATAGCTAATCAGAGAAGAGCAGGGTAGCCTGAACTTATGGAATGTCCTATGAGGAGCAGCTAAGGACTTTGGGCTTATCTAGTTTGGAGAAAAGGAGGCTGAGGGGCAACCTCATTGCTCTCTACAGCTTCCTGAGGAGGGGAAGTGGAGAGGGAGGTGCTGATCTCTTCTCCCTGGTATCCAGTGATAGGATGCATAGGAATGGTTCAAAGCTGCACCAGGGGAGGCATAGACTGGACATTAGGAAACATTTATTTACTGATAAGGTGGTCAAACACTGGAACAGGCTTCCTAGAGACGTGGTCGATACCCCAAGCCTGTCAGTCTTTAAGAAGCATTTGGACAATGCCCTTAACAACAGGCTTTAACTTTTGGTCAGCCCTGAACTGGTCAGGCAGTTGGACTAGATGATCATTGTGCATCTCTGGTATTCTACTCTGTGCCAGCATTTTTCTATTATATACCAGCAATACTCTATTCTATTCCAGCAATATTTAAAGGAATCCAGCTGTTACCCATTCAAGATGAGTGAAGCACATGTGACCCAAAAAGCTAGAGAAGAACTCACCAGCAGAAAGAAGACAAATCCCTTCCAAACCAGGGAGAACAGCACATGCTGTCAGTGGTCCGTGTGAGGGCATTGCACTACCGTAATTAAGCCTGAACAGCAAATGGCAAAAATTCCCTTACAGAGCCAGAAAGCAATAAAAGGTGGACTCAGAAAGCCATGAGACAACTGTCTGCCAAAAAAACCCACACCCTCATGATACCTGTAACATCAGACCATCCTCAAGAATGGAAACAACATGCTTAGTCAACCTCCTGTTCTTCAGTAATGTGTATTCTGGACACGTGTATAGCTTTACAGTCGCTAATTTTAACAAACTTTTTCTGACCTTCAGCAGAGTGAAACAGGCTGGGGATTTCCCTACAGATTTCCTAGCCATGCCCCAGTTCTCGTGGGAGGAATCTAGTGTGAATTAACCGCCTGCTGTTCCTGCTCACAGTCACATACTTCACCCAAGCGCCTGACGCCTGTTGTGATCTGACAGGCTGTGGTGGTACCTGCAGGCGGTGGGTAAGGCAGAAGCACAGGTGGTAGAAAACACTGTTGCTGTGATCACTCTGTGTCTGCAGGGAGCCAAGGTTAGCTCTTGACCTGCTCGTTTGAGGTAAAAAAAACGTTGCCACACAACTATACTAGCAAAGTAGCCGTCTTTAGGTCAGAGTTAACTGAACCCAACGTGACCTTACTTCTGCTCATTTTTCTAGTGTAGAAAAGCTCAAAGGCATAATGCAAAGTCACATGTATTAAAAGGGACTACCTTAGAAAGGTTACCTCTTCATTTAATCATACATTTCAGTTATTGCTCAATTAACATACCTTATGCATTTTCATCCCTCTATTACAGCTGCAGTATCTTTAGACCTGGAGCTGTACGGCTCTGTGCCAGGCATTTACTGTTATCTGCTGAGATAGGTAAATCATTTTCTTTAGTATAGACTGTCAGCATGTATCCTTTCAAAGCAGAGCATAATTTCTGTGGTCTTTTATAAGGAAGTATGCCAGGTTTGTAATAGAGTGAGAGGACCCTTGTTTCCCCACACCTCTCTATCTGCACCAGGGTTGGAGGTATAACAGGTTGTGTGCATGTTCAGGACCCAAGATGACAGCACAGGACGCCCACCTCTAAAGTCTCCCGCTCATTAGGAACTTTGGTCTCTGTACACCAGTTGGCACCTAACTTCTCTGTCATGTCCATGAATAAGACATCCAGTACAACACTTCAGAAGTTCAGAAAGAGTGATCAGGAATTTCACAAGGAGACTGTCTCTATTAAAGATCAAATTGTCTCTGAGCACAGAGTGAAAGACTTCATTAATTTATACAACAGCTTGTCATCATGACTGTATTGCACCATACACACTTGCAAAGAGCTCCTCCGGCAGTACAGTCCGGCACAGGTCCAGAGAAAATTAGCTACAACTCATATGGAGCTTCTTGCTAAGCTGATCATGCTGCTTTCAGGATAAAAGCTAGTATCTCCAGGCAGAGCTACTGCCCTACCTATATGTACCAGCCTACTTAGTGGTCATGCAGAGACCTCAGTCCCGTGCTCCATCGCAGTGTAGATGGGCTTTCTGTTGCTTATGATCTCAATGAAAAGCATTTGTAAACATGGCAAATCAGTCACAGTTTTTGTCCAAAGTGAACTCTAGAAGCACAGACTGTTTTTACTGCATCTCTGTTTTGCCTCTCCAGACAAAGCCCATCCACCACTTCACATTCAAACTTTACTAGTTTATACACAGCGCAACTACTGCCCTAGCTGCTTGTCACTGTAAGTGGCTGAATCTTAAAAGTAGTGTTATAGAAAAGATGAATTGGGTTCAAAACAGGAATACTGTGTGTCCATCCTTTGGGACATGGCCTTCCAAATCCATAGGGAAAAAACTGCATATTAAATAATGGGTGTACACTGGTGTAAAACTACTTTGCACAAGCAACAACCATGTTCAGGCTTAAAAGGCTGCTTGAATCAGTTGATAAAGTTGAGATGTTGCTGTTCTGGTGAATGGGAGAGTGGGTTCATGCTCCCATGGCTCCATATGCAGAGCTCAAGGTCTATGTCTTACTTCATTTTCCAATATGGAGCACAGAGGTTTTATGCTAGCTATCTCCACAGGGAAGAATCATTCCCAACAAAAGCCAGGAGAAAAATCACAATCACAAAAGCACTTCTAATAGAAATATATAGCAATAAAGGACAAGGGGAAAAAAAAAAAAAAACCAAACCAAAACCAAAAAACACTTTGAAACTGGAGAAGGCTTTGCTTGCCCAGAAATGTTTAACCATTTAATATAAAGCCTCAGGAAGGAAATGCAATAATCTACAATATTATCACTGAACTGCTTTATTATCTAAAATATAAATTAGAAAGTCACCCTGCTGTGAGACAAAATATCATTAACTTCCTGATCTTTAGAGCAGCCAAGTCCTTCAAGGGATACTTAATATCAAAGCATAGCATATCTCACTTCGTTCAGCTGAAACGGCTATGTACAAAGTATAAAAGAAACACAGGCCTTACTTCTATTAAGCATGAAAGCTGAAGACTACAACAGAAATTGTTGATCCTCCCATACCTCTGGAATGGAATAGTTACACAGAAGGAGAACAAATTCATCAAGAAATTGTCCATCAGTTTTCAGTTGGAATATGATTCATCACTCCTTTTTTCCCCTTCCTTCTCTATACATTCCTTCTGGTGTTTCAGATAAAGTTAACAGTGATGAAAATGCACCTCCTAGCCAGAAAAGCCTCAGCAATAAATGGATATGGGGTTCCCTAGGTGAAAATGGGGGGAACATATTGCAGGATACATAGTTCACAACTTGTGTGCAATTAGAGTGGGCTTCGTGTTCAGAAATTGAGCTTAATGTCTTTGTATTGCTTACATCCTACAAAGAGTGTTAAAATGGTGTAGAAGCCTTGAGCTGGCCAAGTGTACAGTTGTTCGTACTAAGTGGTGAGTCTTGTCTAAAACCAAATGATCCATTATACTTATGGCAAATTCAGATGAGATTGGTAAAGATTAAGGGATTAAAAATCAATATAACATTTAAATGTAGATTTGAAAGTAATTCTTACCAGGTCCTGAGTCTGCTATTCTTGAAAGACAGTGGGGGAATATTAGGCACACTATCAGGAGTCACAATCCATTTCTACTTGCTGAGCGTGGAAACAAAAATACCTATTGCAAAATAGTGGCAGCAGTATTGGAATATCTCTTCAAGAATAGGTAAAGAACAATAGATTATGGGAGAACGCCTACATCTCATCTTCTCTCCAAAAGATGTGTTCCCTTACAGGTGGAAATGAGTGAAGGGTACAGACTTCTGAGTCCACCTTTTCCTCACCATGGGATTTACTACCTGCTCCCCCATCATGGGCAGTACCAGTGCTTTACTTACCAGACACGCTTTTCCCACAAAACAAGGTGCTGCACATAAATAGAAGGGAGGAAATAGAATTTAGTATGAATTTGGGGTCACTCTTCCATGAGGGTTGCTCCAAAATATCATGATTTATGAAAGGATACTGGTTTTGTCTTGATTACTATTACTAATGTGGAAAAGATAGTGGGATATAGAGAAAATGACCCGAAACAGGGAAAGGAGAAGTCTGGGCCTGTAGCTTCACTATTCCTTTAAAAAAGGTCTTTAAAAACTCTAGGTGTGCAGACAATTTGGACTTCCAAGAAATGAAATGCAAGTACAGGGTGCTGTTGTACACTGGCTCATTTTAAGCTCTAGGTATCTGTAAATGTCCCCTTGTGTTTAAGGGAGCTTAACTAACACAATATTTAGACACCTGAGAGGTCTATAAATCAAAAGCACATAAGGTGCATGCATGTCAGATGGTCCCTGTTATAAACTGACCAAAACCTCAGATCAAATTTGCAAACATATCATTCTTTTCACAAACTACCCCTCTCCAGCATGATATTGTGATATTCATTAAAACTGGTGATGCAGTTTGAGTAAAGGGAATAAAACAGAGGTAATTCAAAAGGAGGACTCAAATAGCTCAGAAGCTGGCGTAAAGCATGAAAGGACCATCTTTGTATCCCACCTGACAATGCAGTTTGCAGCAGTCTTGTCACAGCCACACTGCAGCACCAGGAGTGGTGTCAGCTAAATGAGAAGGCTCTTTTCTTTCTCAATTCTTAGTCACGCTTACAGTTACTGTGTAGCTCTTGTTCCTGCAGGCTGAGATCTGACAGCCAAAAAAGAGCTATTGGATGAATTTCACTTGTCTCTCTGCTTAAGTCTCAGCTAATTCTTCAGCTGCGTCAATTGGGACTTGAGTGGTACATAAAGCTTGCAGTGGCTCTCTGCAAAAGAAATTTCACTCTTTGGTACTGTATAGTTTACAGTGGGTGATTTTAGCATTCATCTGAGAAATCTTTAACAGAAATATTAATACTGGAAATATAAATACTGGTATGAATGAGATGATATGAATTGAAATGTGGGTATATGAAAGCACCAGGAAAAAATGTCAGAACAAGGGTCAAAGGACTGGTATGCATTAATTGCTACGGAACACCATATCTGTGATTTTATGCAAAAGACTGAAAAAAGGAAGAAAAAATTCACTTAAACATAAGGTGAAGGTGGAGAACAGCTCTGGAGCCATAAAATACACAGATAAAGAAAAAGTGAAGTTCATAAATTTTACCTAAAACCTGTACGGGGCAAGAAAAAACATGAGGCAAGGAGTCCAAACATCACTAATTCCACATAAAGGCATGTGTATTTCTTACATTCCTCATTTTTAACTACAATAACATACCACTGCAGAAAAATTTCAGTATGAGTTTATATATTTACTTCCTTCTTCATAAATAATTTTCTCCATCCCTTTATTGTCTGGTCTCGTTCTAGTTTATCAGTATCCTCTCTTCCCGGGATGTCAAACAGTGAAAGAAATATTTCCAGAGTTCCTTCTGTGCACAACCTCTTCAAAAGCTGTGCCTTCTAATCTACTTGGATAGTTGCTGTTTGTTGTGTGAGTCTCCTAACAAGCACGTAAGCAGTTTGCAGCACATAGGGCAGAGGGTTTTGTTTGCAGGTCTGATGTTTCTTTTTTAAAAAGGTGTTAAAAGAAGAGTCAATAGGTCCTTGCAGCTGCTTAGAGCATGCTGCATAGCCTCTGGAGTGATGGGCATTTCTTCACTAGAAACATTTCAACAACAAAGATAGACCTAGGACCACTACTGCTCTTTGCAGCATTTCCTCTGGTAACAGAGGAGGAGACTTTGGCTCTTGCTATGGGAGGATTTACGGGTGCTCTCCCAAGCCCTGCCGCAACTCACTGTGAGGTTTTAGGTGAGCTGCTGACATGACCAAAGCATGGAGCAGACACCTGTCCTAAGGATAGACTCTGATAGCCAGGCAGCGCTGCCTGCAATAAAGCCCATCTCAACCTTGTCAGAATAAAACATGTGATGTACAACTTCTACCTGTGGCAAGTTTGGAATAACGACTGTTAGTCCAAGACGACTGAGTCTTCCTTTCATTCACACAGCAGTACATATGTCCTAAATCCAAGTTACAGCTGAGTGAAAGAGGAAGGACTACATATGATAGGTAGGTTATCCTGACTAGCTGGCAGGGACAGTTTGTTATCATGCCTCCCGTGACTCCAGTAGCAGCAAACAGGTTGTTCTCACTTCAGTCTGATCTCATGAACAGACTAGCAGCCAGCTGCCAAGAAGATGGAGTCAGGAGAAGCACTCTCTTTCCCAGCCTCTTGCTCGCTGGGAGATGAAACAGTTGAAGTATGTAGGAACAAAGGTGTACAGATTGCACCTGGGCAATTCCCAGCCCATTCCTTTGCTGTCTCTGTCTAGCACTGGTGCAGCTAAAGAATTAGGTCCCCTTAAAGCAGTCAAGTAACAGAAGACATTCTCTAAGTTTCTCTTAAAGATGTAATTGAAGACAGAGTAGGTTTGGCTGCCACATGAAACAAGATTCATGCAGTAAAGGAACTACTTACCCCATGAAATGTCACATTATTCTGGTCTGTGAAGGAGGCCACTTACCAACTTAACGAAAGAATGGGAGAAAAGCAATGGGTTAGGAGCAACACAGAGCATGAAGGGAAAAGCAGGAGAGATTAAATAGAATGAGAAAGTACAACTGAGCTCTCTTAAGTCCACTGCCACATAACATAACATACTCGAACTGATCGATTGAACATAATGCTGTAATGCTAATGCAGAAACAAAAGAGGTAACTTGGCCATTTCACTATCTGCGGCTACTGCAGTTAATCAAGTTTTGACATTGTGGTTTTCTTTCCTTTTTGTTCCACCCCAGACTAAACCAACGCAGAGACAGGATGTTCCTGCAAAGCAGCAGGGGCCAAAGAAGCAGATGGGGACAGGCCTGTTCCTCGCTAGTCCTGGTACACTCTTCACAACATCATTTCCTGTGCTTTGCCTTGTTCTGTTAAAATTCCTGCAGGCAAGGGAAAGAGGATGGCTTGTAACACAAAGCACAGCATGTGTGCTGTGACTTTTGTCTTTATTTCTAGTCCAGGTCCCTGAGTCATAGAATATGCGTTAATTCTCAGCGCACAAAGATATTCCTCAAGTGCTTCAACAGTCACATTTTTAAAAAATAAATCTTCTGTTTCTTCCAGCAGCTCACAGTCTCTCTTTAGATTTCTGTATTATTCTTACTATTGTTCAAATCAAGGCAGCAGATTTACTGGCACCATAAACTGGGAGACTGACAGAGAGACTCACACAGAGCGTGCATTTCATATGTTCCACCATGCCTGGGCTGGACTGGCTGCATCCTCCCAGAAGGAAGAGCTGTTTTTCTTGCTTTTGTCCGACCTTTTCCAGTGCAGCTGTTTTTCTTGCTTTTGTCAGACCTTTTCCAGGGCAAGGTTATACAAATTTATACACACCACCCCGCTGGAGCAGTTCTCATGAGGAAAGCCCATGCTGAATACCATGGCATGCTTTCTGCAGCAGTTACCCAGCTGGTGCTGTTTCCACACCTCTGCAGATTTTTGAGGACACTAACAGAATGGTAAATCAAACAGAACTACCTTCGTTTCTGATGCATTAGAAACACGGTCGTTGCGCACCCTAAGCTCACTCTTTTTGTACACTTGAAGACAGCTTCTCCTATTTTATTCTGGGTTATGCAACAGAAGGGAGAACACCAGATGATTTGCCAAATGGAGAGGAATTAAACTGTGCCAAGTGCTATCTGGAGTTTACTCACAGACACATACGCCCATATCACAAACTGTCTCGCTGCAATATTTTTCCATGAAAACTAAAAATGGTGCAGGATGCATTATTGTGTATTTCTTCATGGATTACGAGCTTCCTACGTACTCCAACGCCTTTGTATTGGTAATATGTGCCCTGCTGCTTTTGAAACCCATGTTGGTATGTCAGAACCTGGCTGCTATCTGTCAGCAGTGAAAGTGTTAATGTGTCAGATACAATAAAGCTTCATGAAAAATAGCATCCCCACCAACATAAGCTTATTCCTTGGGAGGCAGATAACGCCTTTCTTATCATTTTGACTAAAATCCTCTGAGTTCTCTTGCAGTTCTGCTGATTTTTTACACCACACCCCAGCACCAGCTGTTCACATGCAGTGGGCACCCCTGAGTCCTGCAAATAAAGAGCATTTGCAGGTCTGTAAGTATATTAGAAATGGCTAGGCTTTCAAAGCTGGGCTTGTTCAAATACATAGTCCATCTTGTAATTGACTGTCAGCTTGATTTACAATGGCAATTGTGATGGGTTTGGAGATTTCAATCCAAAAGGCTCTCTGAAATAAGTGAGGGGAAAAGTCAGTCCGGTGAGGCAACTCGATTTGTTAATATCATCAAAGAACAGGGAATGGTTTAGGCAACACATCAGCCCCAAACAAAATGCACTCAGGACAGAAGCAGCCCAGACAGAGGCAGTTTATAAAACAAATCACAACAGCTGTAGAAATTACAGAAGCAGATGGAAGAATGAAGGTCAGAAAGGGGAAATAAAAAAATCAGTCTATTCAGAAGCAAAGCAAGGAATGAGCAACAACATTTAAGTTCTGAAGATTTTTGACCTTTCAAATGCTTTATGTCATTTGTGGAAAAAGCTTCAAAGAATCCAAATCATATGTTATGGGCTTGAATTTGTGGCACTGTGAATCTCCCAGCCAACCACAGTTTGCTTCAGAAACAGCGTGCCTGACCATTTAATTTTTGTAAAATCCTGAAACTCTGGTTAAACATTAGGAAAGGAGGTAAAGGAGAAGGGAAGAAGATGCTTATGGAGACCTCAATGTTCCTTGGTTGGTCTCTAGTACAACAGACCGTCATCTTCACTCCCAAGGCTCTGAACACCTTGCATTTTGCAGCCATTGCCTTTCCATTTTTAATGTGAATAGAGACACTCCAGATGCAGTAAGGTTATCCAAAACTGAGAGGACTAAGGGAAAACTTATTTTGCACCTGTTGCAAGAGCTTGTCAGCAGGTGAAAAAAAGTTAACACTTTGTTTTCCAGCCACAACTTTGTCAAGTCTCACTCCTGTGTTTAAGTTAATTTACTCTGTTTAGACTAGCACACCTGAGATTTTTGCTGAACTAGAAGCATTCATGGACATTCTTGGCTTTGTTCAGATTTAATAAACAGCAATAAAAATTAAAGCAAAGCCAGCTTCAAAATCTATCACATATTTTATACAGACACTTATATATTAACATATGACAGTTTTTGAAAGACACCCAACAAATTAATACATGAATTATGATCTTGAGTTTTCACGTAGACCCAACTGACTGAATTGGATAGTTTATTACTTTGCCATAGGGATCCTCCCATCTCCTACTTCTGATTTCTGTGCTTTGCCATTAGACTGCAAGAAGTCAGTAAGTCAAACAATCAGCCACATCAGCAGGCAGCTGTTTGGTAATAATACTGTATGCATGCCAGTTTTGAACTTGACATTGGAAACTGCAAGTGCTGTGGTCTGTCTTTAGATGTACCAATTCTTTTGGTCGGGCAGGTTAATCCCTTTGGTAACTAACGCACGCACAGACAGACATTTGGTTCAAAATCAAAAGTTTCTCCAAAGTGAACTACAGAATAAGTCTCCATTTACTAGCACTGCAACATCACCTCTGTCCTCTTGCCACTGAACAGAAAGGACTTTTGAATGCCTGAGTCCCGTCAGCAAGGGGACCATATACATATGCCAAATATCCAGTCCGAAGTCCCATTCCCAGTGCTCCAGTTCCTCTCTTCCCTTGCATAGCTTCTTCACTCCTTGAGAAGGTTCAATTATTTCTGGATTTAAAACTCTTTTTCTCCATTGGGAAATTATGTCCATATTGTTTTCAGTGACAATGTTTACAAAAAAGTTCTTTTTTTTTTTAAGCTAAAAAGGAGTATATATTTTTAAAATATCATTCTGCTCCAATTTCTGTTGAAAAATATTTTACCTTAGAAAATCAGAGGAAAACATAAACCAAAATCTGTGTGAAAATATGTGTTTCAATTAAACCAATATACCAAAAAAATAGATGGTGCTTTTCATCAATCTTAATTCTCCTTCTTTACATCAACTTCACTCCTGTTTTCCTCATTTTCAGAGCTTAGTACAAGTTTGTTCAAGACACATCACCATTGTCCTTCCATAATTTCCTATCTTCTTGGCCTCATCATTGAAAACTCTCTTACCTTTCCATTCACATGCATCTCCTAATCTCATAGTGGTACCTCTTTCCTGTTTCTCACTACTGCCACATTGCCTTTCAATCCAGACAAAAAGCAATGTTCTGGCTTTAAGGCTCTACCACAATTTCTCAAAATATATTCAGCTGTAACTGTGCTCCCCACTACACAAAACCAGATCCATTAACCAGACTTTTTTTTATTATTCCCTTGACTTAATTCATTGAATTTTGTCTTTGGATATTATCACTTACCTGGCGAAAACCTATGGGATCTCATTAAAATTGCTTTCTTTTGCCCTTTTCCCAGAGGAGAATGTAGGACAACCATATTAATTAAAATACAGATAGATCCCAAAGTCTCAACAACATTCCTCATGAGGAACATGCTCATAAAATTCCACCCTTTCACATCGCCCAGGATCTGGATTTATTTTTTTGGCTGTCTGTAACCCTCTTGGGATTGCTGGCTGGGGACTCTGTTCGGGGGAAGGGAGGAACTGCTGCAGCTGCATAATTCTACTGAGATAAATCGTTTAGCACATTTCCATATATGAATGGCTTTATTAAAGTCATTTAAATAGGGCCAGAGATGCTGAGGTTCAACATCTCCAGAGAGGTTAAAAATAAATCCAAGATGAATATGGGATTTGACAACAGCAGTCTTCAGGGCGCTATTACAGAAAGGGACAATGCAAAGGAGATTCAAACATGGCATTTTGAGATGGTAGAGAAACAATGGAAATGAAGTATAAAGGAAAATAATAGGAAAGAAGACACAGCTAAAACAGAAGTTTCTCAAAATACTGGAAGTCTTTGAAAACAATCCAAAATGAGCATACACCAAACATGGTGTCATCAGTGTGTCGTGATCACGCAGTTGACCTAAACTAGATTAAAATATGAAGAAGTAGATGCTTCCTCCAAAGCAGTTTTTCTCTGAAAAAAAAAAAAAAAAAAGAAAAAAAAAAAGATTCAGAAACGATAAAACATAAAATAGCTGGGGTTCCCTGAAAGATGAGATGCAGCTTTCTCTAGGAAAGCTTTCTTTCCAGGTTTCTGAAGAGTCACTGCTTTTTAACACAGAACTCCACTCCCCAGGAAACTCAACTCCTCAGGGCTGTCAGACCCACAGCCTGGCTAGGAAAGTGCAGTTGCTTGGAAAGTAAGTTTCACTCTGATTATGGGAGATTGTTTCTACTTTGTCCATGCTCTGTTCAAAAATGCAAAGACAATGTCTTAGACTAAGAAAAACTCCTGTGAAACGGTGAAGGATGCTATCAAAGGATAGCAAGGGAAGACAATGTAAGAAGGAAGGGATGTCCAAAGTCAGCTTTCTGCAGGTTACTGGAAGCATTTGAAATAAACTTGGAAAGGACATTCGCCAAGTTCAGTAGCATTTGTATGCTGAGATCTGTATAGATAAAATCAGCTTTTGAGTTCTGTATCCCCTTTGGATCCATCAGCTTCTCAACTGATACATCTAAGTTCTATTTTGAAGCTGGTATTTTACATGCTGAAAGGAAGATGAAGAGAGAGATACAAACTAATGCATATGCTCAGTAGAAGTTTCCTGTGAACATAAAAGAGGGAGGACTGAGGGCCAGAGACTGACTCAGTCTTCAAGAATAAATCCAAAATTATGCCATTGGCATCAGAATGCCTATTCCACTTTTTGCTGCTGTAACTGTGAGCAGAATACAGCTTTATTTAGCACTGGTCAAAATTTCTTCATTGTGAATGTGTGTGCCAATTCTGGGTGGTCCAGCATCTTCAGAGAGAGTCTCTACCTGCACTGTGGGATTCCTGTTCTTGGGACAGAAAACTAAAAACAGGGAGGTTTCTGAAGCATCAGTTTTCTTATGCTGTCCCTCTACAGGAGTCATTGCTCTCCAGCTGAGGTCAGACTTCTTCTTTCACAAATAAATGTGAGCCAACAACCTGTTTTCTCACCTTCTGCTCAACCTTCTTCTGCTAATCTGTGTAAAGTACAGTAGGAAATCCAAAATGAGAGGACAATACTAAAAACAGACTAAGAAAAGCAAAGTTCTCCTGTGGAGGCTTTGAAAGTAAGCACCAGGAAACTGGGCAAGTAATAAATGCTACAAGGTTCTGTCTCTGGCAAGGGAAGGAACAAGGCCAGGATGCACTGGATACCTCACTCCAGAGCCTGATTCACTCTAAAATGCCTGAGAGAATTTGCAGTCACACAGTGGCCGCGATGCTCCCCAGCCAGATGTCCCATAGCATAGCCCTCGCCCTGTGAGTGTGTACGTGCTGCTCTGCCGCCCCACTGTCTACCACAAGAGGATTTCTGTAACATATGGGAGCTGCATACCTGGAGCCTCCTCTGGGTAGGAAGCTGTTGGAGAGAGCAGGGGAAAGACGCTCGCATCTGCCAGTTGGAAACAATTTACCAGGTGCTTGCTTGATTTCAGAGCTAGCAAAAGATTTCTTTTTTTTTTTTTGCCTAGCTGCTGAAAACATTCTTATTCTTCTTACAAAAGAGAGTGGAGCTTATTTAGCTCTTGTGAAAATCCATTGACTCATGTTAGAGATAAATTTGCCCCTCAGGACTCAAAAGCAAGCAGTCAAAGCATTCTGGCATGCAAGGAATCGCACCTGCTCCTAAAATCCTTCCTGGGGTAGAGCATATTCTTCTCACCCACGCAATCAGCAAGCTCTGCCAGCTGGTACGGAGTAGGAAGCAGAACAATATCTCTGTGTCTTCTCCCTCTCACCTTGCTTTTTTCCAATCTCTATCCCACCTGACTGTACGAGAGCTGCCTGCTGAGTGCTGCTTAGCTCTTCCCAGACACGGAAAACGGGAAGGCAATGTCCTGTCCTTCCCTCCCACGCCTCCATCAGCCCCAGTCCCTTGCCTGAATACCACCAGACTGAAACCTACCCATAGGCCGTAAAATCTTAGAGGTCCTCCCAGCTGACAGGGGCTGTGGAAACATAACATGAATATTAATGTTCTCCTATTGGAAGTGTCTGGGATCATCCTTGCCTGCCCGCAAGCATTTATTGAGGTCAGTAAAACCACTCTGACATTTATGTGTTGTTTGCAGAAGGAAAGGGGTGGGTAAAAGACTTACATTGGAGGCTGAGTCTCCGTTTTATCAGGAGCTATTTGAAGAGTGCTATTTGAAAAGTCAGACTAGATTTGGCGAGGCGGTTCAGGAGGGATCAAGGGAGCTTTATTTCATATAGTCCCAACTTGAGGAGCAGGATTGCTTTACCTGAAATTGCTCTCAAGCTTTTTCTGAGCAGAATACATGTGGATTTTATGCAACTTGCCACCTTCTTCTCTCCTTAAAACCCTTTAGCTGATGTCTCAAAATTTCAGCCTTTGAGGATGCGTTATTTGACTTTTACAAGACGACCTCTTTGATGCATTAGGCTACACACAGAAGCCTTCTAGTTGCAAAAAGACCCAAAGCAACAGTATTAAGTAAGCACAAAAGCCAGGGTTTTCTTTGACTTATAAATAAAAACTACAAAATTTCCAGGGAGAAGTTCCCATCTGTATTTGTCTCCCAAGCAGTCCAGGCAACGGCAGCCTTTATCAAATCACCAATAATGGGGATAACACTCTGCCATTTTGGACCATCACTGGAGACTAGTGCAATCAGGTGAGCCAACAAGAGCACCTGGTTCAGCCATGGCAGCAGCAGCTCTGCCAGGCTACTCCGCAGCTGGCTGAGGCCCAGGCATCTCGCAGAATACGCCCCCTCCAGACTCTTCTTTTTGTCCTTTTGAACAGGTGAGAGGGGCTATGCCAAACCAGCCCGGCCTCCTCACCTCATTGGTGAGGTTCATCAGCTTTCCTTAGCCCAAAAACAAGGAAAAGGAGGCAAACAAGGTTTCTGCTGAGAAATCACATTTGCTTCATCCCTCCTTCCCAAAGCCCCAGAGTGCAGGAACTGGGATCTAAGACCTAGGTCCTCCGCTCCGGTGCTCACTTCTCTGAAAGTAACAGCTGGGTTTTTACCAAGGACCTGTAAAAGTCTTTTAACTAACACAAGGCTTAAAAGATTAACTCGTTGCTGAGACCAGACTGTGATTCTCCTGATTCAGCAGTACTCAATGTGCCTGAATGTGCTTATACATTTCATCACTCAGAGCCTACGTAGATGACAGATGGAGATAGACAAAGTGGTGATAGCAGGGGTGGAGGGTGCAGTATTTCTTTTCCTTTTTTGTTCCTTAGTCAAACAAATGGCAGCCAAATAACACCCTCCAAACTCCCCCATCTCTGCAAGTTAATGGCGGCTACAAGATGTAATGTTCATTAGTTCAATGGTTTGCAACGTAACTCAAGGCTCAGCTGGTATTTTTCATGTAGAGTGAGGCAAGAAAATATAATCTGAAGGCTTGTTGGCTGCATGATGCCTATTTCTTATTTCGCTGATTGTACCTGAGAGTTAAGTGTGAAATTACGCATTGAAAAAAATGTTATGTCACAGCAACAACCCAATAAACCTGACTGTGAAGCTTTTAAAGAATCAGAACCCAATGAATTCTTACTACTCACTTGTAGGAGTATTTCAAGTAGTCCTTTTCATTAGCTTTTATTCTTGACCACTTTTTCCAAGAAATTAATTTTGTACTGAGCAAGAATCTTGGAACCTAAAGTCCGCTAACCAAAGACTAACTGCAGCACATGCAGCAGCAATACAGGCTTTTCATCTTTCATTATTATTGCCATCTTCTTTCTCTTGGTGCCAAAGAAGCAGCAAAGCAACCCCTATCCTTTCTTTGGGTCATGTATATCTTCATCTAGGTCTTGGGGCGTGAAGCAAGAAATGCCAGGCTTGGTCCTAGGTTACCTCTCTTTAGTGCACTGGGTTTAATCCATGGTGCAGCTCTGCTGGCCTGTTGTCTATATCCTCTTTATTCTCTGTGTCAAAAACGCTTGCTGTAGGTGCCCAGAATAGCTCCACATGCCTTTTTTCCTGTTCTTCTCGGTTGTTACATTCTTCCAGCTTCTTCCTCTGCATCTACACATCTATTATCATTGACCCTGTCATTTTCTACATTTCATTCACTGTGATCACATCCATCATACAGTTATGCCAATTGTGTCTCTTCATATCCAGCAGCTGCATCTCACCCCAGCAACATCTGCATTTTGCAATCTGCATCTATGAAAATACAATAGTAATGGACTATAGTAAAGATTCTGTTGCTACCCATAGTGGTTCTCATTTTCTGACCTTCAACGGGTTTTCTGCTCCTGCAGAAATTATTTTCTTTACCAACTTGGAAGCTAAAACTTTGCTATTTTTTATGGTGGTTTTTTGCTTAGGTCAGTAATGGTCTGTTGTTATTGTCCAGAAGGGAGCCCCAGGTGGGATCTAGGCCTGAGACATCAGCTGTTTAAACAAGTGGAACGGCTGTCATTAATCTTTGCTTCTGGAGCTCATAACAGGAAAATGGAGCAAGCAGGGAATTGGTTCTCAATAAAAGAAGCGTCCTTCAGCCTTGCACAGTTTCATGTCCAGCCACTAATCAATATATATTGTTCCCATAGATCACAGTAGCAGCAGGTGAGAAATTGCTTAGACTAGAGGCTTGTGTGGAGTGGACATGGGAGGATTTCCCGTGCACACTACAGACAAATCAATCTTCTAGAATAAGACTCAAAAGAAGTATCACAAAAAGGCAAGAAATGATACCAAGGATGTTTGGCAACAGATCCTTTGGGGGGAATTTTTAAGACAGGAAGAAAGCCTGGTTCTTGTCATAAGGGTTTTCTTGTACTTCAAAGATCCATACAAATATGTTAGAAGATACGTCTTTGCAAAAATACTGGTAGCTGAGAGCCAACTGAAAAGTGTCACCTGCCTGCACACCAGGCCCTCCTTGTCTTAATGACTCATTCTGGTGAGTGTCTCTAACACCTGCATCCTCTGGTCCACACAGGCCACATTTCTCTATATTGCTTCTTCGATCTGAGTGCCTTCACTCTCGCCCCTTTCTCCTCTCTCCACCGAATCTCTCTTTGCCACACTGGGGCTGTACTCATCAGTAAAAAGTGATTCTTCCTATGTACTCAGGAAAATTCCTGAGTGCTCTAAGCCGATCCAGCCTCCATTCTGCACTCTTGTACTGGCAAAGCAGTTGCTACAACAGCCCGTGAGAGTAGCCCCAAGATGCAAGAGGCTGATACTGCTTAGATACAGGAATGTAATCTTCAGATTACTGCTGTCTGAGCCCACAGAGCTGACTTCAGTCTGGCTGAGACATCACACTGAAATTTGACAGCAAGCCAGAATTTCCCATCCTGCTCCTGGTTCTGCGTTAACAGCAAGGAAAACTCTGCAGTTTCAGAACTACACTGCTTACGAGAGGCTTCAGCTACAAGTAAATCAGTTTTTCTTCAGGAACAAAGTAAAATATCAGCAACGTTCAACTGGATCTGGTGATCAAACTCTGTGCAAAGGCTGCCATTTCATGGCCCATCACAATCTTATCTCTTTCCACTGCTGGACAGTAGGGAACGTTACTTCTGGCATAGACTGGATTGGACATCTCTGAAGGAATCGTTTAATGGGCCCAACAGCTGTCTTTTCTGTTAAGAATAGAGGGTACCTTAAAGTGGGCCATGAAGGAGAATAGAAAGGGTTTTAATGGCTGAGAATTTGCCCAGTAGGTAACACAGCCCCTGTGTTTTCAGCTGCTGTGCAGGAGAGGTTACAGCAAGAGGCGTTTCAATTCCCAGAAGGAAGAAAGCACTTCTGGTTATATTACCAAGACAAATAGTGCAGTGAAATCAGTTCTGAGAGACAAGAATTGGTCCCGAAAGATTGACTGAGTAAATTTTCAATACAATTCAATTCATATGCTCCTTTGGTACTTTCTATTTTTTCCTCATAAGCAGCTGGTATGCAGTGCAGAATGTGGCAAGCTTTTTTATATGATTGATGGTTTAGACTCTTCAATTAAAAGCACGTTTGCAGGTTTGAGCAAATCTCTGTGACGAGGGAGAAGAAAGAGCTCTGTGTGTGTGAAAAAAGAGGTCCTATTTTGTGCGCCTATTAGCACCTCCGCTCCTGTTTTAATTCTGTCATTATTTGGCCAAGGGGATAAGACACCACAGCACACTGCTGTTGGCTGGAATTGTGGTACACAGCTCCTCTCCAGCACAGTGTCCGCACCACCCTGCCAAGGACATGGGGAAATCGAGCGTGAGCTGGGAGTTTTGCCATTGCTGACTGAGAGTGGGTGCCATCGCCACACCAGGACTGAATGCGCTGTTGTCCTTGATGCCTTTTGTCACCCATCTTATCATTCTCATAGAGCCTGGCTAGGGAGGGATAACTTCAGGGAAGCTGTGTGTCACTACAGGTCTGAGCATTTTTAAAAAAGTGAAAAAAAGAAAAAGATTATTTCTGCTCTGGGACATTATCATCCAGTTCCCTTTTTCTCCTTGAGAACACTGGAAATGCCCACTGCTGGTGTACCTCCTCTTCCAAGCTGAGGAATGGTCTGCTTTGGTTTGGCAGATCTGGGGTCACAATCCAACCCCCATGTCCCTGCTGGCTGCCGGGGCTGCGCACGTGAGCTAAGCGGATACTGCTGGGCTGCTTCCGAGCGGTGGGACTTCACGCACATGCTGTTTTGTTTTTGCAGACTTTCTAATAAGCACTGAGACCAGACACCTTGGATTGCTGTGCTGCTAAAGAGTGCTTGGCTCCTGACAGTGGTTTTGTAAAGGACATTTCACCTTTTGTTGCTGAATGAAAATGACTCATTAAGGATGACATGCAGTGAATATTCAGATTCCCTGCAATTCTTAAGATAACTAAGCTTGCATATCCTATAAATGGTAGCCTGTAACATGTCCTTAGCAGGTTTTTTTTTATGTGATTCAGTATCTTTGGTACTTGGATATTTCTTTTGCTCTCTCAGAAATGAAATTTTGATTGATTCATTTTATAAATGGCCTTTTATTATGGTCATGATTGCTGAGAGTGACCATAAGGAAGTTTTTTCTTTTGTTTTTACTAATTTATTGCAAATTACACTAAGGAGCATCTTATTGAATGGCCAATATCTTCACTGCCTAAACAGTCCTGGGATGAAAAATGCCTGTTGTCTGCTGGCTGTGAGAAAAGCAGACTTTTGTAACCACGTTGCTATTAGCTGTATTCTGAGCTGGGAATTCACTGACAGTTATTTGCAAGGTACGGAAACAACATTGTAAGTTGGCTTGGCTCCAGCTGTACTTTGGAAGGAGTGGATAAACAGTGTATATCATTCAAACCCACCACATTTCAGAGATGTGCTTTTGTTGTAAATTTGGGATACAAAGCCATGTTAATGCATCTATATGGCTTCAGGACTCCAGGTGTTACTTCAGTTAGCTGTCATGTTCTGTTAATCTAAGGGATGTTCCTACAAAACTGCATCTCACTAGCTAAATCTGAGTTATCCTCTGGAGGTGCCTGTCTTTCTTTCCCTTGATTATAGATAACTTGGTATATCTTGATCCCCAGTGGAAGTACTTAAGCATCTCAGACTAGACTGAATGAAGCCAGTTGTGTGCATCCCCAGTGAGAGCCGTGGAAATTGATGCAATCCTGTTGTGGTCAGAGAGATTAAGACTGTGCAATTTTTAGCAAGACTGCTAAAGTGGGCAGCATAAATTGGGCTGGATCCACAATTTGGGATGCTGAAATTGTTCCCATTGGCACAAACATTATCTCTGGTGCAGAGATGACTTGGCCCTCCCATATTAACTTTAAACATACTTAGAGAACAAATCAGGTGAGCAGTCCTTTGTACGGACTTCTGTGGTATTTGAGCCAGGAAGTTGTTTTAATCAACAGGGGCTATCATGGAATATAAGCCACATTGTTGTATCCCCAGCCCCTTGCAGGATGGCAGATTGCTTCTCAGAAAGGTTTCTTGTGGCTGTGTTGCAGGGTGATAAGCCTGGCCTTTCCCTCTTCTGTTGTTTGCACTGACTTAGGTCTGAAGTGTACATGCCCAAACCTTACCTGAGTTTCCCTTTACGGCAGCAAAGATAAAACCTGAGACATGCAGCAAGGACATAGCATTAAATTATTTTGACAGAGCTAAGATTACTTGCCCAGAGTGTCAGTCAGGAGAAAGCAAGAAGACAGCATGAGAAGTACGCTTGATAAGGCAGCCAAGACTGGAAGCCAGAGAAGCGTCTTTTGAGGTGGAAATGCAGCAGCCTGGGCATAGAGCTTTTTAGAACAGGCAGACCTGGTAGCATCTGCAATACTGTGTCTTGAATCCTGCAAGACTGAGAGCCCCTGCCCTTTGAATGTCTATGGCTGTTGAAGATAAGCAGGACATGAGCAATGGTAATTAGCATGTCCCTATCTTTTGTATGCAGTCACTCAGTTCCCAGTACCATGGTACATATACCCTAAAACACTACTGTTTAAGAATGACTAAATCAACTTTTATCTAGATTTCCATATGTTTCTTATAAATATTCATATATTTAGTTTCATAACACAGCTATAAGGTACAGAAGTATTATTATTTCCATGTTGTGAATAAGGAGCGTTTCAGGATATGCAATTTTATGCCTGCAGTTTAGATCACATAGATGTCTAACTCCCTTATTCCTCCTTCCAAACAGGGATTTAAGCACCTGAATGACCTAAGCTGCTGCCAGCACAAAGTATTACTCCTCTGAAGGGACAGGCCCCAAAATCTCACCCTAAGTGATGGTCTACGTCATCTCAGAAACATGTGCAGTATGGAAAAGGGGGCTTGAACAATCTTAACTTCTTGTGCCATTTCTTAGCCAAAAGACCATCTTTTCTGTGTATTGTTGTTCCAGTGTAAACTACAAGACTGTATCTTACTTTGTTTAAATGGAATTAAGTCTTAAAAGAGTGTAGTGAAGAAGTTCTGCTTAAAATGTATGGTTTAAGCTCTACCTGCATAACTTCATTAAATCTTTTCCAAAAAACCAGAGGTGGGCCAGATATTAAGGGGGTTGTACAAATAACCTTACCAAGCAGAGGGTCCTTACTGCAGCCTGTGAAATTATTAGCTGCTCACAACACTCATCATAACTCCAGGCACAGCATCATAGCCAGCCATGGCTTCTGACAGTTCACTTGCAAAATCTATGTCATGCCTTCAATGCCTTGGTGATCAGTAGTTTCTTTGCCCTTCCCTGGATGGATGAAGGTGTAGAACTAAGGGGCTATGAATGTTTTTCACCTGTTCTTAAAGTTAGAATTCATAGCATTGCCACTAGAATAATTGCTTATTAGATTTGTCATTAATTCTAGTTGGTTTTAATGCATTAGCATAGAGGCTCTAAGAACCAAGGGAACAGAAACATTGGAAGTTGCTTCTCACACATCAGTGAAATAATAAAACACTATGAACTGAAAGAGTAACATGAGCTTAAAAGGACAAATTGCATCTGGAAATTTTATTTATGTATCAAAACTAATTATTGCAAGTTCCACCTCAATAGCACTTGAGGATTTCATTACAAGGTCTAATTGGACTTATATGTGCTGTAAAAGTTTTTTATCTTTTAATTAGTAGCAGAAATCAAAGCAAAGAGAATGAGAGACAAACTTGGTATTTGTTCCATAAACTCATCTGGCTTCATTTGCATTTACATGCTCACAGCACAGGCTTGTATTAGCATGCCAAAAGAGAATCTGCTCCTGGTCCTTCAGTTCAGTGCTTCAGAAATGCATCAGAGTCATTCAGCCATTCCTTAATTACCAAAGGATGCTACTTCAAGTCACCCCTGAGCATCCTGCCCCTCCTCAAGCTTCTCTGGAACATGACTGAAAAAAAGACAAGCAGCAGCTGTCGTGCCATTTTACTGCACTGTCTATGATGGAGCTGCAAGCCTACTTTCCCAAGAGTGAGTGAGTCCTTGGAATAGCTCATCTGAGTTAAGTTTGTGGGTCAGAACCACAGCCCTTTTAAACTTCACCGAACCTGGTAGCATGAACATTTTTGATTGATTCTGCCTTATGCAGCCAAGCTGAAACAGCTTCTTCAGAGCCCATGGATGTTAAGAATGAGAATGACTGAATTCTGCCTGCGCTGCCCTTTTGTCTTTTGTACATAGACCTCACTAATGCCCGCACAGCAGGCACCAAAACCAGGAGCACTATAGCTGTTCTGTCTAATTGGCTTAAGTTAAAAATGAAAGATATATAAAAATATACAAAAATGAAAAGCGTGTAAGAACCCTTTTCCCACCACCACTTTTCACAGTACCATCCAACAGTCACTGGAGCTGAAACCAATATGAATGAGGGTAAGTGAAATATCTCTTGAACGGGTGTGGAGACACTCTCAGAGTCAGTGATGAGGAGGTGGATTCCTACAGTTCAGTGAATCAATAATAGCTGATTTCACTAATACTGAGGTAGCAGTAGTAACAACAGGGGGATATAACCAACCAACACGATGGCCTACATGGAGACGGAGGTAGTAACTGGTAGATAGTAATGAAATGGTGGGCAGCTTTAGGGCCCCGGTGGTGAGGCCAGCAGGAGACCACACATTGGTGACACTGAAATATCTCCTTATAAATGTCAAGCAGCATTCTTCCTCTGAGCTCATGGTGAACTAGCCCAGGTGCATCCCTGGACCTTACATTATAATATCTGACATCAAGCTGTAAGTGGACACAGCAGCAGGAAGGGGGGAAATGGTATAAAAGGACCTGTTGAACGTTAAGTGTTTACACTGGCAATTTGGGAGGCTGAATGCATAACAGCTGCCAAAGAGACTGAAGAGTTTGTGTCGTACTTATCGTTCACGTGTTCTTGACTTAATCTGTTGTATCGTACCAAAGACTAGCTGTGTCCTCTCTTCCTTTAAGCTTTTATTTCATATGAAAGCTCAGTGTTTATGGGGGAAGTATTGCCTGTCGAAGTTTCCATTGGGAGGTATTAAATCTTCCCAATTTTCTGTGTATTTGAGCCATGTGTTACATCTGTAAGAGGCCTACACTGGTACTATCCACCCAGCATGGGAGAAAGGTTATAAGTGTCAGAAGTGTAACAACTCCCAGCCTCTCCGTTTGAAACTGTGAAGGCTGCCAGTCCACCTTTCTGGTTCTCCAGCAAAAACAGGGTAGTTTTTTTCTAAATTTGCAAATACATATAACTGGCAAGCTGCATTCACACCACAGACGGAAGCACAGAGCGTGCAGGAAAAATTTTTCAGAGTCTGTTGATCTCCTTGCTGTCACCTTGCTCTGCCACCTTGCAGTGCTTCACTTTACCAGGTAGAAAAAGGAGACCACAACATTTACACACAGATTTCCAGAGGGCAGAAGGCCAAACTGTCATTGTTCAGTTGCTTTGGGAACCTTCAGAGAAAGGAACTCAGGAAAGACAAAAGATGATGCTGACCCCAATGGCACCATCATTTTCTCTCTGTGATGTTCCTGGGATGTGTTCTCCACTGAAGAAACATCCTGCTTCCTATGGTGTTTGGACATAAAATGAGTATTAAGGAGGAATTTTTTCAGGCAGCTGCTTTATTTCTTTTTCTCCAGCTTATTCTAACTCTCACCCTCTCCTTGAAATGGCCCACGGGCTTCAGTAGTAGATCCTTCCCTTTCTTTTCCAGATATTAATTAAAGAGCTCAATCTTCAGTGCATTTATTATAATAAAATAGCCATGCAGTGTAAAGCAATCTAATTTTCCCTGCTCCACAGAGGCTAACAAAATGCTCGCTTTGGGGCCTTAATATAATGAAAGACCTGAAGAGTTATTTAGAGCCACACTGAAGATTCACGTGTTTGAGTGGGTCACGGGTGCTTTATTACACCCTCATCAGTACAAAAAAATGCTTATTGTGTGATGAGTTCCAGGGTGACAGAAAGCAGGAGGAGCGTGCCAGCACCTCATAGAAAATATGTGCAGTGCTGTCTCTAAATTTTTACCTTCTCCCAGCTAAACAGCTGCAGAACTGGTTGTGACCCGTGACACAGATGGGATACATAGCAACACATTTCTTCCTGAATGAAACGATAGTGCACTGTACCAGGCCGTACAAATGGACAGATGGGAGGAAAGGCTACAGCTTCTTTCTCATAGTTAGTGTGCTCCAGTGCCAATGCTGGGAAGTAAATTTTGCTCTTACCTGGTATTTTTCCTATCTGAGAAAATGAGGATTTTTGAGATATGGTCATCCTCGCTCAACATTAGATAGTCCACATGAAGAAATCTGTCTGAAATGCCTTATCTGCAGTTTGTACATTAACAGATAGTAGAAAATCCAACCACAATACACAAAACCATAGGAAACCTGACTTCATTAGTTCATTTGTTTTCAGAACTGCATGTCTATTTACAATGGCAATTCTCTTGCAAAGAAGTTCATTGTGTGAAAGTTCTCCTGCATTTATAATCCTCTGCCTGGAACATCCTAATCCTTTGTTTGTACATGGGTGTCTGTACTTCGAATTGTTAAATCTTTGAAAGAGGACACTTCACAGGCCAACAACCCAAATATGGCTTTGGAGCTTTGGTGTATCAAAATATACATGGGGGACTGATCTCCCCCTGCCTAGGTAATCATTTTACATCTGTGCAAAATGAACGTCAAGCTTTTCCATTCTGATTCAGTTGAGTTCTGACACCCTTTATGGGTTAGTTTAAATGACAGCATAAGCAGCAAGACAACAAAAAATCCAAGTGCTGTGATATGGATAAGCAATAATAAAAAAGATTAGCATTGTGGCTTTCATGCCAGCAATCCTAATATAACTTACATGCTCTACAGGAATCACAGGAAAATAGGGACATAGGATTGGCAGGGACTGCCTAGGTCATTGAGTCCAGTCCTCTGCTATCACAGGCAACAATGTCATATAATCCCTTTCATAAATCCTTTGACTTGCCAATGAAATGCAGTGAACACAAGGGAGAACACTGCAGCTGTTCAGAAGAGCACAGAAAAACCCACAGCCTGTTTACAATTAAAAATGCAATTGAAGTTATGCAGATTTTTAATAGGGATGAAACAAAAAGTTTGGTTTAGTTCATCTCTGACTCCAAACTTTTCTGGCATCCAGGTAGGAAAGGGTTACATGTGAATATCTGATGCAAGAGATCGGCATTCCTCTTTCACATATAAAAAGGGACAATGAGAACTGAGATTTGATTTGAGCACCAGCAAGGTCAAAAAGTGCCCATGGATCTTGAATAAACAAGACTGGTTGAAATACCCCCTTTATATATTGCTTGAAGTATATTCAAGATGACACTTGACTAGGTTGCCTGTTGGCTCCAGAAAAGGCTAAACAAATCCAGAAGAGGGAACAGACCAGCTTAATTCCTGTTTTGCACAGGATATCAGAGCCATTCATCTATGACACAGAGTTCTAAGAAAACCACAGGTGTTTCCCAGAAACTTGGAACTCGCTGTTCAATTTGTGATTTGGACATTTAATTTTGCCTTGCTCCTTTGCAAGTTACATATAAATAACCCATTGCTAGTTGAGTTGGCTGCCAGAAGGCCCAAATTCAATGGCAAGAGAAAGGGATTAGCTGGAATGGCTTGCTGGGACCGATAAGACTAATGAGGAAACAGCCTGTATTGTAAACTTCTGTAGAGTGCATGTTAAGCCGTTTAACCTTTTGCTGTTTCCTTGCCAGTGGCTGCTATTTCTGTGTGTATCTTAATAGGAGAAGCATAGGTCTCTCTTTCAGAGCTCTTCATGCTCCAGACTGTATTATTAGCCAAACTATAAGCAGTAAATACTCAAGACATTTGAACCCATGCCAGAAGCCGACGCCCAGACAGTTTCCTAAGCTAAACAGGTCTGCTCCCTGCTTTCTCCCTACAGGAGGTGATTCTCAGTGCCACATCGAACAACCAAGGAAGAGATCCACAGCTGCAGAGGACCTTCTCATCAAGCTTTTTCAGTCTGGACTGAGAAATAGCTGTTTTGGTCAGCACTAGGTAAAAGCTGAGAGGGTGTTTCAGTGGCTCCCTGTTGTCACAAACTCAGAGCGGAAAGAGGAGTGAGTTGGTGAGGGAAAAAGTTTAGACAGCCCACTAACTTTGCCACAAACTTTGCTCACCCTCAGATATCTTCACTAGTCACTGGTTCATGCATTTTGAAAGAGACAAAGCGGGAATTGAGGCCAAGCCACTGTGCCTCTCCCAGAATGTCGTGAGATAACATGATGCCTGTAACATTGTTCTAAAGTGAATACTGCACTTTTACTGCATATTATGCTCAGTTTTACATAGTATGCGTAGGATTGTATTGTAATTGCTGATTTCCATTATGAAAGGATATGATTATACTAGAGAACCAGTTGCTTGGGATTCTCTAAAGGCTAGACACAAAAGAGGCACTACATCGAGGAGCTGGTGCTCGTTTAGAATATGTTACAGATGAGATGTTGGGAAAGAGAGGAAAAAGGCCAGTTTACAGAGTCAAGGTACCATTCTCTCAAAGATGTTAAAAGGTAACAAGCGGGTGTACATAATGAGCTCCTCTGGCCTCTGAGCTTTGAAAAACAGATGAGAGAAACAAAGAAGTAATGTGAAAAGTAAATTAAGAGTTAAGGCATTGGCAGAAAATGATAAGTGAACAACTTCTAGACTGGTTTCAGCAGCAGAGAAGACGTGCCAAGGAAAATGATGGAACTGAAAATTTAGGGGAATAAGAGAAGTAAGAAAAGTGAAGTTTAGTGCTAAATTTATCTGGAGTGTTCCAGTAATGGCCTGACTTACCAGGAAATTCCTCTTATACTTACTTTGCTCAAAATACAATGTTGATATTTCTCTGTATGTGTATGACAATAATTTCTTGATATTTATACTCAGTAGGCTAACCTTTCTGCAACATTCCTGTCTACTTCTGAAAGTTAAATTTTAGTGTGTTTTCTCATAGGAATGAATTGGACAGATAGGTAACTGTTCCCTTGCATGTTTCCATGGCCCACACAAAATTGACCCAAATCAGTCATGCACAGAGAGTGCATGCTTTTAAGGGAGGTCAAGAAATGTAGAGGTGAAAAGCACACAGGCAAGTATTTATAAAGCAAAATAGCCTGGTTTTCACCAAACTGACTGCAGAAAGAATACCTGGGTGCAAAGGCACATGGCAAGCTTAGGAAAGGCTGTGTCAGCAGGCAAACCTATTAAATACTCACATTTATTTAAGAAATCCTTACAATATATCTTCATGTCCTTCTTCAAAAGTTTTAAAAAGTTTTAAGAAGTTAAAAGTACTTTCTTAAAAGCTTTTCATTGTAAGGTTCTTTTGTTCTCACTTCCACTATTAAAAATTAAGACGTACCCTTATCTTCATTGAAATGTATTCATCACATATCACGCAAAAGTCCTTTCACTCCCTGATAAACATTATATGTATATTCCCTACATTTCCCTGTGACTTCCTTAGGTCCATACTTTAATTAGTTCTTTCCCTTTGAAAAAGCAGGAAAACCCAGCCTTGTGCAGAGTTCGTAACAGTGTCACAAAGTCTTCACAGTTTCACCACGGTGGGTGTAACTAGTAAGTGCGTGTCTTATAACTTCCATGCCTTGTCAGAAAAACCCTGGAAATACCAGACGCTAGCTGGCCTTTGCTTTGATAAAGGAATCTTTAGATTGCTTATTCCAGTAAGTGCTATGCTGATTCTCCTAATCATTACAAATACCATCAATGTCTCACTCCCTGATGCCAGAACAGAAAATGAAGGTGAGGAAATAAGTGCTATGGGCCTGGGGCAGCACTCCTCATCTCAGGGCCAGGCTGCAGTGAGATGAGCAGGGACTGAACAGCTGGCCAGATGATGAGCTGAGAGGCGCCGATCTGATGAGTTTCTGCGGTCCCAGGGATACACAGACAGATGTGAAAGAGCACCTCAGGAATAGTGCCTTGAAATGCAAGAGAGAGGGCAGATAACCTGCGCAACACAAACAGATGTACACAGGGAAGGGCCATTCCATACACTGGGCAAGTATCATGGTACAGGCGTGCGAAGAGGTGGCAAGGCTGACATTTCCTGAGATTAAAGGCAGGGAAGGGATAATTTCTAACAAGAGCAGCAACAAGTTACAAAACAAAACAAGGTGAGAAGGGAAAGAGAAAATGAGATAAGGCAAGGTCTTCTAAAGGAGGTCCAAGCCAAACTAGCATGAGTAAGCAAAACAAAGCAGGGAGAAAAGGACCAGGTACATTCACTCTTATTCATAAAACTAGGAAAAATGCTCACTGCTGCCAAATGTTGGACAGTAAAGAAAATAAAAGAATAAGGGGTAAAAGAAAGAGTAGCTAATTACGATGTACTTCATGCCTCTCCTTCTAGTAGTTATAGCTGCAGCAGCAACTAACTTGCTTCTCTTCCTCTGTCATTTTGTACTGACAAAATGCACTCAGGTAGTGAACAGTCCCCAGTGCCTTTCCTGCAGACTAGTACTGTCTACCCATGGAAAAACCACCTCCCACATCAGTTATAACAAAGACACACTGTGCTGTTCTGGAGGGAATGAGATGTCACTTTGGTCTCTGGCCATTCAGTCATCAGCTTCCCTGTTCAGTGCTCTCATAAATGCACTGGTTGATAGTAATAGCGATGGACTGAGGAGAGACATGACTTGTATCTTTCCCAGCTTTCAGCTGGTGCAGCAATGCTCACCTGTGTACATGGCACATAAGTGCAGCCTGCTGATAGTTGTCTCAAGTCTACCTCCTGCTGGGCAGAGTTCATTTCTATCTGAAGTACAAGAGCAGAGCATATTGCAACTGCGGAAGTGTCACCAAATTACAGCAAGGTGAGCATTTGCAAGGGAAAAAAGGCATGCTAGCCAACAAGCATTTTCAAAGCATGTTAACAAATCCAGCTTATCTCACATGCCAGCTCTCCCCCGCCCCATTCTCATTCCCACTGAATAGACACTAATTGAAAATTATGTTTTCAATGTGAAGCCTTTTTCTAATTTGGTCTTGTTTAGAAGCATTTAGGGATCCTATGGTTTGTTGTATTTCAAAGTGATTTGCATGAACTCCCTGGGGAAGCCAACAAAGGGCACTGTCAACATTTTGCTGGCAGACAGCAAGGGTTTCTACTCAGCACAGAATATTCATGTGCTCCAAGGAACACAGATTCTTGGGGTAGAGGAGACAGCTGCAGAGCTCCAGTGCAAAAGATCTAGGAAAATGCTGTAATATCTGTTCCTCTCCAGGGTTTTTTGCCGTCCTTTAGCAATCCTAACTTCCCTGGTAGGCACAGGAGAACTCCACTGAGTATTTAAATAATTAAAAAATATTTTTAATGGGAAAGGTAGAATTGCCAATGCAGTACAGTTAGATGTGCTCACAAAGATGCTTTCCGGGCTTTAAGTCACATGTACGCATCACATTGCATACTCTAAAATCTTTTAATGGAATTCTATACACTTCTGCACATTTATGACATGTGAGTATACAAAGTATAAAACATTTTGCATTTACCCAACAAAATATGTAATCATGCGCTCAGGCTTGCATTACACACATGCCTATACATTTGGCACCTACGTGATGCCAGATATTTTATATATGCATATATGTGTGCATTACGTGATACATGAGTGTCTTTGCAGATCATACATGGTGCAGGAACAGCCTGCACCTTACAACATGCACCTGAAGGATCTGCATGCAGCCAGCTATGCCAATAAAGTTCAGATTGCTTATACCTGTGTGCATTAAAAAAACCTGTGTGATTTACTACGTCTTCCAATCAGTATGTATACAATACATGCCGGTACATTTATTTACTTAACACTTACTTAACTTGTATTAAAGGGAAAAAAATTAAGGAGTACAGGGAAGTTTTCAGACGACAATTTATTAAACAGAAAGCCCAGTTCCTATTTTTCTGAGTTTTCAGATTAGTGTAGGACTTGGTCTACTTGCAAAAGTTTAGCTGGCACAGCTAGGTCAAGAACATAACAAACTACCCCATCAATTGACATCCCCATAACAACAAGAGTCCTAGAGCTGTGCCAGAAAAAAACCTCTTTGGCAGTCTAGTTTCTCTAGTTCAAGAAATGGCAGAAGGTTAAAGAATATTTTGCTTTCTTTTTAGGGTAACTGGAGATAGAAATTACCATCAAACTTTTCGTAATGTAACAAAGGCCTGAATCTACTTAGGACGATTTTTCTCACTAGAGTGGCTCAGAGTGATAGAGGGTTACTACTTAATTCAAATCTAGTCAAGTTCCAAGCAGAAAGGGATTCGCTACTGAGAGATCCTATTTCAAACTGTGATTTGGGGCATGGCAGACTGCGGTTTCCATAGCCATGTTTACACAGCCAGCTACAGCCCGCAGTATTTCATCCACGTGGCAGGGACCTTTCATTATTAAGTGCTACTTTGAACATATATTGCAAATATTCCAGGTATTCCACCCCCACTGCTGGAATTTTTCTGAACTACCTCTGGAGAACATCGCCAAAACCAGCTAAAAACAAACCTCAGATCTTCACAATTCTTCTCTTTCTTTTGTCACCGTCTAGCTCCTTCTGCATAGCCAGCGTCATTTTCACACTCTTATCAGGCAGCATAGACGAAAACAGTGCTCCATGCCATTTCAAATGCCACTGCAGATAAAAAGCAGCTGTGGAGAAGTTTTCACAGCTTGCTGCCATGTGGCTTCAGCACTGCCAATCTGCTGCTGTGCCGTGGAGCAGCTCTCACGCGGTTTTGGAAGCAGTGGCAACAGCTGTCTCACCAGAAGCAGCCTCAGGAGCCCTGGAAGGCACAGGACATCAGGCTGCTCAGCATGGGAGCTGGGTCAGCATCCATAGCCAAAATGCTGGTTCTGAACTTATCAAGCAAGAGGCAAATGGTGGGGAAGGTCCTGGGACAACCATCAGCATCTACTGAGTTTCTGGGCAAGACAGACCAAATTTTTGGATGTCTGTGTAGGGTTCAGCTCAAAGTCACTGCTGTCTGCCCAAGCACCAGAGCTCCTGTGGGTAAGCGTGCAGTCCTTGTTTGCCCTGGCTCAGTGTGGTGCAGACAGATTGGACTTCTGTGTTGGAGGTGGGCAGTGGCATTAAAAAGGTAGTATCAACAGATGTTACGACATTGGCCAATGTTCAGAGCTTGTTGAGGGCTTTGTACACACGTGGTTGGGCATCTGAAAAAAAAGAAATGCTGGATGTCTATTCTCTTTCTCCTGCACAAGATGTCAGAGGCTTTTAGTAGAAATGTGTACCATTGCCTAGGGCTGCAATACCTGGATGAGCACAACGGCAGATTTACTAATATGAATGCAGATGGTCTAGAAACAGTCCTGACTCTGATAACACCAAGGGCTCTCAAACTCATATTCAGCAAAACTGCTGATTTCTTCCTATCACTGTAACAGGCATTAATGTTGTTCGTATTCTCCCTGTAATTCTGGAGAGAGTGCTCATCCTTTATGTGTGATTAGATCTTTTACTTGATAACATGCATGCTAGAAAGAAGTTGTTTAATTATTTGTAGCTAAAGGATAACATTAGAAAGCAACTGAGTGTCAAAAGGGGAAATGTTATTGCCTCGTAGTAAATGAAAATGCTGTGCAGCACTACCTGCTGTTGTTCAAAGAGCCGAGTTTTGCCCAATGCTTGTGAGAACAACATGGAAGTACTCTGTGAGTGCTGGGAGGCAGCAGTGCACAATTTCTTCTCCAAAGTGACAGTTGCTTGGGACATACTCAAGTGTGCCTTATGTTCCTGCTTTTGGTGATTTTATATTTACGTTTGATTCAAGTTGTGTCTATGTTGCTTTCTTTGTGTAATATTCCATAAATATTGCTATGAATTTCAAGACCTCAATGGGGTATTGAGAGCGAATACTTCATGGATGGTAGCACAAATATTTTATGTAGTTATTTGAAATATTTCACAAAACATCAGATCAGTATTTTATATGGTCTGATTTGTGTGATTCCAGAGTCATAGCTTATTCAAGTTGTGGAAATACTTCCTCAGAATGGCAGGGAATATTTCATGAAATATGTCATGAATATTCATATGAAATTGCATTGAAAGTTTCATGTCTAGCCACACTCCGATGTTTGGAAAGTATGTTTTATGGAACTTTCCTTTTGAAAGTTTCCTAAAAATATTACTACCACTTTTCAATTATGCTCGTGTTTAATTCAAAACATTTTCAAAAACAGTAACTTTCCTTTTTAATGATTATGTTGAAGTGAAAGGGGTTTTTGCAAGTATGAAAAGCAAACCCAGTCATTCCTTTAGTGACACAGGCTAGAATGACAGGACAGAAAATCCCATAGTGAATCACAGTAGTTATTGGCACTGATGTATAATCACATTAATAGCAACGATTAAAAGAAAGACAAGTACAGAAAGAGGGTCCCTCCCCAGTGCTCATAAGGGATTACTTCAGCATTGCAAGCACACTACCACTTCATCTGTAGCTCTTGTACCTGGATGACCAAGACCTCTTCCATGTTGGTATGACAGTCAGTCCTAGAGTTCCTGGTGTTTCAATGCCCTTTCAAGGGTTTTCCTACAAACTGTTGCGTTTTCCATATCCTTACTCTTCAGCCTCCCCTTACCCATTTCATTACAACTTTCTAAACATCCTCCTCACAGTCTGCCTTCCCAAGGGCCTCTGAACCTCCTCCTTGCCAGGAGTCTAGAAACTGGCTGAAAGTAAGCAGTGGGTGCTGCTGGGCTACTGCTGCCCTGCTCCAGTATTCTGACCCTGAACTAGCAGCGTGGAAATGCAAATGCTTGGAGTCAGAATTCAGAGATGAAACCTGCCTGAGTGAGTCCAGAGAAGCAGCCAGCTCATGTTTAAATGTCCCAGGAGGTAGAAGGGATCATGGCACGGCAAGTCGATGACGACCACGCTAGCAGAGAGGCACAATTCATCCAAACTTGAGCCTGTAGAAAATTAATATCCCAATCATTTTATATCTTCTTAAAAGGAGGATGGCGTACTCATCACCTGTCCCATTAATTTGCAGAATTGTATATGTGTGGAACTTTTCAACAAAAGTAGAATAAACTCAGTATAAACCAGTCATCTGTCCTCCTTCCACAGATGCTCTTTGAGCAGAACAATTTGTAGATGCTACATCCATTTTTAAGTCTTTTTGCCAAATATTATATTTCACAGTCACATTTTTCTACCCTTCGAGATGTTTCCTCTCTATTACTGCTGTGTGAATGTTCCACACAGACAAGAGAACCAAATTGACTCTGGCAAGGGCTGAGTTTTCAATCTTTACACAACCTTGCCTGTGTGGAAAGGCACACAAAATTCTGGGCTGCAAATAATAGTGCCAATTAGCTATAGTTAACATGCAAGGCACAAGTGCTTTGTCAGGGCTATGGTGGCTTCTGAACTACAGAACAGAGTGAGCATTACTAACATGCTCACAAATCATTTAAAAGAGTACTCTAAAATTACTACGCACCGTAGCAGGGTAAACAGTAAGACGGGTATAATCAGGCTGCTATTACATGTACAAAGGTAGCAACCTGGAGAAAAAAGAAAAAAAAAAANAAAAAAAAAAAAAAAAAAAAAAAGAAAAAAAAAAGAAAGAAAAAGACCCCAACCTTATTTCTCTAATCTCATTTTCCAGCTGAATTTGGAGATGTCACTTGAACAGCCTGGGTGTAAGGTTTTTTTCAGACGGCAACGCAACACAGTTCTCAATACTGCAAGGAAATCATTTAATAAAGGCTCGGTATTGTTCTGTTTACGGGAGCTGACACCTCTTGATTAGACCCCCGTCTCCCCTTTTCAGAGAGGGAAACTGGCAGCTCCGGCGGGAGCCGCGCTGGGAGCGACCGGCTGCATCTGCGGGGGCAGAGCGCCGCCTGCTGCCGCTGCGGGGCCTCGGCTGCGGGGCCTGGGCTGCGGAGCCTGGGATGGGGGGGCCTGGGATGGGGGCCTGTGCTGAGGGGCCTGGGCTGCGGGGCCTGGGATGGGGGGGCCTGGGATGGGGGCCTGTGCTGAAGGGCCTGGGCTGCGGGGCCTGGGATGGGGGGGCCTGGGATGGGGGCCTGTGCTGAAGGGCCTGGGCTGCGGGGCCTGGGATGGGGGGGCCTGGGATGGGGGCCTGTGCTGAAGGGCCTGGGCTGCGGGGCCTGGGATGGGGGGGCCTGGGATGGGGGCCTGTGCTGAAGGGCCTGGGCTGCGGGGCCTGGGATGGGGGGGCCTGGGATGGGGGCCTGTGCTGAAGGGCCTGGGCTGCGGGGCCTGGGATGGGGGGGCCTGGGATGGGGGCCTGTGCTGAAGGGCCTGGGCTGCGGGGCCTGGGATGGGGGGGCCTGGGATGGGGGCCTGTGCTGAAGGGCCTGGGCTGCGGGGCCTGGGCTGAAGGACTTGCGCTGTGGGGCCTCAGCAAAGGGGCCTGTGCTGCAGGGCCTGTGCTGCGAGGCCTGGGCTGCAGGGCCTGGGCTAAGGGGCCTGCGCTGTGGGGCCTCAGTGAAAGGGCCTGTGCTGCAGGGCCTGGGCTGCAGGGCCTGGGCTGTGGGGCCTCAGTGAAGGGGCCTGTGCTGCAGGGCCTGGGCTGCAGGGCCTGGGCTGTGGGGCCTGCGCAGTGGAGCCTGGGCTGGGGGGCCTGGGCTGCAGATCCTTGGCTAAGGGGACTGGGCTACAGGGCCTGGGCTGCGGGCCCTCAGCTGCAGAGCCTGCGCTGCGGGTGCTGAGCCCCGGGTGCTGGGCTGCCAGTCTTGGGCTACTGCAGGGCCTGGGCTGTGGGTCCTACACTGCTGGCCCTGCACTGGCAGGGCCTGGGCTGCTCGTCCTCATGCCAGGCTGCTCATCCTCATACCAGGGTCAGGAGCTGCCGTTCCTCTGGGAAAAGGTAAGTGGGCAGCCTTGCCATGGAGAAATTTTGCAAGAAAATCAGATCACATTAGAAGAAATCTGGGGGAAATCTGTGCATGGCTGGAGACAGCAGTTAGATGCTTATAACAATGCAAGGTACCTTAAATATGAGCCAATAAAAGGCTTTACATGTCTGAACTTTTTTATGCGTTCACTGTATTCCCCCCTGGTATCTCGACACCTTTTCCTGAGAAACACTAAGAACTTTTTAAGATGGATCAGGGATAATTGCTATACCCCTTCATTCGTAAAACTAAGCACTATTAGTGACTCAAGCCCAATTCTACACAATGAGAAACAGAAAATTAGAAGCATTCAGGACCGATTGCTTGTCCAGCATAAACTGACAAATGGACTCAATTTCAGACACTTTAATATCCGCTGGGGATCTGGTCCACCAAAACCTTCCAGGTTTGGCACCTGAGGATTCATGTGATTAAATCACTGTTCCAGTGTGAAACGTTCGTTAAGCATCTCTTCTGCTTCTGTCATGGGCATAACAGAAGTCTATTATTGCCCCTGTCTATGGCTTTGTCTGGAGCCTGTCCTCCACCAAACACCGGGGCAGTGGTGGGACAAGAATAATATTTTTTTCCTCTGAGGAGAAAAGCTAATTTCAATGATTTCACAAGTAAATTATTTTTCCTTCAGAGAGCCTGCTGAAAATTGTGTGGAGCTCTGCAAAGATTCCAGTGGACATGGATTAGTGGGCAGTGTACAGGCATGGAAGTCGAATGTATAATGGTAACACTTCGTTATCAAATGAGTCTGTAACTTACCATAGGGTTATGTCCACGTGCATTGGTGTGAGGAGATTGAGAAGAAAGAAGAGAGGAAAATCCTGACTGATGGCCAGATTACTCATGTTTTATGAAATTAGGCGGCTTGCACTGCAGAGTCTAAAAAAAACTGTGTTGCCATCCTCAAATGTGTATTTCAAGCTTTTGAGTTTCTAAAAATACATTTCCAAAAATATCCCAACTTTAACAGACCAAGAGATCCCTGACTAACTTTGAAAAGTAATTTCAAACAATATCTCCTAGACTTGTAACACCATCAGCTCTTTGTTCATGTTCCTTCCACATTAATGCTAAAGACTAATGGTGATTAATTTTAAACAGGTTCATATATGAGTAAGGTGAAAACTAGAGACTGGAAAATGGAAATTGTTGTAAGGAGAGAAAAAACAAAGATAAGAATGATGTAAAGCAATGAGGAAACAAGTGAGAGAAAAACCAGAAGACATGGAAGAAGAACAAAGTGTTGTGGTACAATATATATTACAATACAATACATATAAATGTGATTAAAATATTACATATACACTTAGATAGAACAAATATATATAATGGCATTACAGTATTTTGCCATTGATTACTATCCCACCCCACCCTGTAGTGCAGCCCAAGGCCAACAGCTGAGGTCACCTTCCTTTTCCATCACTCTCTGGTATCTCAGTCATGTGTTTGGGTCCACCATGGAGTTCCAGTCCTTCCTGAGAGGCACACAACCCCTCTCACACCCACTGTCATCCATGCCGACTTCTCCTCTTTTTTTCTCCACTTTTTTCTCCACGGCTCTTGTACAATAATGTATAAATGCTACAAATTTATCTGGTTATCAGTGTTTGCTATAGAATGTAATCACAGTTTAATAGCATGCTGTTGAGGAAACAAGCAAGAAAAGGAGATAACAAGGCACCTCCATCTATGTAAACATTATGTGGGGGTTAAAAAGCAATTAAACGGGAGGTTCATCTCTCCTCCTTTCTGGCCAAGTTGTAAAAGCTTGCCATGGCAGTGCTGATAAAGATGATTATAAAGTATTTGTAAAATCTGCATTCAGAGAAGATGCTGCCTGGAAGATGCTGCAGGGCAAGAGATTGACATCTCTTAATATCCACCAGGCTGCCTGAGGAAGCGGCTCCTTCCTAGAAAATGAAAGGTTCAGGTGAGCTAGTCCTCATGTGCAGCTCTGTGGGTGCATTAAAAATACTTTTCTCTGGTGATAACGTTTTGTTCCCACTACTAAGATTAGCCAGCATATTCTTTTAATAAGATTATTTTGGGTAAATGTGATGGTCACAAGCACACCGAGGGTCAGGCCGTGGTTTAGTGCTCTCCCAGATCTGGCAGCAGCCACGATCCTCCGCACCCTCACAGCCCGTCAGAGCATGCGAGAAACACATGAATCCACCTGCGGACAGGTAAAAGCACTGAGCCTCAATTCAAAGAGGGGGAGAGAGGTGACTAATGCAGTCACTGCTGGCACTTGCTGAAACACTGTGATGGCAGAGGAACAAGGAAAGGAAGATAAATGATTGATGCCGCTGTACATCCCTGCTGCCTGCCTGCACGGGCTTTGGAGAGAGACTGGGGCTTCAAACACCTCTGAAAGCGCCCTTCATCCTGCTCGAAAGGATATGAAAGAAAAGTCCAGCGTTTTGCTTAGCTCGGCCTCAGGCTGACGTGAGGGGAATCCTCTTTCATTGTAAGTGCCTGTGAAATCAGCAGGACGCTCAATCATCTTGAGATGAGGGGAAGACACGGCTACAGCCTTTTAACTTTTTCCACAATTTACATTTAGGTCATAGAATCATAGAATGGTTTAGGTTGGAAGGGAACTTAAAGATCATGTAGTTCCAACGCACCTGCCATGGGCAGGGACACCTCCCACCAGACCTGGTTGCTCAAAGCCCCATCCAGCCTGGCCTTGAACACCTCCAGGGATGGGGCATCCACAACATCCTTGGGCAATTTGCTCCGGTGCCTCACCGCCCTCAGAATGAAAAAAAGGTCATCTGAGCCTCCTGCGTGTGTGCTGCCTCTATTGACATTAGTTGCAGATGCTTTGGTTTCTATATGCTGGAATTAGGGGGCACTTTCCTCTGCAGGAAAAGATGAAAGTCACCAAATCATGGGAAACCATCTGCTTCTTGCAGATACAACACATTGGGGGGGGGGAGCGTGGGTGTGGGTGCGCGGAGCGC
>RSEF01000005.1:22549721-22560398 GCA_003993805.1 Himantopus leucocephalus
TGTGGCTAATTTGTGTTTTGAGGGGATTTAAAAATGTAATCTCAAAGCCTAAACAGCTTGTATTTAGACTAACACCTAGGAACTAGCAGCTTATTTTCTCACTGAATTTTGAGTGAGTTTTCTTTACGGGACTCCTGTTCTTCAGAGGTGATGTGCAAAGTTCTTGTGGCCTCAGAAGTAGTTAGATTTCCCCCTGTCCCCCAGTTTCATATTTAATTTTAATGCAGTGAGTTCTTGTGGAGACACCTGTTTGCCATCTTGCTGAATTGTAAATGTTCCCTTACGCTTTTGGAATAAATTCATTTTGTAATTTTGTTTGGCTCATTGTTTCACAGTTACTCTGCAACATTTTGTGTTGTCTTAGTAAAAGGGTACTCGTGGTACTTTTTTGTTTTAGTGACTGACTTCTTAGAATGCTATAGATGTTTGCCACTAAGGAGTAGATCTTAGACTGCATTAAGCTGTTTCAACTTTTAAGAAATTCAACTTTTAAATGCAAAATTTTGGACAGGAATTTAAATATTCAGCAAAAGCTGCATGTCATACATCTTATTTGGGAATTACCATTTGTAAAGGAGTAATTCATTGTTTTATTCAACCTCCTAGATGTTCACAGTGCAATAAAATTTGTTTTACGATAGAGCAAGAGTGGCTTGGAGCAGCAGCCTGGTTTTTTTTGGTGAAATCTGTAATAAGCTTGATGTGAAAACTCTAGCAGCAGTAAGGCACTATTATACTTGTGGGAATATGCTCTCTATCCTGAGAGAAACTGAATCCCTTGCATTAGTTTAACCACAGTGACACTATTTCTAAACTTTTTTTCTTGTTTCTATGGAATGGGTTTGAGTTACAGGTAAATGTTACTGTTTAACAGGCTCTGGGAACTCTGCTGTCCCCAAGAAGCACAACTGTTTGCAGCTTGCTTGCAAACTTAGAAAGGTCCAACAGACCACAGTTTGAATTTGGCAGCTTTGGGATCTCGCTCAGGGGTGGGGAAACAGGCTGCCGCTGCTGGATTGGTATTTACCATTAACTGGAATAGGAACAGAAAAGTTTAGATTTTTCTGTGTAACCGAGAAGCATTAGAAGGAAAAAGGAGCGATGTGTTTTTTGGAGCCGCCTTCAACCGGCTCTCCAGTGAACTGGCATTAACTGCGGACAACTGCAGCTACGGTTTTGTTCGATTTGGGCAGAAAGCCCAAATCGAGCGGTCCTGGCAAACGTTTCAGTGTGCACTAGACAGACGTTAATTTTCTTTTTTAAATGAAGGCGTTCTGCGCGGCGCCACCCGCTGCTTGTTGTTGTTCAAAGTCGCCGTTCAGCTCCGGGCAGCGGCTCTGCCGGTACCGGTGGCTGCCTGAAGCGCTTAGTTAACCGGAGGGCGGGTTCCCCGGCTGGGCTGGCTGCGTGTGGAGCAGTCCATGCGCGGTGGCTGCAACAGGGAGCACCCAGCCCCGCCTCGGCTCTTGCCGCGGGCGCTGCCGCCGCGATCCGGCCTCCTTCGCCTTATGGCTGCCGCAGGGGGGGGAAGCGGGCGCCATCTGAGGTAGCGACCCGGCGCCACCCCGTGTGCCGGCGGGGAAACCGGGGCCGCCCCAGGGCCCGTCCCTGCCCTGTCCCGCCCGAGAGCCGCCACCGCCCCGCAGCGGGAGGCACCGCCCGCTCGGGCCTCCCCCTCCCAAAATGGCGGCGGGGGCGGTTCCGGTTCCGGGTGGTGCGGGCAGGCCGGGATAGGGGAAGATGGCGGCAGCAGGAGCGTCCGGGCGGGGCGGGCTGGGTCGGGCGTGGGTCTTGTCTGGCTGGGCCCTGGGCCTGTGCTCGCTGCTGGCCTCGGGGACGCGGCCCGCCGCTGCCACCACACACTGGGTGGTCACCGAGGATGGGAAGATCCAGCAGCAGGTGAGGGGCTCGGCGGGCGCGGGGAGCTGCCACCGCCGCCTGCCCCGGCGGTCGCGGCCCGCTGCGGCGGCACGGAGAGCCCGTGTCACCGTTCACCCACAGCCCCGGCCTGCCCGAGCTGTGCGACGGGGGAGGGACGGCGCCCGTCGGCCCGGTGCGAAGTCCTGCCGGTCCCAAAGCTGCTGCAGCCCGCCGAGCGGACGGGCGGGCGGCGGTGGTGGCGGGCGGCCCCGGCACGGGGGTCTGCCGCGGCGAGCCGGCGTCGCTCGCCAAAGTGGGCTTGAAGCCGCCGGAGCCGCGGGGTGAGGCGGCGGGGAGGAACGGGCGGCGGGTCTAAGCGAGCCGAGCGTAGATTTCAACCGGAGCCGTGTGTCGCGCAGCGGCGGGTCGTGCTTACCGGTAGCCTCCCTGAAGCCTTCGGCTCGTTAGGCCGTGCCGCTGAGTAAGCGCCAGGCCGGGGTCTGGTCTGGTCGCGGAAGCAGGCGGACCCCGGCCCTGGCCCGCAAGGCGCGCTGTGACCTTCCGTGGAGCCAGGAGCCCTCCCGGCGGCGGCGCTGCCCTTCGCCGTGCAGCCGGTGCCGTCCCCGGTTGGCCGCGGCTGGCGCAGCCCGCGTTACCCGTGAGTTTGCGATTTCTCCCGTCCCCGCCGCCCCCGCCCCGGTCCCGGCCCCGGCTGCTTTTCGTTCCTTCTGGAAGTAAGGAAGAGAAACGGGGGGGGGGGCCGCTCGGTGGGGAAGCACACGCGTGCCCCGCGCTGCAGTAATCTTGTGGATTTAGGCAAAGCGTCTGATTTTAATGCCGGGCTGTGCCTCACCTTCACGGAGCAGCTGGAGGAGTCGATGTGTATTTCATGTTTGGGCTCTTTCTTACTTGCTTTGCCCCCTCTTTGTTGCAAGGAGAACAGCACTTTCATGTCAACTGCCAGATCGGTTTCCCTCTGGAGTGGAAGAGTTAGTCGCTGCAGCAAGCAGAGTGGCCTCCCCCCCCGTAAAAACAGACCGTGGAGAGATGAGTGCCTGTTAACATCACCTTCCTTTTGCGAGAACTTTTGGTGGGGTCAGATAGCATTAGAGTCCTCAGGCAGGTGAAACGGGCTTTCTCCGCAGGAAGCCCCTGCGGTCTTTATGGGTCTCAGGCACTTCAGCTGTCTGCATGGATCCAGACACTCTCTCACCCTAGTTAGTCATAAATTAATGAATGACAGCACTTCCAGTGCTGTCTCGCCTCCTTTTCCCACTTTATTTAGTGGAGAAGTGGTGAGAGTATATGAGAATGGTCTGGAAGCATCTGTGTGTGTGTGTATTAATTGTATATTATCAAATTTGGGTGAAGTGTTCATCTTGATTATTGCATGAAAAGCAGCTGTGACTTGGAAAAATCTAATGAGCTAAAATTACTTGAAAATCTGATTAGCTAGATTCAACACTGATTTTAAGAAATGACATTTTATGATGTCAGTTAAGTGATGGTACAGGTAGAAGCTTCCACTGTCCCATTGCTATGCAGTAAGCTGTTCCATTACAGTTACCAATGCTTTCTAAGCAGGGGCATTCCCATGTTCCATGTATAAAGTTCTCAAGGTCTATAGCTGAGGTGATAAAATAATATCTGTGGAATAACTTCTCTTACCTGCACAGTTAAAATTAATCCATCCATTTCCAGCAAGGAAATGGTATTAGTTGGAATATGAGGAGCCAGATTCTCCAGTAGCTGGGAGGTAGTGCTGCTAATTGTCCAGGGATTTTTTTGTAATAAGATATATTTCGTATTTTGTAATAAGATATATTTCAGCATCTGTTACTGTCGTCTCCCTGGCTCTTGTGAAAATGACACTTAAATTTGTGGTTATTGCCATTGCCATCCCTGCAGAGCACTTCTGAATTTCATTTTTTCCACTTATTTGTATTTTGGGGAATGAGAAGAGTGGGCATTTTCTAGAGTGAGTTTGTTGTTTTAAAAAAGAGTGAGTTTGTTGTTTTAAATGCCAAGATGTAATTGTGGTTCAGTAGTTAGCAGCAAAACCATCAGGTAGTCTCCATTGTCCAGCAATAGGAAGGAATTGTCATTGTCCCACTCTGCGCTGCACTGGTGCAGCCTCACCTTTAGTACTGTGTGCAGTTTGGGGCACCTCAGTATAAGAACATCAAACTATCATGTCCAGAGGAGGGTGACCAAGATGGTAAGACTTAATAGAAGCAGCTGAAGTCACTTGGTTTGTTCAGCTTGGAGAAGAGAAGGTGGAGGGGTGACCTCATGGCAGTGTACAGCTTCCTCAAGGGAGGCAGCGGGGGGGGGAGGTGCTCTCTCTGGTGACCAGCAACAGGACATGAGGAAATGGAATAAATCTGTGCATGGGGAAGTTCAGATTGGACATTAGGAAAAGGTTCTTCACTGAGAGGGTGATCCCTCACTGGAAGAGGCTGCCCAGGGAAGTGGTCATGGCACCAAGCCTGTCAGAGTTTAAGGAGCATCTGGACAACACTCATACTCATATGGTTTAGTTCTAGGTTGGGAGTTGGACTCGATGATCGTTATTGGGTCCCTTCCAACTTGAGATATTCTATGATTCATGGGCAATAGGATGCTTCATAATTGATTTATCAATTCATTGGTAGAACCACAATATTCCAAAATATTTGAGCTATCCTTCTCCTAATATCAAGACTGAAGTACTTACAGGACATAAGCCTGAAATTTCCCTGTAGAGCATCCCTTTGCTTTAATCTTTCAGAATATTTTCAGAATACTCTTCGTTATCATGAGAACACTTAGCCATTTAATCCTTCTCTCCAGCTATTTTTACTTTATGTATTTTCAGTGGGGTTTTTGTCCACGTTCATCTCAAACTCTTTGGCTCTGCAGCTTCTTGTGTTTCTCTGCAGTGTGGCATTTCAGCTTCTTAGTTTATGTAGAGCATTGCTTGTCATCTTAGTGGCTTCTCTACTAGTTCTAATTAATCTACTCTTGTTTTGTAGAAAAATATTGTTGCGTGAGACTTTTCCATAGTACTCTAGGCTCCTTCTTTGAACATCCAAGTATAGATCCATTGTGCTAGTTCTGGCTGCTTGGACAGCGGTCCACCTTTGAATTTTGAAGCACCTTACCTACAAGAAGACAGCTGTGTAAGTCAAGACTTGCATTTGGAATAAGCTTCAGCTGCTGCTGGTTCAGACGCAATAAACTAAACAGGGTCACAGAGTACAGCTCACAGCAGAGCCAGCTAGATCTGGTCACTGAGGATCCTGCCCAGCTAAATTTGCATCCAGGGGTGGGGTTTTGATGACCTTGCTGGGCACCTGGTCCAGTGGTTGACTGCCTTCAGTGTGGGTTTCTTTTTTTCACCTTTTCTGATCAGCATTTCCTGTGTAGCAACAGATACACGATGCCTCTCACTGTCACACCTCAAGAAGAGTCTGGCTCCGTCTTCTCTGTACCCTGCCTTTAGGAAGCTGAAAACAGCAGCAGTGTCCCCCTGCAGCTGAGCCAGCGTGCTTCTCTCAGCTGCTCTATGGGTTACGTGCTCCAGGTCCCTCACCACCTCAAATGGGCTTTGTTTGCCTTGAAACCAGGGACAGAAAGTTGAAGCAGGTGCATTCTCATGGGTGCCTGGTGGAGGGGGATAATCACTCCCCTCGCCTTGCTGGCGCCAGCCTTGCTGCTGCAGCCGGTTGGCCACCTCAGCTGCAAGGGCACGCTGCTGGCTCATGGACAACTTTTTCCTCACCAGAGCCCAAACATCCTTTTCTGCAAAGCTGTTTTCTGTTCAGCCCCAGCCTTTCCTGCTGCACAGGGCTATTTGCGCTTGCCATTGTTGACTTCATGAGGTCCCCGTGAGCCCGTTCCTCCAGGTCTCTCTCTAACCACAGCCCTGCCCTCCACCGTCGCCATCCCTGCCCCATGTTTGCAGAGGACACCAAGCTTGCTGAGGCTCTTTTTCCCCTGTCGTTAGTAAAGATGTTAAACAGTGTTGGCCCTGGTGTTGATCCCCGAGGGACACTGCTGGTGACCAACCACTGTTGGACTTTGCACTGCTGATCGCAACCCTTCCAGCACAGCAGTCTCTAACTGGAAGTGGCTAATGCTGTCTAGTGGCTAAGAGTAGTGCTACTAATTAGCATTTTTATTATTCAATTTTAGAGATATTATCGTTCTCAGTCTGAAACACATTTTTAAAAATTGTCACCTTTTTACAGAGGTACAGGCTTAATCTTCACTTGAGACTCCCTCAGTTTATCTGAACGAAGGCCATATAATTGATTAAGATGTGGGCAAAACTTACATGGTACTAAGCCCCAGATATTTATCCTGCTGAATGAACCACTAGCTGCGGCTGTCCAGATAAGCACCAGTGACAGGTGACTTCCCTGCAGCTTTTAGTTTGCCACTGTGAACCTTGTCTTCTTTGTTACCAAAGTGTCTATGGATGAGGAGCTGAAAGCAGAAGTTACAGATCCTGGCCCATATACAAAATACGATAGCCAGAATCTGAGGCAAAAAGTGTGAGAATATTTTATATTGTTACCCTGAAATGTCTGCTAGCTGTTTCTTCTTGTAGTGCAGCAAGGGTGCGAGCCTTTAATATGAGACTACATTCAGGTGAGATTGATTTTCCTGTGGCATAAGATAGCTAGCAGTAGCCTGACTGCTACTTGACCTGGAGTTCTTGGTGGTATAACAGCCTGGCAGGGGTGGCAAAATTAAGGCAAACTGAACAATTTTCCATGTATCAGGAAGATCTCGTCTAGTAAATGGGAGTGCTTGGTAAGTAGGCCCTACTGTTCTGGTTTCTAGTGAGCATTTCTGAATGAAGAAACAGATTAATTCCCAGCAGTGCATGTAACATTTTGTTGTCTCAGTAAGCCATCAAGAGAAAAGCCATCAAGCAGTATCTGTTGCTCTAGTAGCCTGTTTTCAGGTCAAGTACATCATTCTCTGGATCAGTTCATATTCTTCTTTTGGTCTGAGTCCACCTTCAAATACGTGTTTCTGCAAAGCCAGGGACTGAGTAATCATCTCTCTTCAATGAGATTATATCTGCTCAGTGCACATGTTTATAAGCCTTCTCATTTCACAACTCGCAGTATAAAGTTCAGACTAATACATAACTGATTTTAGACAGTGCTTGTCTGCCAGTAGGGAAACTAACCACTCTACAGGAATACTAGTGTACTTCCAGAGAAGGGAGAAACTTGGCATAAAGAGAGGACAAACAAGCGACAGATTAAATGCAGTGCAGGAAGCAGCTTCAGTAGTCATTCATGGCTTTACTGGTGGGGACCAGCTGCTGTCATCTCTCAGAGACCTGACATATTAGAGCTGAGGTAGGGTCTTTCTAAAGATCCCTTGATGGAGGCGATTAAAGCCGAGCAAACTGGCAGGGACTCAAAGGGCTGCCTTTATGTGGACTACTATAAATGCTGAAAAAGTTAGTTTTGAGTAACTAAACTAAAAGAAGCAAAGAAACCTACTAGGCAGATGGTCCAAAGCAGGACTGGGGAAGTGTTGCCAGGAGCAGAGAGCCTCTGTTAAGGAATCTGAGTTGGCAAAAAGTTGTTTTGTTTTTAATGCGCTGTCGTGTGTTTTGAAGTTTGTTAGAGATCTGGAGAAGAGAGTGAACGAGCAATGCTGGTTAGCCTATTTGGGGCTAAGAAGATTAGCCACTCAATAAACGTGACATCTGAATTTCATGCAGTGCAGTAGTGTGTTTAATTCTGGCTTACTACAAGTAAAGAGCGGAGACATTACCTAACAGTTGTTTGTTTGGTTGCAGATTTGAAGGCAAGTGTCCCTCAAGTTGCAGCAAGGCGAGATGATTCATGGATGGCTTTAGAGTTGCTTAATGCATTACTGATGTCTGTCTTCTGACTGCACGTGTATGCTAACAGGTTGCAATGAGAACAGTGGTCCATACACTCCAGATGAGAGGAATAGCAGCCATCCAAAACCGAGGAAAGCTGAAAATCTAGTGCAGCCATATAAAAAGCTATTTGCTGCTTACAAAAGCATCTTCTGCGATATATTAAGCAGTCACTCAGTCCTGTCTTGAAAATGACAGACGGATGTTTGCTTTGCTCTTTCTCTGAAGGGTAGTTTGCTTGGCTGTATGGCCTCTTTCTTGACTGAATTTCTTATCCTAAGTCTGTTGTGTGCTAAACAAAGCAAAGCAATTGTTCACTGTTACTGAAGTGTGTAACATAGCATGCCTTCACCAAAACAGTTGCCAGTAAATGTGCCTCTTTATGAGTATGTCCAAAGAGACCTAGGATGGAGGTTGGTGTGAGTTCATTAGATGTCCCCCAAGCCCAGGGTGATGAGCTGAAACATGATGGTTTTGAAGCATAGGTCAGCTTATCCCCAGGAAAAGGGAAACTTCTTGCGTTTTAAAACGTGTCTCTTGATCACCAAAAGACTGTGGGATCTAAGCCTTCCTCTAGTGTGAAAAAGTCATTTATTAAAAAAAAAAAAAAACCTTCACTTTAAATTTCTGCCTTTGCATAAGTATACTCGAAAAGCTTGAACCTGAATACTTTTGCGTAGTGAATGGCTGAGATGCTTAACGTCTTCGTCCCCGACGGGGTGCTGCTGACCTAGAACTGCACCAGTGCTGCCTGCTCAGGGGGGGAGCACAGCCTTGTCTTCCTGTATCCCTGTGAAGGTCACGGCTAGATCCGAATTTGATAAAAATAGACCTTGTGGTAGCCTGTATGTGAAGTGCAGTCAGAAATGCAAATTTTGTGTTCTTTGGGGCAGTGGTAGAGGGGTAGTTATTTTCACTATTCTCAACTCAGCAGTGAAAGATTTGCATCTGAGGTGGAGGAGCTGAGAGGCAGATTTGAAGGGCCACTGAAATACGGCTGTTGGTGCCCATGCCCCTCACCCCTGCTGCAGTCTAGTAGGTAACCTTATGCCAGATTTTGGCTGCTGACAGCAAAGCTTTAATACAAAAATGCCTGGATTTAGCCCAGTGTAGTAATATATGCCAAGGTGGTACAGTTTGTAAGTCCAGAAGGCCCCAGCAGTGGCTCTGACCACGTGTAAGCACCATGTCCTGCTCACTTCTCCGCTCCTGGTGTTTCCATACAGCCTTTGTCCACCAGGCACAGGGTGGCTCCCAGGTCCCATTTCTTTTAGCATCCTCACACTTCGATTTCCTCTCATCCTGTTTTCCATCACTTTTAAAATAAGGGTAGGACAAAATGGCAAGATGATACAAATTAGCTGTTCAGAACTGATTATTCTGTGGTGAAAGCCGTGCTTGGTGCTTGGCATGCCTTCCCCATATTGTGAGCTTCACAGCAAAAGGATAGCCTGGAAGTGGCCTAAGCACACATTTCCACAAAGGCCCCATCAAAGCCCAAAAGAGCAAAGGCAGTGAGACTGTGAAATCCACCATTATTTCATGTAGCCGAACTCTTCTTTCTTTATTTGTTTTTTAACATTTAAAGCTGAATCCCTACCTGTTATTAACCAGTTAGGAAATGAGATCCATGGTATAAAGTGCCTGCCCTAAAAATACATCACTGGATAAAGTGATTTCCCTTAAAGTTTAACCAGAAAAAACTAATGGGCGGTCTGCTCTTCATTTGCTGAAGAAATTACTGCTCAGGGTTAACCTTTTTTAGGTATCTTGTGAGTCTAATTAGTATTTTTCCTTTTCTGTAGTTTCAACGTTACAACACTTAATATTTTTAGGATTTTGCAGCAAGCAGGCAGCAAGAACCAGTCTGCCTTTATGCAAACAAATACCTGTTCATTACAGATGTATATGAGTGATCTCTCCATCTCTTGTTTTGATTCAACTGAGTATATGGCTGGCATCTGTTTTGCTACTGCAGGAAATAAACCTTAGCTAGAATATAGACATTGGAAATTTGCTTTTTACCTTTAAGTGTGACCAACAACACATTGCAGACAAGTGGTATTACAAATAAAGTCTTGTTTTCCTTTGATATATTTAGATCTGTTATCTACAATATTCATAGCTGGTGTGCTCTGTGGAAGTGATCTCAGTTGAGCAGACCAGTAATACTGCAGCTTTGTTAGGTTTAATGTTTGATGTGCTACAAGTGTTTAAAGTTTCTGTTTTGCATGTAGCGCAGCTACTCTTAACAATGTCCAAACATCTAATGCTGTTTTTTAACGGATTCTGCAGCTGTAAGCTTTTAAATGGCTCAATACTTACTATAAAAATTTAACATCATCATTCTGCGTGAATTTGTTGGTGACATTCCTTGGAACAACCATCTTCTGACACTCCCTGCTCATCATTTGGATAAGCCAAAGCACATATTTTCCAGTTTTGTAGCTTGTCTTGCACTGAAACCTATACAGATTTTTTTGCAGCTTTTTCAGAAATGCTGTGGTAGCATCATGTTGGGAGTGTAGAGTGTCTCAAGACAGCAAGAATATACCAAAAGGCAAGCATCAGTTTTTAGATCCCTTACTCCCACTTGCCACTGCAGGGATTCCAGCCTATTTCAGTGGGAATTGCCTTCATTTAGCAAGTAAGAGTGACAAAAGATCCACTATAAAACAAGCCAATAAAACAAGTACAAGGAACCTATTTTGCTGTACACCATCATTTGATGTAGTAGCTTTTCCAGCTTCTTTCTGTAATCATTTGCCTTCTGCACATAGTAGAAATCTTTTAGGACATGCAGAGGCACTAACAGCTATTACGATTTTGGTGTTCCTGTGCCTCAGCTAACAGTGGGATTTCCACATTACTTTTAAAAAAGCATGTCCTGGTTTGAGGTAAAACAGGACCAATTTTGTTCA
>RSEF01000005.1:22560498-22619680 GCA_003993805.1 Himantopus leucocephalus
TGCCCCATGTCCCCAGTGGCCGATTTGGCCTAAACCATGACAAAGCATTACCTAAAAATAGTTGCCTGAGACATTCATTGACCCTCATCTTAAAAAATTTACTTCCTGGTGCAATATGTCTGGATGGTGGGGAAAAAAATATACCAGAAGGTTTGGCAAAACTTGCAAGTGTAATTATTCAGAGACTTTGATATATGCAGATAACACAAGAGGCACTCTAAAACTTCAGGGTTTGATTCAACTCCGAAGTCTTTTTTTTTTTTTTTTGGTTACACAAATTCTGTGTGTTTCTTGCTGAATCAGGTTCTTGGTTTACTTTGTGACAGTGAATAAATTTGAACTGTGCTTTATAAAGAAACTTTCACCTTTGGGCAAAGTTGAACAGACAGCACTTATTCTAAAAGCGGTTTACTGGCAGGCTCTCTGCAGTGTAGCTATAGTAGCCGTTAGAGTTTCAAGGAAAGCTTTTCAGCACTATTTTTTCCTGTTTACTGTGTTTGAATTGAAGTCAGATTCTTGCATTTCAAGCACTTCATCTCGAGTGTCACAGTTTCAGCACTTTGGAGGAAGAGTAAATGAGTGTGGTGCTCTGCTATCAGCCTAATGCTTTGAGTTAAAAATGAGTAAGTTGGAACAAGCATATGCCCTGGCGCATGAGTCTCCACTGTCCTCACCATGAGGCTGTAGGTGCTCTGCAGGTTGGCGTCTGTTCTGTTTCATCCTGGCAGAGTCTTGTGGGGAGTTGCTTACATTTTGCAAAAGGTGAGTGAAGTCACAATATCCATCTGTTTTTCACTCTTCTGACTCCCCTAATCAAATGATGAGGCACAACAGACTTTGCGTGAAGGGGTGAAGGATCTGTACTATTAGCAGGCCACTGTCCTATATCGCCTAAAAGCAAAGCTACCCTTTCTAATGCAATTTGAATTTATGGTAACATCCTCAGCTCCTGTCTTAAATGTGACAGGAAGCATCAAATGTGAAGTGGTTTTTAACACTGGGAGGGACGGGTATCTTCAACTTTCTGTGTGATAGGGAAGAGTGTGTAACATACTAAGGTGAGACAAGTCCTGCATGGCAGTGGATTTAATCCTAAGGTAAAAAGAAGCATCTGAGAACACCTGGGTACTTGATAGCAGCTGTTACAGTGTTGAAATAAAACATGGCAGCTTTTGAAATAACACCTGCCTTCTAATAAGGTTTTAACTGTTGAAGTCAGACCTATGCTAGTTTCCAGAGCAAAGTTTTGTTCTTTTTCCTTACTAGTTAGTTGTTTAAAAACTGACATTAATTGCAAACACTGTACCACATACATCTTTGGCAGTGCTCAGAACAAATACGTACTTTTATTCATTCCAGTGGTCCCAGAACTGTATCATCCGCAAGTCCAGTGAAGCTTAGTAAGACGGGAGCCATGTATGCCCTTTATTTTTGAGCAGGAGTCTTTCAGTACACAATTATTTGCAAATACCTGAGCTGTCATAAAAGAGGGGAGCTATGGCTGTGAGCTAGTAACTGCATATTGTTTGTACCATAAGATCATATGTAATTGTGGATATAATGTGCTCTTTCCTCAAAATGATCCAGTACTATTCATGTTGCTTACTGTTTTCTGTCTAAAGAAACAGCTGCTGCTGTTACCTCTGCTGTGTAGATTATGTGGATATTATATCTTTGTTTGCTACTTACTTGCTGTGCTGAATTCTTCATGAGGTGGCATTACTGCCCTCGATGGCAAATGCAATATCGGTGCTCTCCACAGCTGAGTAGGTCAGCTTTGTCTTTTTCCAGCTGTAGAAACGCTGGCACTGTAGAAGAAAATGTTTTTGATCTGGGGGGTGATGTTGCAAAAAGGTGCATAACAAACCAGAAGTCTTGACAGTATTGCTGGCTAGATCCAAGAGGAACAGGTTGCAGTTTGAGAGCCACGAGGCTGTCGCTATGGAGAGGGGGATGGTGAAGTGCTCATCTGAGGCCAATTTAAACTAGCCTGCTGGTCTGGCTGAAAACTGATTGTTTAATCTTCTAAGTTATTTTTCGGCTGAATTGGCTGGCTTGTTTCTCAGTGGACCTATAAGATTGCAGGTAGTAAGAAAAGGGAGGATTCCCATACTTGTCAGCAGGGTGATTTTTTTGCATCAATCTAAGCAAGATCAGGAAATTACACTTTAAATTCTATGAAATTCTTAAGTTGGAGCACCATCATCCTCCAAACTGATGCCTCTTGAAGACCAAGTTGGCCTTATTTTCTTCCTTTGCAGATATGATATCATAAGATCTCCTGTGGTTTTCAATTAAGAATCTGTTTTCCTTTGTGTCATATAGCATTTTTTTGTAAATCTGAATGCTTTTTATTTCCTTGATTATTGTTTTGTAATGCCTTCATACTGTAAATGTATAAACTGAACAGTATAAGAACTGATACAGTATATTTGGCTCACTTTTACAAGCTGCCAAAAGTACTCTGAACACATTTGGATGTGCTGGCTCAAGTTTCCTACACAAACCTTGCATGACTGTCCAGTGTAGCTGCTTAATTTTTCAATTCAAATTCTTTCTCAGAAATTGTAGCACCTAAATTGAATTTTTATTTTTAGGAGCTAATAATAGCCTTTACGCTGACAATTTCTTGCAGTGGAAGTCTTGAACCTTCAGAGTCAGAAATGATCAATTTTAAATAAGTGTAAGATTGGGTTTACTACTAAAGTTTTGGTTTTAGAGCTTTTTGTTTATGCGCTGCATTGGCCTTAAAGACATAATGACTGCTAAGGTTTTTTAATAATATTAACTTTCTACTAGGTTGAAGGGGTTTGTTATTATTAGAAAGTGCTCATTTGCTGGTGGCAATCTGAGGTCAGATCGGGAAGTGCAAATCTGAAGACCAAAGGAAAATATCATGCATGCTGCTTAAATTGACATGATTTCCTGGTGGATTGACGTAACTTTATGAATTAATTCAGTGACATTGCTGTTCGATTGTTGTTGTCTCTTTGATTTCTGCTGCCAGATAATAGTTGTTAGGAATTTGGTACTTGTTGCATTGCTTTTCTGTCAACCTGTGCATGCTGGATTGATAGCATACCCCTCCAAATTCCCAGACGTTAAATTCAGATGTAACTCTCGTAAGACTGTTTTATCGAAAATTAAAAACAGAAGCTGTACCCAAATATCATTCTGTTTCTGAATGAATTATAAGCTGAGATCCTTCATCTTTCGGAGTAAGGCTTTCTAAATGGTGGTGCCGGTATAACTTTCTGCAAAAAATCGCTCCCCAGGTGCAGTTTGTCATTGAAAGTGGAGCTGACAGTTGACTTTGCTCTCAGTGACTGCATACTATCATGCAAGCAACCTTTAGTTGTCAGAGGAACAATGCTATTTTGGAATGGGCAATTAAGTACTTTAAGCACAGTAAAACTTTCCCTTATTTTCTTTGCAAATTCATTTCTCACGCTTGCACATACCACAGTAGTTTCTTTAGCAAATGAGGCATGAACCAGCGCTACATTTAGTACATAACTCGTTTTGTGTGTAACCGGTTCAATGTGAGGTGGGGCCCATAGGAGGAAATGAGAAATGTGACTGTGAGTAAAATGCTGTAGACTTTAATACTTCAACTAATATGGTATTTTCTGTGATTCTTTGGATCACTGCGGATACTTGGTCACCCTTTATTAGCAACAGTTAAATCTGTAATCTCCATTTTCATAGTGTAAAAATTAACTGGTGTCAGTAGCACCTATTATTTTCTATTCATCTGGTGATCTAAGAGAATTAATTTGTTAAGGCAGAAAATGAGTTATGTGTAAGTATCTGGACTGTGTAGGTAGGAATCCACCAAAATGGCTCCATACTAAAAGAGGCAGTTCAGCTTTTGCTTTGGAAAGGAATACTTAGCCCAGTTTAGCCAAAACCACCCTTGGGTTTTGGGTTTTTTTGAGGTGAGGGAGAATAAATGTTTTCATCTTAGAGGATAGGATCCTTACTCAGTGGGGAGGCTTGCAAGGAATGTAGACTTCACAGTCAGTAGTCCAAAGTAAGTAGATTTGAGCTTCTTATCTGACTTGCAGCCAAGAGAACATGGCCCAGGGCTTAATCTGTTGACAGAACACGTTAAAATGACCAGGAAATTTGCCGTTGTCCTACTGGAGATGCAGTTTTCTGCAATAAGAGAGACTCCCAGAAATGTGTCCAAGTTGTTTGGCAGGTTGACAAAAAATGCAGAGCTGAAGCTCTGGAGGTTCTCCTGCACATGTATATATGGCAAACTTTTCCATTAAATTGTAATGTCACCAAGTTTGGACAGATTTCATGGGGGTGGACAGCCCATGTAGAGATATCAGCGCTAACACACAGGTGCTGCTTATATCTTTATGCAGTAGCTAGTTCTGTATCCTGAAAGCTTGAATGGAAACTGAGCAGATCCAGGAACACCTTGGTGTAGATCGTCTACCACAACAGTCGTTACGTTAAAAATGGGAGATCTTGCTGTCCTTGTCACCCTTCTTCCTCTCATCCCATCATCATATACTCCTGTCCATTTCCTTGCTTCTGTTCTCATACTCTTTGAATCCTCCGTGAGCTGATTTAATTTACTAGTTCAGATAAAGCAACTAATAGAGGATTACATCCTGTTCAACTCTTGAGTTTGGGTTAGCTCACAAGAGAGCCTAGTGGCCTCCAGAGCTGGCATGCAGGACTAACTGGTATCACACTGACAGAGTGGGAGGAAACCAGGCTGGAAGCCTGGAGGTGAGCCTTTGGATCAGCTCAGCTGCTCATACACCACCTCCTCGACGGTACTGACTTCCCACCACCCAGTCAGGCAGCGGAATTGATTTGACATGAGGACAAGGCTGTGTATTTCAGCTGTGGAGTGAAGTGCCATAGCTCACTGAGCCCAATTAGGGACCAGTAAAGGTCTGGCATGTAACCACTCTTGTCTGTGACTTACCTATAATGTCACTCTTCATTGAGCTGCGAACTCCTGTGCATAGCTATGGAAGCTTTAGCACCGTCTTCTGTAACAGATTTTTCAGTCTTCGTCTGCTTACCTCTTGATTTTGTTCATTTACTTCATCCTGAAGGCAATAGATCTTAACTCTAGGCCAGTGTGTTAAACTGGTTGCATGGAGGAGTTGACTTGAAGCTGAAGTACTTTTTGCCTGTTGAGGGACATGATGGAGGAATTTTAAAGCTATAAAAGAAAATAGGTTTTTGCAATTGCAATTTAAGGTATCTAGTATTTCAGCAGTTGGTACTCTTTGTATTTTTTTTGGTGATAAATTTACTTGCCTCTTATGCTTAGAATATGTGTGCCTGAATAAAGGTTGAAAAGTAAAGCATGGTTTGAATTGGATTCTCAAATCACAATGGTGTTTGAAGTACACATTTAAAATATGGAAATGATATGAATACTGAGTGGCCAGAAAACCTCTGAACAGACAAACTGTAGTTGAATACACATAACTTCTTACCTTTTAAAATTGCTCTAATTAGGAGAATGTCTCACCTTATGGACTGTTGAAATGTCTTGCAGGTGGATTCACCAATGAACTTGAGGAACCCACATGATTTGGTAATACTAATGAGACAAGAAACAACAGTTAACTACCTCAAAGAACTGGAGGTAAAGCATAACATTAAGGACTAACTGATTTCTGAAAACACAGGTGGTTTTTTTTTTCTTAAGCTTTTTAGTGATAGATTTAGATGGGGAACAGAAGTCATTACTGGCATAATTGTGCTTCAGTGAAAGGATGAAGAATTCTTCAGAAGAATTCAAGAATTTTGTGCCTTGAGTTTGCTCAAGTGGTTATCATTGTCCCCAGCTACATCATTCCCTGTTGTTATCCATAAATCCGAACTTTTTAAAGTAAAGTAATTTAGATACTGGATTTTGTAGCTGACTACTATATTCCAGAACTATTGGTAGAAGTGTTGGCTTAGATTTGTTATAGTTGCTATTTAGAGTACAGCCTGTAGGCCATGAATTTCCCTGTGCTCGTGTGTGGGTTTGTCAGGCCGTTCTTTCCATTGCTCTTTCTAGGACACATCAGAGAGCAGATCACCTCTGATTTTCTTCAAACCCATTTATTATTGAAAAAGGGTCTGAAAACACCCTGCTGGAAGGGCTTTAATGAACTTCAACCTGATAAGTTAAACTAAAGTTTAAATATGATAAGGGCTGGGCAAGCTAACAGCTCACAGCCTTTCTTCTGGCTGTGCACTTCTTTCTCTTGTGCCAGCTTTGGTGTTGTCAGATTAGCATAACTAGCTATCTGGGAAGTTAGACGAGCATCAGGGGTAACTTTAGGTGAATGGGAGAAGTGGAAGGGAGGCAAAAAAGCAGGACTACCCCTTATATGGCTGTATTCAGGCAGCCTTTCTCATCAAGGTATACTCGTTTTTGTGGTAGCGGACACTTTAGCTATGTATGCAACAACAGTTTTAAGCTTTTCAGGACATAGGTTGTGAGTTTGGAAATGACTAATGTCCAATTTGTGGCATAGAAGTGACTTTCAGCAGAAGTTATCTATTGTAAGATCTTGTATGAGTTGCTACTAATGTATATATCTCTAGTATTGCATAGCAGTGTGTTATCAAATGTGTATGGCTTTAAGTAAAAATGCAAATTTTCTTCTCATTTCACATATACAAATCCTTATGGTATTTAATGGGTTTTCAATTTGAAGATCTAGGTGAGAATTAAATACAGCTTTCTGTGCTGGGACAGATTGTTAGTCTGTTGACTACTCATAGTAATCAGTACCTATGAGCGTTATAGGGTGAAAGGTAGCTCCTACAGCACATCATAAACTGATCTATAGAAAGTGTTTCCTCTCTCAATTTTTTCATTAGCCTACCACCTCAGTTGTACTTAGCACACTGAATGGTTAAGAAGATAATTTTGTTTGCAATCTCTGATATTATTTCAGTGACGTTTTACAGTGGAGGAAAAGGGTCCAAATATGGAAAAGTTGACGTACTGTTAACAACTATTACTTCGTTTTCTGAATAGCCTACCTTGAATTTGGAATGCTATTAGCCCTCTTTTAGGTACAGCAGGAGAAATAATGGCCTGTTCAAGTTGTATTATCTCTAGTTAAAGTATTTATATTCCATCTAAATCAAAAAATGTCCTACAGGTGTTATAAAATATAGGGAAATATTCCCAAACTCTGAGGAGAGTGCTTTAGAAGGAAAGGAAAAAGTTGGACTGTTCAACTCATAGCAACTATAGCATTTGCTTTCATCCGTATACGTTCTTCTGTTTCCTTTTTTTTTATTCCTACAGAAACAGTTAGTTGCTCAAAAGATTCATATAGAGGAAAATGAGGACAGAGACACAGGGCTGGAACAAAGGCATAATAAAGAGGATCCGGACTGCATTAAAGCAAAGGTGCCCTTGGGGGACCTAGATCTATACGATGGCACGTACATCACCTTAGAGAGCAAAGATATCCGGTAACAAGATGCTTTATCTTTTAAGATTTTTACTGAATGGAAAAACCAACAAAAACCTCTAAATGCAATTAAAAAGAAAAATACTACCACTGACTGTTCTTTATATGAAAGTTGTTTTATTTTGTGTTAGTGTGAAAGAAAATTGAAACAACCTCTGCCACTAATTACGAAAGGGTGCAACACAGAAATGCTGTCTCCCCCAAACTGTCCATGTTAGCCCTACCCTGAAACTTCTCCATTCTGTCCCCAGCCTCCCGATCAGTTCTGCCACTGTAACTCTGTACTGATATGACGAGACACGTGAATTAAACTGAAGTGCATCATGTAGAAGAGGGTTGGATTTGCTTGAGTGTGCTTTGGGTATTTTGAGGTAGATACACTTCTTGTAGTGGGAGCTGTCTTGACTTAAATTTCAATGAAATTCTGTTGATTACCAAGCTGTTGAACCTTCTGGTCATGCACATATTGCTGTGCTTAGCAAATAAAGGATGTGTGGACAGTCTGCTCGACATTTAACTTCATTGGTAATTCATCTTCAGGGCTGACTGTTATGTTTTTCTAGTTTTATTTTTTTAATGTAATCAAATGAGTACTTGAAGTGGGAAAAGATTGATTTTATCCTCAGATACCTTCATTTGGGCTTCTTGCTAATACTTGGGATTTGTTTGTTTCAGTTGAAGAGTCTTCTAATCTGTATGCATTGCCATTTGCCTGGCAGATAGATCATTAATCATAGTAGTGATACACTAGGTTGATGCTGATACATTTTGGAGGCTATCCAAATGTTGATGTTGTCTCTAAAGCAGACAGAAATTTATTTACTTTATCCTACAGTGATGACGTCCTGATACAACTGAAATCTGGGAAGACATCAGAAATGGTCTAATGTGCTCAAACACAGAATTTTTGTAACAATCAAATCAGAGTACTGTGTCTGTCAACTACAATACTGTCTCTTATGAACTTTAGCAGTATTTAAATCTGGAGTCTGCTGTGTTATGTTGTTATGTCCTCAGCCCTGAAGACTATATAGACACAAAGTCGCCAGTGCCTCCAGACCTGCAGCAGCCAGACTGTACAAAAGTTCTAGATCTTCCATACAGCATTCATGCTTTTCAGCACTTACGGGTAAGCGAGCAAATGCAAGTATGGTTTTTTCCCGATCAGGAAGAGGAATAGAAAACTCTTACTGGCAGTTCTCAGTCAAGGTTGAAAGGCATTGTAATCTTTGAAGACTGTTTCAAATTTTTTTTAAACAACAGTCATTCCCCGCTTAAAGTACCTGCTTATAGGAGGACAGTTTCATCAGTTACACAGATCCTGTTTCCCTTTTGTTAATGTTTTCCTTATTTTAGAGAGTGGTTTTAGGAAAATAGAGTATTTTGTTTTCACACGTTTCATTAGTAAAATAGTAGCTTTGTTTGGAAATGCTTCTAACTTGTGAATTGTTTCAGTTGAAAATTGGAAAGTGCTGAACAGGGTCGTTAAACTGTATGAAGATTCAGGGTCAGAAAATTGTTTGCAGGCTTGTCAGTAGTTCCCAACATACTTGACTGTCTCTTTGGTATCTGAATGCCAAGCCCTAACCCAGAGAATGAGATAATTGTTCTTTTGAGTACGAAGTTCATCTGCTTTAGAAGGGTTATAGTGGAAGTGTGGTGCAAAAATTGTTTTTGTCAACAGTATTGTATGAGCAAATTTTCTAAAGCAGATGCAGCTCTAGTGCTATTTTGATATTTATTTTATTACAAGTTTTTAAAATAGCTTTTCATCTACAAATAAGGATTTTCTTACAAACAAAACAGGAACTGAAGTTTTCTAACTCTATTCCTGGGTCTGGATGTACTTTTGAAATGAGTGGTTTTGTTGTTGGGGAAGGAAGAAGGAGAACAAGACATGTAGGGATACTTTCATAGTGTGTATGTAACCTGACAAACATGAGTTAAGTGCTTCAGTGGTCATTAGTGAAATCAATAACTGCCAGATATACAGTGCTACCAGAAATTAGTTTTTCTCCTGTAGCATTCACAAGCAGAGGCTGCCCTTGGCTGCTTCTAGTGTTTGCCTATCTATAATAATATATATTATTCATTTGTCAAAGGTGACATTATCATGTCAAGTCCCTAAGACATTGATACAAAAGGATGATAGGAATGTAAAATAGCCAAGCTGTAAATTTTCATGGGAGTCACGCTGTTGTGTATATTTCTCTACTTTTAGTTAAAGTGCCAGCAAATACCTATATTCAATTTTTATTTTAGGGTGTCCAAGAAAGAGTTAATCTTTCTGCACCTTTGTTACCTAAAGAAGATCCAATCTTCACATACTTGTCACGGAGGCTGGGAAGAAGTATAGAGGAAATAGGTCATCGTATTTATGATGGGCTAATGAAGGTATGAAACTGTAATCTTACTGTACACACAAAAAGAGTGCTAGAAAGGTCTCACAAGATTAGATATGCCTGGTACATGCAATCGGATCCAGTACTAGTTTTGCACATATATTTTTGGTTTACATTTCAGTTACAAAAGGCAGACTAAAAACCTTTTCTGCTAGGCAAGCAGAGGTAGGAGAAGGCATCAACAAAACCAGTAAATAGATACTTACTATCATCTCTAATGATTGGTGTATTTGTGTGGTCTGGCAAGCCACATTCATTGTTCTGTCAAGGTAATAAGAGCTTCTAAACGAAAATGCAGGTACTTTGCAGAACAAAGACAAAACAACAGTACTGAAATGTGTATGTTTTTATGAAATACCTTCCTGCAAAATATAGGAGCTTTCACTAAACTTCAGCTAAGCTGCTAGTGCTTAAACTACCATCACTTCTCATTTCATTTCATTTTGAATTTTTACTTGTCTGAAAGGGAGAAGTACTGTTTCTTTAATACATTTATATGCTAGTTCATTCTTCCTGAACATTCACAAGTGTTGCCAAATGGCAGCTTTCCAGAGGAAGAGGATAACTTAGCTTAGATGACAGCTCAGCTTTCCATCCCATGGTAATTAAAGCCCTGGTTAACCTTTTAGTTCATGTCTTAGTAGTTAGTACTGTTCATGTGTTTCTCTTTACTGCAGAACTCTTCTTCCTGGGTACTCTATAATATGGCTTCTTTTTACTGGCGAATAAAGAATGAGCCATACCAAGTAGTAGAATGTGCCATGCGTGCCCTTCATTTTTCTTCAAGGTAAGAATTGCTAATAAAGATTTCTTTTCAGATTGCTTTCCTAGTTATCCTAATTAGTAAATGGGTTTTAGTTTCTAAGACTGTTTCCTAAGGAATAATCCATGTTACTTGTTCTTAGTCTTTGTGCGCTATACTAGGCATATATATAATTTAGACATTTTCCTATCAAATTACATATTTAATATGTGACTGATGAATGAATGTATCCTTATGCATGATTCTTACGCAGTCTGACCTTCTTTTGATGTCTGTTTCTTTTTCTTTTCATTTTTTCTTCTTTTAGGCAAAATAAAGATATTGCACTGGTAAATTTGGCTAATATTCTGCACCGGGCTCACTTCTCCGCAGATGCAGCTATTGTGGTCCATGCAGCTCTGGATTACAGTGACTTCTTTACCAGCTATTACACTTTGGGAAATATATATGCAGTAAATACTATTTTTATTTTCCAAGACTTGTAGAAAAAACAAATACTATTTCATCTTTCTGTCTTTACTTGTAATGCTTTATTCTTTTACAGTGTATCTTGTTCCACATGCATTTCACACTTTAAGACTCAGTCAATATATTTTCACCCAAAAGTCTGTCTTTCAGCCAAGATTTTTACCTGCACTTGGAAATAAATCCCAGGGAAATTCACCTGCAGTCTCTCTTTAGCAGATATAGTAGCTTCGGTTTCAGAAACAACAGGCTTTTTGTTATCACAAATTAAACTTTGAGTTAATGACTTCTTTAAAAATGGAATATTTTTTATTAAATATCACCGAACAATGGCTAATTCTCTCTTGGTCATTCTTCAGATGCTTGGAGAGTACAACCACTCGGTCCTGTGTTATGATCATGCTCTACAGGCCAAACCAGGGTTTGAGCAAGCTGTTAAAAGGAAGCATGCTGTCTTATGTCAGCAAAAACTTGAGCAAAAATTGGAAGCCCAGCACAGGTAACTAAAGAAGCATCCTAGTGGCAATTCATACAATCTCACGTTTACTGTTCTGTTGCAGCAATTATTTACGTTTCAAATACGTATTATACTGAATAGAATAATGATTTTCAACTTTCTGTATTTCTTTGACTATGCAATAAAATTATTCATAAGAATACTTTAAGAAACCCAAACTTGAAAATGTGCAACACTGTAGGAAAAGCTGATATTTTAAAAGCATTCAAAGTAAATCTTTTTTACTGTTGAATTTTCAAGATCACTTCAACGAACATTAAATGAATTGAAGGAATATCAGAAGCAGCATGACCATTACCTTAGGCAACAAGATGTTTTAGACAAGTACAAGCTTATCCAGGAGGAACAAATCTTGAGGAACATCATTCATGAGACACAGATGGCAAAAGAAGCTCAACTAGGTACAACTTTTTAGTGTTCATGCTCATTATAACAATGAAGAATTGCACATATTCAGATTAATGTCAGGATATAACTTCTTTATATATTAAGATGACCCTGAGTGGCTGTTGTGCCTTGCTTCTTAAAACAAGGGATTGCAATATGTTCTTGAATAGGGGGTTTTTTGACTCTTTTGAAGATGGAATTTCCTCTGTGCTGATTAAATAAATAAAAAGGATTGACCAAATTGAGGGCAGAGGGGTTGACTGTACGCTGTCTTTGTCTCCTTGAAAACCTCACTTATATAGCAGAAAAAAATGTTTTGTGCTCTGCAGGGAACCATCAGATTTGTAGACTGGGCAACCAGCAGCATAGCTTGCACTGTCAGTGGGACCAGCCTGTTCGTTATCACCGCGGAGACATTTTTGAAAATGTGGAATATGTTCAGGTTTGTCTGTAAATTGATGCCACTGCTTTAAGTTGCATCCTATTNACTGAGAATCTTTTCAAAATAGTTTTTTTTTTTTTTTTTTTTAGGTTTGACAAAGGGGGTACATTTTTGGTGTGGTAATTATAGTGAGAAATCATTTTGTCTGTTTTCCAGGCTGTAAAGTATTTAATGCTAGTTTCTTTTGCTAGTAATACAAGCTGAGATTGACTGTGGATTGTAGAAATTTAAAAAGTTTATTGTATAAGACTTTCTTTTACTTAGAAAAGAGAACTATTCAAATTACTTGAATTGAAAAACTATTTTATTCCAAAGTCTTAGTTTCCTGTGAGATACCAGCCACTTCTATATTGAGTCCTTTGCTTTTTCAGCCTGCATAGAACAGCCAAGTATTTCTTTCTAGGAAGTACAAGAAATCTCACTTGGGGAATTACAGCTTTCTCTTACATAAACATACATTTCAGGTATGCTAGCCAGTAGTATAACATGTTTATTTTTCCAATGTAGTTTCCTTCAGAGAGAACATGAAAAAGCATTAGGCAACTAACATTAATGAGAAGGCAAAGGTTTTCTAAAGAGTTAGTTTTCTCATGTACATGTGGTATATGGAACAGGAGTTATTCTTTAGTGAAAAGAATATTCCAATATAATAGCTTAAAAGTGTGTTTAATATTGTATCAATCATTTACTTCTACAGAGTACAATGGATCATAATTTCTTTTGTTTATTACACTGTTGTATGACTCAAGCTACGCAATTTTTGCATGCTCCTTCTGATTTAATCTTTTTTTCCTACCAAAAGGAGCACAAAACTGCCCTAAGCAATTAACAAATGGAAGAGCAGAGCTCAATGGTGTTTAATCTAGTGAGTGCTTTTGCAGCCCAAAAATAAGGTGTTAGCCCAGTTATGTGAGTAGTTGTTCATTGTATATATTGAATTAGACAGTGCACCAAGGAAATCTGATACAGCAATGTTGAGAAGTTTTGGAAGCGGGGTGTATACTGATACTGAAAATCCAGAACGAAAGCCACCCAAGAAACACTGCTGCTATGTTAGAACTACAGATAAAGATTATGGTTTCATTTATTTTGCCATGTGAAATGTGTTCTGGAGTTTCCCCTTAACTAGTTTAAGAAACAGGAATAATTATTTTTAATTATGCTAGGTTTTGTTCTTGGATGTTCTTCCTGTTATAGTAATTATAAATTCAGATTATCAAGATAATTTTGCAAGCCATGAGTCTTAGTAACTCTGACTTGAGCTAGAGGTATGCAGTCTAGATATGTAGATTTTGTTTGTGGTCTATTAGAAATGTTTGCTTGGTACCTTTGAGCATTTTTTTTGGTGATTTGCACTTGTGTTTTCATTGTTGACTTATTTACAACATGAATGTTACTTTTCCATGGTGTGAGTGGATCAAGAGGCTTAAATTTCTATTTTTTTTTTTTCTGCTACCCAAATTTCAGCTCATCAGTGCGGCTTAACTACATAAGTGGTTGGAGGAGGGCAGAGGAGGGGGAGGGAGAAATAATGTGCAGAAATTCAGCCAGTAATATACTATCTCTTTTCCTTATTAAATATTGTTCTTCTGTTCTTTTTAGTTTGGTGAAGACTCTTCAACTTCCAGTATGACATCTGTGAATTTGGATCTTCATGCAAACCAAAGCGACCATAGCCAGTCCTTGCAGTCTTCCCCCGTTGCTCGTTCTATTGTTTCAGTGTGGAGTGTAGAATCCAATAGAGTGAGTGAAGAGGATAAGCTTTGCCCTTTGAAAAAGGAGTTGTGAAAGAGTGAATCTTGTCCTTGTTGTTTATGTGAAACTTCTTAGCATTTGGGCTACAGTTTTCATGTATGGCAGCACCGGAGAATGTAGCATTCTGAATTTCTTCAACATATAAGCATCTCTGTAGTTTCTCTGTACCAGTTTCCCATCATTTGAAACTCTACTGCAGCATAGAGGGGGTTGTTCTTAGGTAACTTTGCAAACATCTGCTGCAAATAAAGCAGTACAGCGGAGTAAAGATAGAAAACTGAACTGCTGTTATTCCAGAAAAGATGGAAAAATAATAGCTTAAAAGATCTCTGCTCTTTTTTTCCTCCAGACTATCCCTTATGTCCTTAGTAGGTTGTTAATTAGAATATTAAAAATGTTGAGAAAATTAAAAAAAATAATTCCTTTCCCCCTTAGGACAAACAGCATATTCTTTGGCCTCAGCGATCAGAGTGCATCAAATCTTTCCCCAAAATTCCTGATCCAGAAGAACTGCCAACTTATTTCCTTCCACCAGAAAATAGGGGATTCAGGCAAGTNTTTTTTTTTTTTTTTTAATTATATTTGAAAATTTTCACACTGATGTCTTAATGAGTGTTTTCTTTCTGGAGAGGATGGATGCAGTTAATAATCAACAGCACAGATATGTTTAGACCTCTTTCTCTGGCCATTCCACTGAAGGAGGGTGTTTTCTTTTATTGTCATCTTTACTGTAACTGTAACAGTCAGATCAAATTTCATGGTGATTATTCTCTGACTGTTAGTACAAGGTGAATACATTAAATATCTGCAGTATTACTAAAAGAATGAGGATTTAAGCACAAGCCTGAATGTTTTCTAGAGTATATTTAAAAAAAAAAAAAAGACCTTGAGAGAGGTAATGAATTATCTATTTAACAACTACAATTAACTGTTGTACATTGCATACATCCTCTCATCCTCTTCGCTTTAGTTATAACAGAAAATTGTGAAGACCAGAAAATGCTAAAAAAGGATTATGAGTGGAAAGTCCTGGCTCGTTCGTTTGGGATATAAGTAGAAAACCAGCTTAGCTGTAGAATAGTCAGTAATACTTGTTATTACATGGGGTAAAATTAATGTGTCTATGCTGCAATAGCTACCTTACATATATCAATGCAATTTCATAATATCCTATTCACTTAACATTACAAGCTTTCTTCTCCTAGTTGGTATGATTCTAGTATTGAGAGTGTGTTAAAGCAGATTCCTATCCACAAATGTCCTGAAGTTTCCTTTGAAAAAAACAATGGTCAACTTAGAATGTTCTTCCCAAATAATTTAGCTACCTCTTGATGTTTTTGAAATTAAACTTTAGTTTAAAAAACACCAGCACTTTCTTTTTCACTTATCTATTTAGTCCTAAACTTCATACAATCCTTATTAGCATAATACGAGAACCTTCTGTGTCTTATGTCCACTGCATTGTATTCTATGCTTAAAAATGAAAGTAAATGAAAGTAAAGACCTTATTTATTGATGACTTTTCAAGGGAAGGGTAGTCCTCGGATTCTTCTGGTTTGCAGCTCATGTCTTGTGGCGGTCTACAGTGTGAAACTTGCCAGTTGATAATGTAGCTGATTCTTGCGTTTATATATCAGTGACATGCAGCATGTGCTATTAATTTGTCTTGGTTCTCCTTATTGCTAGAGTCCAGCCAATCCTGAGTATCCCAAGAGATACTGTCGAGCATGGAGAAACCCAGGCACCAGACTGTTCTTCCATTACTGATGCTCGTAACAACGAATCTCTAAACATATTGGTGAAGGAACTAGAGAGTAATCTAGATTTGAAATTCAAGATGCCAGATGATCAAGCAAGACAAGTAAGAGACATTTTCTCGTTGGTTCTCTTCTGTTTTAAAGTCGCACTATTACCTTAAAAATCTTACTCAGAACCTTTCATGTTCTGATATTTAAAAGAAGACTTGATATCACAAGCCAATCAGTACTTCCAAAAAAGGGGAGCAAGTGCTTTCTGATAGGGCTGGAGAAACAAAAAAATTGTCAGACAACAACTCTTACGCTCAGTGACTTCCTTCAAATGCTAACCAAAAGCACACAGAGTAGGAAAGTTAATTTACTATTTACTGCTTTCTTTTGAAACTTCTAACAGTCACTTAACATGATTCATCTTCTTGGGGTTTCCAATAACTACTGTATTCTACCAAGTTGGTAACATTAGGCTGAGATTATTCCTTCATATTGCTTTCTGGAGATTGGCTGCTTTAATTGTTATGTGTTCACATCATCTATTTAGAACAATTTTTCTTTTTTTTTTTTTTCCTTTCTTTTCCCCCCTTTGCTAAAGGAAGACTTAGAGAAGTGAGACTTGAATGAATGACCCATGTAGATACATACTGTTAAATTTCTTCAGTTGTTTAAAAAAAAAAAAAAATCAAAAATCTTTTGTTGTCCAGGTCTTGCATTCTCGTATCAACAATCAAACTGTTACACAAGCGAAGATAGGAGCATTTCTAGATCATGCCATGAAAAAGGTATGTCAAAAACTGTAGCATGAGATAAATTCAGAATTCTTATTCAAGGCTTGTTTCTATACTTCTAAAGTCAGTTAGTGATGTGCAAGAAATAAGCTTATTTGCTGCCTGTGACTGTGATGAAAATAACTTAAAAATACATGTTTACAAGTAAAGCACAAACATATAGAGGAGTATCCATTTAATTTAGCTTAGTGTGGACCAAACAGCCCTGTAATCATTTGTTCTCGTGACTGCAGGACATGGAACAGCAATATTTTAGCTAATCCTGGCGGCCGTTTGCTTAACTGAGAGAAATAGCGTGGAACTACTTCTCCGTCTTTCACCCCTCCCTACATTCCTGCCTTTTGCTTTTCCTCCTCCTCCCCGCTACCCTACCTTCCCTCCCACCCCCCTCCAAAAAAAACAACCCTCTGTCATTCTTCTGTCAGGATAATTAGCACTTTGGGGCAAAGAATGTACATCTGTGTAACACCCTGTGGAATGCCACCTCCATCTTGCGTGGGGCCTTTGAGAGTCATCACAAGTCAAATGACAGGAAGCATTGTGATAGAGGTTGGCTCTTTTTGACAAGTCAAGATCATATTTCTCAAATTAACTCTCTTGTAGAAGTTGTGGCAAGGCATTGTATCTATGTATTGTTTTTAGTCTAAAATCAGTACTGTTTACTATGTGCATCTGTCTTACCCAGAAGAAAAATTAACAATAGGAGTTGATTCCTGTTAGGCTGTTCAGAACAGTCATGTACGTGCCTAATGTCTTACTGCTGTAGTGCATAGATATTTTGTTTTTAACTGTAGTATTCTGTTGCCTTCATGCTAAAAGTCTGAACTTCTCAGTCATTTAGATGCTGATGTAAGAACACTGTTGTGTCGTGCCTGTTCTGCTAATGATAAACTTTCTAGAGTGGGAGTGCCACAGTTGCTATCTTTGTACTGGGAAAGACAAAGTACCAATAACTTGCTGAAGATTTAGTTAAAGAAAGGTCATTGACACCTGTGTATGGAGTGTAATTCAGTGAGGAGTTTGGTATGGGTAGTATGCAAGTGATGTTATGTATGTGCATTACAAAATAGGGGTGATAAATACTCTTACAATTATAGATTATGTAAGGTTCTTCAAACAAAGAGGTAATACTGGTATCTTCCAGTTCATCTTGAACCATAGGTAAAACCCTCCTGTGTGACGTTGGTTTTAAAATCTGGAAGAAAATCTTTGTACTGATTAACTTTTTCAACACAGTATTACTGTAATGCCAGCTGTATTGCGTTAATACAATACTACTGGAAAGATCCTTATCTATTTCGCTTCTTTAATCATAGCTGCATGTTCCCTACTCGTGCATGCATTTTGGGCTTCAGGTGTGTAGGCTGGATTGGGCATTAATTTCAGTTGTTGCTTTTATGCTTTAAACTCTTTGTAGAATTGGGTAACATGGAACGCTGAAAATATTAAAAACTATAATGTGTTTCTAAACCATTGCAAATTGCTCCATCTGAAACATTTAAACAGTATCTAATGCATGTCACTTGTCAACTGTCATAAGACAAATATGTAACTAAATCTAAGAAAAAAATAATTCTTAAACCTTAAATTGACAGGAAATCTTGATATTGGATATAGGACCTGGAAGCACATCTAACTACGACTTAAAAGCTGCCTGACTTTCAAATTGTAACACTTCTGCATAGATCTGTATTAATGTAATTTTAAGACTTTGAAGTGGCTCACAAATATTGTTTCCTGAAGTGCACTAACCGTTATCACTTGTATATTTTAAGTGATGTTGGGGTGATAATATAAGGCAGTCATATGAGTGTGAGCAGCAGCTGCTACTAAATTACAGCTCAGACTGTAAGTCGGGTCAATTTGAGTAGGGTAGAGCAGATTGAATAGTCTACTAGCAGTCGCAGCAAAGTGTAATTTGTATCTAATTAATAAGGTAGTATGCAAGAGTAAATTTTGGTTGTTTCTTACCAAAGAGCAGGCAATTCTGTCTTCCTGAGACACCTCTTTGTGGGTGTTTTCATCCTTTTCCCTGACTCTCCTGTAGCCGGAAGATCCTCTGTGGCTTGTGCTTAATGAAGCTGGATTGTACTGGCGTGCAGTTGGAAATAGCACCTTTGCTATCACCTGTTTGCAAAAAGCATTTAATTTGGCTCCACATGAGTATCAGGACATCCCTCTGGTCAATCTTGCAAACCTCTTGATTCATTATGGTCTTCATTTGGATGCCAGCAGGCTCCTGCTGAAGGCTTTGGCCATCAATGCCTCTGAGGTAAGATGATGTTTTTTGTGTTCATTTGGCACAACAGAATATCCTTTCCGTTATTATGCATTATTTTCTAAATGCATGTTACTTACTTGTGCTTTCTTACCTGTGCATGCAGTTCAACTTCCAGCTTGTGATTTGCAACAGAGGTTAATTTTCATTTAAATTCTTGATCACACTGGGGGTGATGCTGGTTGCTGAGAATATAAACATCTAGAGCAGAAGTTCTTCTAAAATAGAGGACAGACTCTTTTCCTCCCGAAACATGTATCATCAGCGGTGGCTCCAAGGAATCTAATCCTGGTGTTTTGGCAACGTTTTCATCTAAAAGAGAGTTCCATAATGCTGTCAGCATTGTATCTTGATTTTTAAAACCCTTAAAGTAGTGCATATGTCACCAAGATCTTTGGCTGTATAGACATCTTTCTGTGCTACTTGACTTTTTATCTATACTGTTTTATTTGTCGTAGATTTCTTCTGTATACCTAGAGGAAAAGCTGTGTTCTAGTTGTTTGTATGACTCTACTTCCAACCATAAATTCAAACCAGGTTTTTGTATTTCTGAATGGTAACACTATAAACATTTTGTAGGTTGTCACCTATGTCACATAGAAAGCTGCTGTATAAACTGTGTAAACTACTGGGCTGCCGAGAACAATTGTGAAAAGGGAGGGAAGGAGGAGGCATTGCAGGGGACACCTTTTCTGTAGCAAGTAATTTTGGTCTTTGAGATGCTTCAGTAAGAAGTTCAAGTGACTTTTTCCTGTGCTTCTACCTCTGTAGTTAGATAAACAGAGAGCTTAAACCCATCGGGCCACAAGTCATCTGGCACGTAAAAAAAAGCAAAAAACAGAATAAGCTTTTTCAATATAGCATCCAGGAACAATTTGCAATTGTTGGAAAGGAATCTAGCCCATTTGGGTGGCAGATAAGAGTGCAAAAAGGAACTACAGGAAGAACTATGCTTGAATGATGTGCCTTAAGAAGAACACTTGAAAGCACAGCCTTGGAGGGGAGGAGCCTAGGGGTCCTTAGGACCATGCTGTGTGAGTAGGGCTTTTCTTCAAAAATATTGGCAAGTCCTAGCTCATTACAATAATGCCTGCTCCTATATTTTTCAGCAATTCTCAGTCCTGTAATACCTATTGTATCAAAAAATCTGGCAGGAATATTTGTACTTGAATACTATTTCCTGGAATGTAATGGAAAGTAAATACAAATTAGAATGAATTACAGCTACAGGAGGATGTGCTACATTAGCAAAAGCTATAAAAAAGAAAAATCCTGTTGTTCAGCTTGCACCTTTTTCTGAACGGTGTTTAATAACACAAGCTAAGATGAGTTTGAAAAAATCTCAAGCTACTGATCAGTCTCCATGTTTTCAGATGATGAATGTAAAATTATTTCAGTGGAAAAAATGACTGCTAAGTTCCAATATTGTAGTCATTACTCTAGCATTATATTATTAATTGCAGCAAATTACTTTGTGTCAGTGAAAGGCTTTTCAGTCAACAAACAAAATGTAATGCTTTACTATGTGCCTGTATTAAAGTACTAATTAATATCTACCCAGTGAAAAAGTCATTTATAATTTGTGCTTTAAAAAAAAATATAGATTTTAGGGAGACTAGCCAAAAGCAGTGAACAAAAATATTAAATTTTAGAGGGATTTGAAAGTAAACATGAATATCTGCCCCTAAGCTAGTGTGACATTGGTGTTTTCAGTAACCTAGTTCTGCTCGGGTAAATCCTGAACACTCTTGACAAATGAAATGCATCTGTCCTGCTAGAATGCTAGTAATGTTTTTACGTTTTTGCTGACTTTTAATCATTCTAAAATGTATTCAAGCATTTCAGTTTAGTTCTTTGCTACTCTGTGCAGTAAGCATTATGTTTATGATGGGTTATAAGTAAGTATTTAATGCTTCATTTCAGCTTGTGTGTATTTAACAGCTGTTTTTCATTGCAGAAAGATGGAATTCTCAACACAACCTTATGTCAAAACAGCTTTTGTTTAGCACCAGTGCATCAAACTGTTAGTTCTCCACTCTAAGAATAGGCAGTCCCTATTTAAGAAGTTTTCTAAATTCTTTCCAGCTGAATTTGAGAGGGTGTGGATTGACAGGGGTTTTCCTAGTTGGCTTCAATTGTAAACAGTGAACGTACTTACGCTGGGGTATGCTGCTTTTCTCTTTGCAGCCCCTGACTTTTTTGAGCCTAGGAAATGCATATCTGGCTCTGAACAACATTAGTGGAGCCCTGCAGGCCTTCAGACATGCACTGGATTTGACGACCAAGTGCTTGGAGTGTGAAAGCAGCCTGAAGATGATCCGCTGTTTGCAGTTTTATCCTTTTGTATACAACATCACCTCTTCTGTGTGCAGTGGTAAGCAACTGCTGAAAGATGGACCACAAGTGAAATAGTGTCTATTTGCCTTGCGTGTTGCACCTGAAATTCATGATTACTTCTTTTTCCAAGGATCCTCCCTTCTGCTTTATAGTGCTTTCTCCCTGTAACGACCAGGCTTGAGGAACTGCTTTTAATGGTAAAGTTCCAGTCCATTAAGAAGTTTAAGGATGACTTGAATATCTAGAGGGCTGCCACCGAGTGCAATTACTTCCTGAGTGTGTCAGTAATACCTTAGCAGCCTCTTACTGGTAAATGAGGAATGCTGGATTCACTGATTATGGAAGTGCACAGCTACTACTGCTAGGCTACTCAACAGCCCCTTTGTACCTCTCTTCAAATTTTACAGTCAGATGGATATGTTTTCTTAAAGCTGAAGGATTTGGTGAAGAGCAGTTTAGTTTTAATTCATATCTTTTCAGTGTGTTCAGTACTTTGGATGTCATTTTCTAGTGTTCAGTCTTTACAGAATAGATGATATTGTGTCAGCGTTATTTTGTTTACATGGGTCTGTGGTCACTGCTCTTAACCCTCCAAAAGTCTGTGAGAAGAATGACTTTGAATCCAATTTCTCCAAAAAAAATACTTCAAAAAATTTGAGATAGAATGCTTTATTGTTCTTAGTGGCTACTTGTATTAAAAAACCCGTAATAATAGCCTTTGGAGATGGATTCTTTCATTTCAGTGATTCCCACTGGAATATTTCAAGTATTTTGTCTATACTTGCATACAGCTAATATGCTGCTCATGAGCAATCTTGAAGAATATTTATGAATGTATTTTGTAATCCCTTCTATCTCAAATTGTTACTAAGGTGTCTTTCCTTTGTTTTTAAATGAAAACCTTACATGAGAGAATCGCTTTTGATTTTTAGTATCGCTAGGACTTTCTCTGAATTTTTTTTTTATTTCCCTCTCCAGTGGAAAGAAATGGAAAAAACTCTTCTGATTTAGCATCTAGAATTACGCTGTGTAAACATAGACTGGAGGCCATCATATCTCCTGGTACAATATGAATGATGCCATTATAGATGAAATTCCAAGACTATGCTATTAGAATACTACTATCTTTTATGGCCTTATGCATTTTTGCTCCGATTGATAGTACATCAGTTGTGCAGAGAAATGAATGCTGTTTGGCTAAATGTAGTGTAGTAAGTGATATTATGGCCCAACTGATGGGTCTCTTGCTCACTTCCATAATGTCAACTCTTACACTGATATCTTTCATTGAATCTCCTTATGTCAGATTGCCCTTCTCCTAAAAATCCCTACAGATACCGTCAACAGTAGTGGGATTTGCACATTTCATCACAAGAGATACTTTGACTGTTCTGGAAAAAAAAAATTCAATGTTTTTTTACTTTTTATTAAGATCATCTTTAAAATGGCTGTAACTCAGAAGGTTAAAGTTGTTCCAGTCAAACCTTAGTGATAGCCACTTTATTTTGAAGTTAAGCAGAAAGTAATTTAAAAGTATATTCACAGAACTGAGATGGTAACAAGCATTGGCTGTATTTTGCATCTTTCTTTTCTTCTGTTTGCTTTTCTTCCTTGAACTTGTCACAATACTTAAAAACATACTCCTCTAGTTTGGCTAATTCTTGGCTGCTGTTCGCATTGATTCTTGATCCAGGATGTTCATTTTGAGACTATTACTGCATATGCTGTTTAGAAAGTTTGTGTTTCTTGAATGTGAGGAGAAACCCATATAAAAAGTGCTTATGAGAAAAGTGTTCTCTTTCGGTTTCTGCTAGCTTGGCCACAGATTAACAAAATGAGCGTGAATATATTCATCTGGTGCATTTGGGTTGGTTTCGTTTGTTAAGGAACCTGTGAAGCTGCTAAATCAAGAGAGAGCTGAATATGCCTTAGCATGTTAATTTGCTCATGAAATTTCAGTATTCCAGTATTTAAGTATTTCACTCTATATTTATGTTTTTGCCTTTTCTTGTCTTAATATTTCTTTCTTTTTCATTTCTATTTATAATATCCTTTAGGTCATCTTTTTTCTGAGTGCAAGAAACCTGAAAGTATGAACCTGACAAAAAGTGTAAATGTTCTTTGTACATTCTTGTGCAGCGTGTAAAATAAACTTACTAGTTAATTCAACCTTGATGATGATTTGTGATCTAAGTCAAAACTCAGAATTCAAAAATGGAAAGGTAGATTTACCTATCTTATTTTCATAAGGTTTGGGGAACTATTGTTTCCCCACTGTAAACTTCAGTGGACTCGAAAGGAACTGTGACAGGCTGTATGAAAGTGAGGTTAAGTCTCCAAAATCAGCATTATTTCAAGAATGCATGACCAGAAATCACACTTCGCACTTAGAAGTATGCTGAAATTTTGGGCATCTTCTGTTCATCCCTCAGTCCAAAGAAAACAATTGAAAAGAGATTGTAAGTTTGAATTTTGACCTTATATACATATGCAATAATATATACAATTATTCAACCACTACGTAGAACCTAAAAAATGCAAACTGTACTTAGATGCTAGTATTTAACATTACCTGTTGCACTTACAGCATTTGCTAAAATGCTGATATCATGTAGACTCAGAAGATTCATAAAGCAACATAATCTGCTCTTGTTTGGCTCCATAACAGACTGGAAGGCACGTTTTGATGACAAGATGCGAACTGAACGCTACTTCCGCACACCTTTCTGAATGGGACTTTAGGTGTAGAGCGTATGCTCGTTTGTAAATACATGGATCAAATATATGCTTGACAATCCCAGTATAACTGGGTTGTTACTTCAGGAGATTTTCACCACCTTTCATATCATGTGTTGCTGCTCGGGGACATCCGATACTGAATTTAGTTTGTCCTCTTGTTATTATGCACTTGGATGGCACATCATAACTAGTTATATCCATATCCTTTGAGATGGATATGTTATGCTGAAAAACTTAACAAGGAATTGGAACGTCAAATGTTGTCTCTGGTTGAATATCTTGTTTTGATAAGCATTCATTCGGTATTTCTGAAAGTAACAGCTGTAGGGCTGCCTGTGCTTTGGGTTGTAGGCCCATGTGATAGCTGTGGTTTTGCTTCGCCTGTCAAAAGCCTCTATTCAAGAGAACTGAACTAACTAGCGAGACATGGAGTTCCTTGCTCTGCTGCCGTGAGCCATCGGTAGAATCCAACAAATGGTCAGTGGGAGTTATATGCTAGCATGGGATGGAATACGGCATCAAAAATCTGAATTTATAGTCTGATTTTTGATTACAGTATGTGTCTGGTGTATATTTCAAGTAGGTGAAATAGGAATTTTCTCAAGCATGTTGGGACATTTGCTATTAGCACAGGTCTTTGGAAGTGGTACACGAATGCTGACTTGGATGCTTGCTTATATGCTCCTGTCTGTACTGCTGCCTGGTACTTTTTTCCCCTAACTTACCTCTGTTCTAGATAGAAATTTACATTTCAAACCCAAGTCACTTCATGCATGTGAGAAGAATTAAAAACCTCAGACCAACTCTATTTAACTTCTGCCTCCTATATTAAAGTTTATATAAATGTCTGTTTTCATTATAAAAGGATTTCTAAATCTGCAAAGGTTTTTGGTGAGGTTTTTTCTTATGGAGGGGGTGTGTGAAGTGTCCAAGATTTGGTACAACTGTATCATGTATGACATGTATTTTAGGCAACCACAGGAGTTTGGTTAGTTGTAACTAATATGGATACTATACAGCAACAGTGCTGCAGCGCCACTTATGCCTCCATTACTTGGACCAACAGCCTGCATACTGCCTTATTCCCAGATAACTGAGAAAATAATCAGAAGACTTAATTGTTATGGGAGAATCCTGTGGTGGTCTTTCCAGAGGTGACTTGGCAATGTTAAGGGTGTTGCTCTACTGAATGATCAACTGGTATGTTACTGGCAAGTCAGTTCGCGAAGGATGTTAAGTAGCAAAAACTTCACGTTGCTTGACAGATATGTAAACAGCCATATCTGACACGCAAATAATAGAACCAAGAGACTTGCATAACAAGTGTAAAAAAACTTAATGTGAAAAACATAGTCAGCTCTCAGAGCTGCAGAAATGGGATGCTTTGGCTTTGTGCTGCTTATTAAGCCAGTAGAGAAAGCCAGCATTATTTTTGTCTGATATTGAAATGGTGCACTGCCAGGATTTGTTTTGCACACTTTTATGACTTAAAAAATTGCAAGTAGCTTTTATCATGTGATAAGGTCTGTAGAGGAATATCCAATACCTAAGGGATTGTTCCTGTGGCACTTCATTGAATGTGAACATTCAGATGTTGTCAAGCCTTATTAAAAAGGTTACAATATACTAGAAGCATATTTTTAGTGTGATGGTCAGCCGGCCTTTGAAACATGCTGAGCTGATAATTGCTGTTGCATGGGACTTTTCCTTATGTGTGTAAACAGAATTGTTGCTTGGACAAGCAGAAGTTATTTGTACCCAAAATATTTTTATTTGACTGTGATCATCTACCTCTGACTGATAGTTCCGATTCATTCTGAGCTCATACCCTTCACATTCTTTTAGACAAGACCAAAATTCAAAATCTTAAACTTCATTAACAGACCGACTTTTCTTGCTACTGAGTTTCAGGGTGGTTGGAATAGATGATGTTTAAAGGTCCCTTCCAACCCAAACCATTCTATGTTTTTGTTCAAAACTTGAAGCACAACTTGTTTCAAGCTTCAAGTTTCTTTAGTCTCACTGTCTTTCATTGCCTTGGCAGGATAGTGCTTTTACAAAAGCTTTGTGCTGCTCTGTTGGAAGTAGTGGCAGTGTGAGTACATTACGAATGTATGTGCATGCCATCAAGATATCTGAATGCTTCTATGTAGTGAGTTTGTATGATTGTGGCAGCAATGCATACTTCCTTACCTTAGGACTTAGTTCTGTAATGTATACAGCAATAGCTTAATGATCCACTTTAAGTATGGTTTTAGTGCCCTCTTGTGGTACAAATACCCTATACCACAGGAAATCAAAAGTCTTGTTTTATTTTATTATTTTATATCTACTTCCTCTTAAAATAAAACATGGGAAAACGTATTTGATCTTTTAAGCGTATGGATTTTCCTTTGTCCCCCAGCACTTCAGTTCTTACAAGGTTAATAAGCTTAGACGTTTACACAAATTGACCTGAAGAGGGGAGGTTGACCTGAAAGGAGAATCTCTGCTTGAAACTCTGGTAGTAAGCTTATGGACAGATTAAATAACTTGCTTAAATCAACATCACAGATTAAGCCTCTGACTCTAACTTAAGAGCTGCAGTGACTTCAAGTTCCCTATAGCGATTTCAGATACACAAGCACTAAGCAAAAGCATCACATACATTTTCTTTACAATAGTGTGTTAAAACATTGATATGTGAAATAATTTGCATTTTTTAAATGCACCTTTCATTTACTGATTCCCTACAAGCTATGACTGACTTGATAGTCCCAGCAAGGAGCTGCTAAATTTTGTTTCCATTTGCTATAGCATGAAGTTCTTTTAGACATTTTTATCATAATAGCATTTTAGTTTCCTCCTCCTCAGGCTGCTGTGTCTTGTTCCTCCAAGGAATGCTCATCACTTACAGAGTCAATAGGTGGAAAGAGGGGATGTTTACTCTTGGGGTGAAGGGTGTTGAGCTTAGCTCAGAATTTAATCTTGTTTTAGTTGAAGAAAAAGGCCAGAATCTATACCAATTGTGTTGGGTTCTGAACTGAACACTACTGTATGTTTAAAATTCAGCTGCTTCTTTCTTTGACTTGAGTATCATGTAAAGGCAGAATTCTTGAGTGCTCCCGAGCCTTATTTGGACTCCACAAGTGTTAATGCTCTTATTTATCTAATTATATTAATGAAAAGGATGGGATCTGTGACCATTCATTTCTCTGTTGCTTTTACACCCTCTCCATTGCCTTATGGCAAAGTTCATCTCTATAATCAAAATAGTCGACACCAGTACAGTTTTTAAACAAGCACATGAACAGCTTGTCAGAGCAATCAGAAACGCATCATGGTAAATGTTTGTGTTGTCATTTAATAGTAGCATAGAGAAAGTGGGTTCTGTGTTAAACAGTAGCAGTTCTAAAATCAATGTTACCATTTGAAGTGAAATACTCAGTTGCATATTTCTACTCCCTACATGCAGATGCGTGCACCCTTGTGCCTACTGTTCATCCCGCAAGTTCCACCAGGGATCTGAAAATCAAGCTGGATTCTTCCTCCCTAGAGCATCTCTAGCAAGGGAGATAGTACAGCATCAGCCCATCTGAAAGATCTGTTGGTGCTGCACAAGTGGAATCTAGGTCATCGTATTTGAGCTCTGCAGTGCTAAAGGAGTAAGAGGAGGTTAAATTGTACTTGTGTAGAATGAAAACATCTTACTGAATGCAGGCAGGTGGGAGATACAGAAAATGACGACTGCTTTTTTGTCCTGTTGGAGGCAGACATCCCTAGGGGGTGGGGGTATCAGGAAATGTCAGACATGCCTCTGACTGGGAGATCCTGGTGAAATCTTATGAGAGAATGTGCTCTGTGGGAATAACGTGACCCAATTATTCTTCCAGTTTTGTGCTACCATTTCTGCACCACTACCCCAGCGAGGGAAGCAGCAGTTCCTACCATCCACCTTTGCTGCAGTAATCACGGCATTCCTAGAATTTTAGTGCTGTGGTCTGGAAGATAGTTGATGAGACACAGTCTTTTTTATACTTTTTACTATTTGATTTGGCGCCTGCTATATAGATCTTTCCCTAAAAGGTCTTTGTCTAGTGTCTCTTCAGTGGCTGAAGGAAGTTGAAAGTGAAGGACCTTGCCCTGATAGCGCCGTGCCAACCTCACTTTGAAACGTATCCTTCCTTTCCAAGCTCCATGTATTTTTCTTCTCAAAACTATGCAGAGATGTATAGTTTGAGCTTCTTAATTTTAAAATTCAAAGAATGTGATACTATGTTAAACATGGCAGTTTTAGCTACACCAGCATCTAAAGGCTGCTCATGCACATTGCTTCCAAGCTACTGCTTGCTGGAAAGCCATTATGCATCTTCGGGGTTTCTGTAACCAGCAAAGGAAGCATGCTGTCTTAAGTATATCTCTGTTGCTCAAATGTCATTCTCTTTTGCATTTGTTAAGCATGCTAATAGATCAGTTTGGTCTGCAGCTTCTTTTTATGCTGACGTTAGGTGATCTGCAAAGTCATGCAGAATCTGTCTTGCTAGGTTATGTACTCACTCTGCTTATTTACAGCATGACAGTGTACCTAAAAACTTCCCCAACAGTCATCAGTTTCACTTTGCATCATGCTTTTAAGAATCGTATGCCTGCAATATTTAGTGTTCTGTATTCATTCTGTCTTTTCCCAGGATCAGAAGGCCACAGGCTAGCAGACAAGGGAGAAGAAAGTCGTGTCCTCAGCTGCAGGAGTAACTGAGGAAATGGGGATAGCACGGTGGAAAGGAATTTAGAATTTTAGGAGAGTTCATTGAGAGTTTACTGGTGCAAAACTATTACTATATGAAGGAAAAGCAGTACAGTATTAAACTAAATGCAATATGACAAATTGCAAAATTTCCTGTTTTTATCTGCCTTTATAGTGCAAACGATTCTTCATTATATGTTACCTGAATCCTTCAGTTACTTCAGCATAACTTACTTGCTCATGTAGTAGGAGGAGGATTGTCGGGGGTTAGAATGGAAGGGCAAAGGTTCTCTTTCTGACTAGGTTTTTCAAAACCTGATACCTTTAGTTATCAGACGTAAAACATTTCTCTGCGATGTTTTTCGTGCTTTTTTGTGATAGGTATGTAGACAAAATGAGACATTTGCTACTGTCTGTGCCTTCATCTCTTTTTAGGAAGCTGCTTTTGCCAGTGGTGGTTTCTTGCACATAGCTGCTAAAAATTCTTATTGAACTTGAATAGTGTGCACTGCCTAGAGCTGGACCTTTATAAAAAGGTCCAACAACTGCATATGTTCAACAGCCTTTTTAGGAGGAATAGTAATTCCCCAGCTAAATCTCCAGGAAGATGTAGTTGCACGAACAAGCTGTACAGACCAGTGAGTTGGTTAAAGAGTGTTTGGAAGAGAAAGAACATGTGGTCCCCATGTATGGGAGAACTGACAATGTGTAGTTTAGTGTCATTAATAACTTGCCAGGACCTTGAAGGCTGTATTAACTTGGCTTAAATCTGAGAACTCGTAAAGTGGTGATGTGTAGCCTCAGCCTGTAATGAGTCATGTTGAGATTGTCTCAAAGCAGCATGCAATGCCATGTGCTCAGATTAAAATGAGCACTGCATGCTGAGCCATGGAGTGCCAGGCACTTAACTACCCCTGATCTGTCTTCTTTATTGATTTGTTTTTTCCTTTTAAGGTTGGTTGCCTGGTTCATATGAGTTTGTGTTGTGCTCCGACTGTCCTCAAAGCTTTAAATCTGTTTTGGCTACTAGTAACTAAAACTAGGACAATTCAAAGTTTTCTTACAGGAAGAGGTTGATGCTTCTTGAATGCAGCAGTTTTGGGGAGAAAGGACATTCTTCCAAAAAGTCCTAGTCTTTCTGCAGACACTGTTCTATAGCTTTGTACTATTTTGGTAGTGTGAGGAGAGTATTTTCCTGTTGAATCCTAAATTAGGGTGGTTGGCAGTGTTCTTGTCGAACTTAACCTTCTGCAGGTATTCCTTACCTAGACTAAAGAAAAGGCTAATCCAATTCTTTTCCATCACTCCCTCAAAACCAGGATTGATGTTTTGTTGGGTTTTTTTGTCTTATTTACAGCAACAACTCTGTTTGTTCATGAAATTGCGTAAAACGTTGCCTGTCAGACAAACTGCTAAGCACTTAAAAGCTATCTTAGATTAGTGAGGGCCATACTTACCTGCCAGGTTAACAGATTGTTTTGCTATTTGAGTGCGTCGGTGTCTCTGCTTTTATCTCCAGTTAGGAGGAAGATTGCATGGGTATCTATCCCAAACAAATCTATAAATTGTCATGGATCAAGTCTGACTATTGATCTGCTCTTGTTGAGCAGTGTAACCTAGTGAAGAGATACACAGATAAACATAATACAGCCTATCAAAAATATTTTCTTTAAAAATGTGAAATCAGGACCCTGTGGAATACTGTTTAAATTCCAATTTATGGTGCAAACCTTACAAATAGAGTGGTAGTCAGAAGACACACACATAAAGCGATTACTTGGCTTTATAATGTTAACCCCGTGTGCTGAGAGAAGTGGAGAGCTAACAGTAACTCCTACTGGGGTTAGTTAACTGTTGTAGAGTTCAACTACATGATGCTATTTCTCATGAGTGGGTTAGTCTTGTACTTAAAGTCCCTGTTAAACTTGAGTTCATAGGTACCATAGGATCTAACAAAATATTTAATGTTTAGCATAAGAAGAGTTATGTGGCTTATGACAGAGGAAAGATTAGAAAGAGATCAAAACAAATGTAGGCCAGTGTTGCCTTTGCTTATGCTAGTGATCCATAAACTAAGAATTTCCATGGCTTAATCAGAAACAGATTTCAGAAGTGTGTTGTGTGCAGGGAACTAAATATTAGTCATTCGATATTCATTGCATACATTATACTATGATCTAATGTGGGTGAGTGTTTATTGTTAAGGAATTAATAAGTAACTATCTTCTTACCTGACAATAAAAAAAATAAAAATCTGGCACATAGGAGAAGTCACTGAGGACAAGCCTTTGTCTTCAGAAGTTACGTGTGCTTGTTTCTCTTGGTTGCTTTCCCTCTTTCCTCAAAACAAAACAAAAAAAAATGAAGTCATTCTTGAGGCACAGGCTGCCATTCAGACTGGAGTGCTACTTACCTTCGTACTCTATATGTAGGACCAGCATCCCCTGAAAGAGAGACTTTCTAGTCTTTTTTTTTTTTATCCATTGACAGGATTGGACAGTTCAAATTTAGATGTTCCGATGCTTCTATGTTTTGGGCCCTATTCACAGGCATCATAGAGCAAGTTACTGCTTCTAGATGTGCATCATAAAAAAAAAACCTAAGCTCCTATTTTAGTGGCTGAGGAAGAAGGAGAGTGAAGGCCTTAGGTAGCCAACCTCTTTGATTTTCCCCTCCCTATTTTTAACTATGGAAGAAGTGTTTGGGGGCTAGGGGGACGGTTGGTGTTTTACTCTGTTATAAAGTACCCTACTGAGTTCTTCAAGATGTTTTGCATGCATGTCCCTTATTAAACTGCATTGTATTCTAATTTAAATAGGTTTGTCTTACTCTTTAATTTTTTTTTCCATGTTTTATTTATCACTTCTTTATATTTCATAAGGAGAATTTGTGTGTCTGTTCATCAGGGACTGGTTTGTTACGCAATGGTGAGGTATTTCTCTCACTTAATATGAACAAGAATTGTATTGTTGGCATTTGTTATGTGTTGAAAGGTTTCATCAGAACTGTTGTAATGAGACAAGTAGATAATCTTTAAATCTATAGCTAAGCCAATTTAGAGGCATCTTTTGGCTACAAATCAGATTTAAAAACTACTTCCCTACAAGTGAGAACAGTTTTACTATATAATCCTCTTAATTGAAAACCTCTTGTTGGAATAAATAATAAAAAAAAGTTTTGTATGCTTCATTTTGTGTGCTTGAGTCTAAATTTTGACGACATAAGTCATCCTGTTGTTTGCTACGCATCAAACCAATGCTTGTTACGTAGCACGCTCCTCTGACCATTTGATTTTGAGCATGCCTGTCATCATCTTTGAAGAAGAGCCACTGACCGCTTATCTAAGGGAGGAATTTAGAGAAGCAGTAGGAATTTATTAAAATCAACTTTTAAAATAGTGCATATTGCTTTTCATTATTTGTTCTCTATTCTTAGCTTTTATTTTTCAGTTAGAGGTATGTTCTGTCCTTTGCAAATGTTTATTTTTGTCCTGTAACTTCCAGTTTTTCAAAGGAGGGTTTATATTATAGGAAAAAGCTAAAAATGAACAGCGTTCTCTGTGGGGAGAAAACACACCAAAACCTGTGTCTAAATTTTGGACACTACACTCATTATTCTCTGCCAGTACCCACATTGATACTTAACTTGAAATACTTGACCAGAGAGGGAACTTACTACAATCTGTCCTTCATTATTCCAGAATAGTAGCTGTGATGATATGTGGGTAGTAGATACACTGTTTTGGTGATTTATCCAGTATGTTAGAAGTGTAAAAGGGACTGGAGGTACACTTGCGTTACTGTTACGTAGTTGTGAGAGCATAGTCATGCCTTGTTGAAGCAAGCAGTGATACTATTGGGTTCAGAGAGAGCAAGACTGACTGCTGGGTGGGCTGGTTTTGGGTCTGCAACAAGGCTTTGAACAATTTTGTGCCTCTGCAGATGTAGGTTGCCTGTCTGCGTTGTACGTTTCCTGGTCCTATAGTGCATAGTGAATATGTAGTAGGACTTGGGTGTTTTTCTTCAGTTAAATATAGACCTATCAAACATTCACAGGTCAGTATTGCATAGCCAGGTAATTGTAATTAAGGACTACTTTTCTTCTCCCTTTACTTCCCTGCTCCATTTGTCACTTTGTTGATCATTTCTCACTAAAAATAAACTGAGAAGTCTGGGGTTTTTGGTGGGTTTGGTTGGGTTTTTTGGTTTTTGTTTGTTTGTTTTTGTTTGGTTGGGGTTTTTTTATGCTTGTGTGTGTGGAAAGCATCAGATTTTCTTTGGTATTGCTTCTGGAGCATGGTGCTATCTTGCAGTTCAGCAGTTACAGCTCATGACCTTTCTGTAATGTTTTTAATGACACTCCCATTTAGTTATAAGTGGTTTGCAGTTTCTGCTTTCAGAGCTCAATCATGGGATTTATTTTGCAGTGTAAATACATATTTTTTCTTGAAAATGGTAAGAAAAGGAATGCATGAATTTTAGAGCAAAATCTTGATAGACTCATGTTAATTTGTAATTAAGATGAGCACAGCAGCAATACCTGCTAAGGGTAGGTCTCTTCTCTAGATACTGCTCATCCTATTGCTTTTAAAGCTCATTTCAAAATAACTGGCATGGATTTTTTTTTCCCCGTAAATGTTTTGCAATCAAATACCTGTTCATATGTGATTGGAATAACATGGTTGCTGTTAATAGCTCACAAGATCTTTAGGAAATGATCATGTTCACCTTGAAACTTAAAGGTAATTTGAGTGTGCAGTGTGCTAATCATCAGTGTTAACATTGCCATGAAAGTCAAAGCTCATGTTTTATGTGTTGTCAGGCGGATGGTCTCTCAAACAGCACGTCCCCATAACACTACCCTGGCTCGTTAATGTCATATTGTAGTGACGTCACCATGGTGCAAAAAGTAAGACAGTTCTTCAGGTGCTGGTTTGGCCCAAAGTTTGGTGACTGAGATCCCAGTAGTTTTAGATGTACTATGGTAGGTGAGTTCATTCATTCCAGATTATTTTTGTAAACTCTGGTAAATTATATTGCCTGTGATATGAAGTGCTCAACAGGACTTGTTCTATGAAAGTGATGGATGGCAATATGCTGTTTTTCAGTTTCATGTCTATAATGGATGTATTTTAGTCTACTAAATATGCAGTGTCACCCAAGCAGCGAGCACCCCTAATTGTGACACGTTTTCATGGGTGAAGTGGTAATATACTACTCTTTTTGACTTGTGTCTGCCTGCATGGGTGTAAGCAGTGACTAGCAAAAGTAAAGAGAAGGCTGCTTATTGATGCACGGCTCCTGAAACGTCTGTAGATGAGACTATAAATCTGCATGCAGGGATTAAAACCTATTTCCACTAAGCTCAGTGATATGTCACTGCTGCTCTAAAAAAAAGAGAACTATCTTTACTAAATTTCACTGTGAGGAATACTAGTTTTGAGCATGCATCAAAAACCAAGTATGGAGTTAGTAACTCCTGTTAGCAGCTTGGTTTCAGTTTGTTCTGTACTCCGACAACTCAGGTATTAGGCTGACTTACATCTGTATTAAGTACAGTTCTCTGCAATGTTTAACTGTAAAGAGGCACATCATTGAAGTGACACTTATCTCCGGACAAGTTGAATTTTGCGTAACCTAATGCAAGTCGCTGACTACAGCAATAATCACTTGACTCTTGTAATCATTCGAGAGAGAATCCAACTCTGTTTATTCCAAGTGGTAGGAAAAAATCAGTACCTGAAATTTTAAATTACTTGACTTTTAGTTTTAAAGCATTATTCTGCCATCATAACTTCTAAATATGTTCCAGAAATTTAAGGAAGTGAGTTTGTCTGATCACATGAAGTTAGGAGCCAATAATTTTTTTAAACCTAGTCTGTTGGGACATAGATGGTGGAGTTTAGGAATACCATGTTTTGCAAGCTCTACACTGACAATCAAACAAAGAATAAACAATCAGTAAAAACTCTGTGCTTACCAAAGACACTTGGAGATAATTTTACTTTTTGGTTCCAATGCTGTTGATGACACCAAATCATCTTAAGTTGGTATATAGGAATCAGACAGTGAAGATATTTAGTGAGGCCTTGTTCTCTCTGCCAGACATACCACAAGACACAAACAGCTACAGTGGCAGTTAATTTAGATTTTTAAAACAATCTGTGTCCTCTTTAATGGCAGTTTGATTACTTTCAAGACCTTCTTCAAGGTGCAGCACTTCCATGTGACACAATGGGGGCATTGTTTGTTTTTTCTTTCCTCTTTTCCATACTTTTCACATTTCTTTCCTTGCTCTTTTGGTAAGTGGCTTTCAGTCGGAGGGTCTGGAGTCACCAAAATTGACAGAAGTTTGCTTTTAAACAAACAAAAAAAACCCCTGACTTTTTGTTTGGGTTTGTTTTGTTGGGGCTTTTTTTAGCCCTACTGACTGTAGTAGGTATCACAGCTTTGGTGGGCATTCAGGAGGGGTCCTGAAAATCAAGGAGGTGGGAATTATGATATAGCAGATCTTTTCTATATTTAAAATGTGTGTTGTGCTAGTACTGTATAAGTGCATTCACATTGGCCCCAAAAAATTACAACTAGAACAATATGAGAAAGAGACCTTTAATATATAATACTGTGTTATGCTTTTAATGTCCAAGGTGTCCATGATTGGGTTTAGAGTTTGTATTTGCTTTTTCTATCCAATAGATTTGCTTTATAATTTAGGAACTATTCTCTTTTTTTTACTCCAAATTTCTATATTAACCTGGCACAATCAGACTAGTTGTATTATTTCCACCACTTAAATAAAGGCACAGACACTTATTTTGTGTCATCTCTAGCATTTTTGTTTCACTGCCTGGAACATAGTAGCCAGATCTAATAATCCACAAGGTAGGACAGACTCTGATCCACTTTCTTCTGTGCTTTCTTACTTCTCCAGAATCAGTAGGAAAAGTGGTACCAGTAGCTCTCAGAAAATTAATGACCAAGAAAGTGATCCTTCTCTAGTAAAGTTTTCAGGATGGAGTAAGCTGAATTGATCAAGTACTATGAGGTAGTTTCAGACTTCCGAGTTTTGTAGCTGTGTCAGGACTTTACACCTAAAATTCACATGTGCGTATTTAGACAACCAGAACGTATGTGAAATGTTAATAAATGATACATAGCTGAGCAGTTGTAGGGTGACAGCCACTGTTGTCCGTCACACAGCTGAGGTGTTGTAAGTATTGCAGTGATACACCTAAGTTTTTGCAGCCAGTGAACGTGCCTGGAGTTTGGGGCTGTGTTGTTCCTTTGCTGGTCTCACACTCCTACCTGGTGGTCTTCCCCGTTGGTCTTCAGGCATCCAGCTGATACAAGCTGTAGAGTTTTGACTTGCAGTGTTTCAGTACCAGCAGCTTCATGGTACGCTCATCAGAGGTCTTGAACTTCCATTGGTTTTCCAACCAGCAGTTTTCTCCTCCTGTGACGTCAGACAACTGAAAGCAGCAATTTGAAAAATTTAGGCCGCTCAGGTTTCTATATATAGTGGTTCTCAGATCCCAAGAAAGCCGGTACTCTCATCTATTAGTTGTCAGTGTTTGTAGATTAATATTAACAGAGTTGGTCTTAAGTAGAATATTAAGTGCCTTCATGGTTTTTTTTTCCTTCTGCTTGCTATTTCCTCCTTTTTTTTTTTCCTCTTTTTGGCGTTTTTATTTCAATTAAAAACAGACATCTGTTTTTCAGACCCTTTGCTTTTTTCCTTCGTACCAATGATGAGTTGACCTTCAGCAAAGGGAATTGTGATCATCACATTACTGAGAAGCACCTGATTTGCATCAAAATCAGGCTGATTTGATGTCAGGCAGGGGGACTAGTTCCAGCTTTAGGGTTCTGTGCACACCATTTCTCATAAATTAAACATGAGGATCTCCATATATTGAAGAGATTTTTTTAATGAAGCCAATTAATTTTTTTATTGACAGTATGGGGGAGATGGGGAGGGGATTAAAGAAAGAGTCAATGGCTGGTAGAGTAGGAAAGGCAGAGTATAACTATGGGAGATGTTAGAAGAGTTTATGAAGTTAACTGCTTCTGTTTTATGTATTTACTCATAAAACAACATTGTTTGACTTCTTTTATGTACAGCAGAAAAGGTAGGGCAAGAAATAGTTTTCACAGAGGGTTTATGAATATAGTTTTATTTGTTTGGTTTTGGTAACACACACCCACATACACACAATGCTGGTCTGTTTCTCCTCCAGAGGTGCCACCTGAGTGTTCACAGATCCAAAATTTGAGAGCTACAGCAAAAAGCTATAGTTTCACTTTGCTGAAAAGTGGTGGAACAGGTTACCCTTACATGAGAGTTACAACCTCCCTCTCCTGGCCTCATAAAAGTGAGACCTAAAAATATTCTTTTGTAACACAGGATCATTGTGTGGAGAAGAAAGGAGTCACTGATCTATCTTATTCACATTCTTCGTGTTTTATGCTGTCACTTGAAAAAAAAATAATGCTTTCCATATGCACGGAGCAATACAATTCACATTTATGAGGGTAGAATGGGGAACATAGTTGAGAATCTTGCATTTAATTTAAGCTTTATTTGATTCGCTATGTGCTTCTTAATTCATTTGTATATGTATGCTATTTTCACTCACAAGTGATTGAAATAAAGGAAGGAGGGGTTTCAGAGCAGCGGCTTTGTACACAGAATATGTTTTTCCATGTGGTGACAGGCTTCCCACGTGATGAGAGGCAGGTGCCCCGGTCCGTGTCTGGGCGCTGTAGCGGTGCAGTGGGGCTCGGGGCAGCTCCCAGCCTCTCACGCATGTGGAAAATCCTCTCTCTACCTGTGTGGCTCTGGGATCGGCCAGGGGGAGCAGCTCCCTAAACACCTCTAGCCCTGGAAGACTGGCAAGTAATTATTGTGAGAAAATCTGAGATCTTTAGTTAAAATGCATTTGAAATCAAAAATATTGCTACAAAGTTGCAGGTGGCTGCGCTTTAAACTCTGAAAGCTTAACAGTGTCTCGCTGAAGGATGCTCAAAGGCTAGTGTTGCAAGTTTGCACTTTTTTTTTTTTTTAATCTGGTCATTACTGGCTCTACATTTGGATTTTTCCAATGTTATTCCTAGATCTTTGCCTTTGGTGGAATGTGAGCCTGTAACCTGACCACAGAATTATAGGTGTTAAATTTTCAGCTGAATAAACTTCTGATTTTTGTCTGAGATTAATACTTGTAGCTTTTGTCTGTCTGTTTAATGAGCTAGTCTTACCTACGTACTGTCTGTTGCTGGCAAGGTCAGAGCCTGGCAATCCCATATCAGTCTGCCTTGGCCCCTTTTTCGCTTGCATGTAAGCACGGTGAGCATTATGGTGCCTAAGTGAAGTTCATATGGCAGGCAACCCCCATCTGTGGTGCATTATCACTAAAAATATGTCTTGGAAATGCTCATTGGAGTGACTACCAGCACACAGTAATTTCCTACATACTCTGCAACCTTCCCTCAAAAGATAACTGATTTTTCTTTCATTAGTAATTCACACCTGATAACATAGTTTCCTCTAACTGTTTTAAGTGATCTGCCTTGTAAAGAGGCAGATCAGCTTTTTAATCACTGAATGAAGTCTCTGCTACCTTGTGGAATTATTCTGTTAATCCATATGTAGAAAGCTAGAATACTGTGGCTTCCGCAGTACAGCTTCTCCACTTGTATCCAGGAAGAGCAGTCTTATATGGTGTATCAGTAAATTTCTCTCTTTCAGGCCACTGTCATGAGAAAAATCCAGATGGCAATCATGACAAGGAGAAATACTTCAATGACCACCATGAGTCAGTTACAGCAGTAGCAGAAGGACACTCTGAGGGAGGTACAGAAGATCCAAAAGTCCTTACTCAGAGTTCAGCAAGGGATCCCTCCTTCTTGAGACTGGAAAGTAAGTCAACCTTACAAAATCAATGCAGGCAAATGAATTCATTCTAGATTTTTCCAGAAGAGCTGTCTTTCTTCCTCCAAGAAGCTGCATTTCCCCTCGCTCTGTCTGTAAAGTGACAAGTAACCCTTAAAACTGATTTCATTCCATTCACTGTTCCTCCGCTCCAAGCGTAACCTCAAAATGCATTCAGTAAAAAAAATGAGATTGAGGTTTAGACATTTCCCCAGCTAAAGGATGTAGTTTCTTGCAGGAGTCTACGAACACTTGTTGGTTGTACCTCAGTGAATTCTGTAGCAGCTGTGCCAGACAGAAGGGAAGAAAAGTATCTATGGTTAAGGTACAGAGAGGTTTATTCAGTGTTTAATGCATGTATGGAGAGAAAAGACACCACCTGTTTACTCCCTCAAACAGGCAGAATTCTGATTTGGAAAGGAAACCGATGAAAGTGGTCTAGAGGTGTTGATTTTTGAAGCAACAGTTGATGCTTATTTGCAGTGAGAAAGTCTGCATTTTCCAGTCCCCCTCTCCATTTGCAGCGTGCAGTGAGTAGTCAGTGATACTTAGTTTGTACAAGTGGAAAAGTCACGTCACAGAAAAAAGATCCTTTTTACACAGTTTCTGAAAGCACCAGGAAAAGAATTTTTGATGTTTTTATGGTATTGCCTCTTAGACACAGTCACTGCAGAAAGCAACGGTTCAGAAGGAATGGAGGGTCTAGAAGAAGATCAGATGTCTGAAGAGATGCTGGCTTTGGTGGATGAGTTTGAAAACTCTTGGCCTCAAGAAGCTTTTGAAGGGGCACTGGAGGTAAAAGGTCGTCGGATGGACTTGCAGGGAATCCGGGTCCTAAAGAAGGGATCTCAGGATGGACTGGCTAGCTCCTGTTTTGGGGACTGCGGTGATGATGATGAAGCTGAATGGGTAAGTTTGAATGAGTTTACTTAAGTCTTGTACCAACTCACAATTGTGGAGGAGGGAAAGATGAGGACAGTTTTGGGGGGAGGGGGGGTTAACACTAGAATATATGTAGGAAGTTCCCCTATGGACATAAAAAGAGCTGGTTAATGGCTTGTGTGAAATGAACAAGTAGTTTCAATCCATCTTCTAAAGGAAAGGCCTCTGCATCACTAAAACCAACATCATAAGCCTTGATTATCAGCAGCAAGAGCTTGGGTGCTTCAAACTTCTTGCTCACAAACGAGAAAAGTTTCTGACCAAAAGCTCCGGTTAGCATGAAAACAATGAAATATCTGTTGTCATCATGTTACAAACAGAATACACAATGAAAAATGCCTTTCAGTTCTCCAGCAGTTAAATTGGTTTTCTCCTATGTTGGAGGTTGAAGTTGCTTTCTTTGTTTGCATGGTGGGATGCAGTGAAAGTGAGCAGGCTTAGAGAATGGGTTGAGATGGGGGGGAGGGAGAGAGAGAAAGATGTCATCTGTAACATCTTTGAAATTGAATCTTTGGGCTAAAACCAGTAGTGTATTGGAGTGATAATGTTCATGGGGTTTTTGTACTGTTAACCTTGCTAATACGGTTCTTTTGATAGATCACTTTTCAGGTCAAACGTTTGAAGAAACCAAAAGCTGAAAGCTTGGATCTCCAGGAGCCAGTTGGGAGAAATGGGGAAGAAGGAACTAACGGAGAAAATGAAAACTTCTACCAAACTGCCCTGGAGATCAGTGGACCAAAGATACCTTCTCCTGGACCAATAGGTAACCTGCTGCTTCTAGAGAAAGCAAGTCGTTTGCAGCTTTTATATTACACTGGTTTATTACCATAGATATGCATCACAAAGACTACATAGTGCAATATGCCTTCTTAGATGAGTACGTGGAAAAATTAGAAATCTCTTCCCCCTGCACCTTCTTCATGAACTGCACCTTAACTTTATCTGCTGAATGAAAATTTTCTAGTTAATTCCCAGAACTTCTGGGGATGAGGTGGTAAGAGTGGAGAATGAAAGAGGTAGATATTGTGAGTAGAAGTCGTAAAAGAGAGAGGGGGTATTAATGATCTTTTTCTTCAAAACTGAACGGGCAGAGTAGTTAGTTTATCAGATGAGAGACACCCCTTCAGGGACAAATGCAGGGTGTGAGCTTGAATTGATTACTGACTAAACATGACACACAACTCAAAAACAAAAAGCAGAAAGCTTAGTCTAATAAAAATAAAATAAATTTTAAAAAAAAATCTAAGTGTTCTGCTGTAATTGGTTTGGTGATATAAGAGAAAACTTAAGACACTGTCTTCCAGAAGACTGGAGCTACAGAAGAGTAGAGTTTTGCACCAACATAGACGAGGTTTGGAGAGAGAGGAGGAGTTTTTGCTAGTTGAGTAACAGGAAATGGAGAGTGGTCTATTAATATGGCGCAAGCTAGTTCTGCTGGTGCATTCAGGTGGAGAGAAATCATCAGCACATGATTGCTTGGGATGATATTTAGAGCTGCTGGAAGCTAATGATGCCAAAGAGGAGAACCAAAGTAATTGGCCCCCATACTTTTTGTCTTACCTTGATTTTAGTGGAGCTAAAATCTTAATGTCGTAGGGCCAATGTGTAAGCAAAGATGTAACTCTCCGTTACATTGTAGTCCTTGACAATTTGATGACCTGGAAAGTGATTTCGCATTTTGAAGGCTTTTACATTAAATCTTTAACAAGCTCCTTTTTTAGCAACTGACAAATGTAAGTTATTGAATTAAATATTTAAATAGGGGGAGGGATTACATGAAAACAGACTATCATTTGTGAGCGCACAACTGTCCTTTTCTCCCCCTGAGCTACTTTTGTGGCTTTATTACATAGCATCCCTCAATTGTAAAGTAGTTATTTTCCTCATGCTCCTGTGAGGCAGGGTCTGCTGCATCCTCTTTGCAAGAACTAAATCATCAAAAGTTCAGGTAACATATTGGAGGTCACCTGGGGAGTTCCTGGTAGAACAGGGAATGATGGTAGCTGTCCTGTGTTTGACTACCTCTCAGACTACTGAACTGTCTCTGTGTAGCGCTTCCATACCTCTCGCTATCTTTTGCCATTCATGCAAAGAAGAGCTCACAATGAGATAGTTCACAGTGGTGGTGATGAGAACTGATCATTCCCCTCTAAAGTTTTCCAGTGTTTCTTGAAGTTAATTTTCCTTTAATGAGAATACTTCACAAAAGAGATGGTATTACAGACTTCATCATTATTTTGCAAAACTACAGTGAAGCGGTTTACTATACCTTGGATGGGAAATAGGATTTGCATCCAAATGGGCAAAATTTCAGGCAACTAAAAGTAAATACTGAAATACTGCCTACATAGCTGGTGCGATAGACTGGCAATTGTTAAACTTGGCTTCCCACTGTGTAAATTTATGGCTACAATGAATTTTTCTTATGTTCCAAACAGTTCAGATGTTTCTGATATGAGAGGAAAATATTTCCTAACAGTTAAGACAAGCTGGATTCCTAGAACTTAGTACAGTATCCACCAAATGTAAGAAAAAGATTTCAGTTAGGCTTCAGTTAGGCTGGGAAGATCAGGTTCTTGTTTCTCCTAGTGATCTGTTAACATAAAGCAAGTAGTCATTTAACCTTTCCCTACCTCAGTTAACTTCTCTGCAAAATGGGAGGGCTGAAGTGTAATTGCTTAATAGTTTCAGAAATGTTGCCATCTTGAGTGTCAGAATGCAGTAAAAGCTACTGTCTTAAACAATATTCATTGAAAAGACACGGCAGTGTTTTTCACCTGGGATTGTCAGAAGATGGAGCAGTCAACGTTTATGAGTTTTTACTGTAGCTGTAGAACATAAATGATGACTCACTTATGAACTTTCTTTAAGGACATTTAAGTAGAGACATTACCTGTAAACAAGAGTGGTGATTGTTCTTAATCTGTAGCTATTGAAAAAGTGTAATGAAACAGGTTTTAAAACTCCACCTCCTAATCTGTCTTGCGTAGCATCCAGTTCTGTCTTTGGATCCCACAAGTTCCATTCAGTCCATTTAGGTTCAGGAATGTTCTTAAAGAAATCTGGCTGCAGGACTGTGACTCTTTAACATAGGGAATGTATCCACAGGTATAAAGTATTTTTTAAATCATTGTGCTGAAATAGAATGTCCTTCTGCTTCCAGACAGTTTCTTCAATATCTTTTTTTCTCCTTTCTCAAGGGAAAAGGCATGACTATCGTAGCCTTGGCTGGCCAAGTCCTGATGAATGCCTGAAACTCCGTAGGGTAGAGCTTACAACTGTAGCGAGCACATGGCTTGCTGTTTCTGCTAAAAACATTGAGTAAGTATCTTGTGTATGAACCTTAAATAAGTTACTCTTACAAAGCAAGATAGTTACCTGGCCTTCAGTGTGCATAAACTGAAGATTTTAGTATTCTTTAAAGTAAGAAAGAACTGCCAGGAGTTCCGAGAAGTTTGAAAATATTATGTGGCATTTCATCAATAGACTTGCAAAGAAAAGTGCAAGTGCAGATGGAAGATACGCTTTCTTTTGCTCCTTGAGCTACTCAAATGAGTTCCTGCCAGGTTCTGGGCAATTAACACTTACCTGAGAACTTTGTAATGACTCTTCTGTTTTCTTCTCATGACTGATTCAACTTATTTTATGGTCTTTGTAGCATTACAGAACACATTGATTTTGCCACGCAGCTGCAAGAACCAGCCATGGAGCCCCTTTGTAACCCAAATCTACCAGCCAGTATGCATACTTTGGACCATCTGCAAGGTGTCTCTAGTCGGGCCAGCTTGCATTACACTGGAGAAAGTCAGCTGAAAGAGGTATGCCAGAGTTGAAGGCTGTCACACAAAAATGGCCATACCGTGGCAGATTCAAGGCATGTTTAGGTCAGTGTCCTGTCTCCAGAAGTGACCTTCAGTGAGTGAGTGCAGGGATAAAACTGTAAGAACAATGCAAGCCAAAAGCAATATTTTACCAGAATGTTTTCCTAGCCATCTATGATCTGGCCTGAGGGAAATCCTAAAACAGCATTAGTTTGTTTGTATTTATAGGTCTTGATGGATGAATTGGTGAAAGAAAGGTCCAACTAAGCATACATAAATTTCTAGCATTCTTAGTATTCAGTGCCATGGAGTTATAACAGTGTGTGATGATACAGATAGTTTTAACTCAAGATAGACAATGATCATAGAATCATAGAATCGTTAAGGTTGGAAGGGACCTTTAAGATCGTCTAGTCCAACCATTTTAAGATCATCTAGTCCAACCATAAATGTTTAGGTTGGAACAGGTTACAGTGTTTGTAAAAGGCTGGCAAAAAAAGCAACCAAGTGAGGGACATCTCTTGCCAGGCTCCAGCATCTAAGCACTTGTTCTTCCCCTTCCACAGGTGCTACAGAATCTTGGCAAAGACCAGTACTCACCACAGTCATTAGAACAAGTTGGTACTCGAATAGCCAAAGCTTTGGAAAAGGTATGTGTAAATGAGAAAAATGACAAGTCTGGGCTTACTGCTCGTGACTGATGTAGTGGTCAATCCAGTCTCAAACCACATGTATGAAATCCCAGTCAAGGAACTTATTAGTAAGTGGACTAGGGATTTGTATCTATTCGGCATCTGTAATGCCCTCACAGGTATTTTGTTGAGCTATATCCTGTGCTTACACTGTCAAGTGCCTTGCATATCTCTCTACTAAAACTTAAGCTTGTCAAATTTCCCAGTTTCCAGCCCTGTAGCGAGCAGTATTGCTGATTGTTGATACATATTAAACTATTTCAACAGTTCTCAGCCCTCCACTTTCTTTTTGTGCTACATTGACTTGGAGCTTATGGAAAGTTGAGTTAAGCCATGGCTCAGCTCTCCTGTTATGCTCCTGGCACGCAGCGGTCAGACAGCCGACAGGCAGGGTTTTCCTCTCTTCTCTGCGTACTGCCTTTTACCTTGTGCAGTGTTGGGCTGAAGTGTCAGATGAGCTCAGGCAGAGGTATGGCACTATGTGCAAGGTTGCACTTCCTGTTCTCCCCAGAGAAAGCCAAGCTTCCTAGCTAGATTCAGGCTGCTGAGGACCTCAGCTGAGGTCCTTAGGAGGAGATGATTAGGGACATAATTTTACCAGCATCTACGAGGTACATAAGGATGCAGGGATTGTTGTTACATGTTTACAGCTAGTGGGGAGGGTATCCCAAGCTACTATAGAAAAGAGGGCTCGGCCCCTAAGTGCCCCTAGCCTATTGTACCAAAAGCCATCTGAGGAACTTACTGTGCTTTGAAACTAAAGCCAGTATAGCTTTGTCATTCCCAGAAGGTAAAAACGTTACTCTTGTGCTCATGTTACAAGACTTCGTTTCTTTTTGCTTTAGAGGTATACTAACTTTTTCTCTTACATGCTACAGTTCCCCCTGCACCCAGCAAGCTTTATCCAAATCAGCTGAAAACTTAGCGCTGAGACCAGAAACATAATTCTCAGTAAGGCTACTTGTGTTGAAAATAAAATGCAGTTCTTCTACCAGTCTCATTCAGTGTTCACAAGAGCTAATCAAACAAATCAAGATGGCTACTTATCTAATTGCATATGTGAACATAAACATTCATTTGCTGTATCTGAGTCCACAGAATTCAAGCACATAGTATTTTCCTTTCTAACACGTGACGTGGGAGTCAGCCAGCTAGAGGCACCAAACTTAATCAGCTAGGCTTGTCAGACTTCTGCTTGAGCTGCATCCCAGAGCATCCTTTCTCTTTCCAGTGACTACAGAGAGCCTACAAGTCCAATCAGCTGACTTAGCTAAATTTTTTGCTTTATGTTGGGTAATGTGTACAGGCATCTAGATGCTCAGCATCAGACAGCTTGTGAGAAACTGTTGTGGCTGCTGAAACTGTTCTTGCTGTTTAAAGCTATTTAGCTGCTATGCCTTTCTTAAGAAAATGATGTTGCATTTGAAATTTGTGTTTCATTTGGCAATCTCATTTACCTGGCTATTGCATGTATGTTGTTAGATAAGAAACTTTTTGCTGCTTTGAAATAGTTTAATGCTATTTTTAAGTGTAACACCCTTTACCTCAATATATCAAATAAATTGGAAGAGTGAAAGACAGGAAGACTGTTCACTACAGGTGTTTACATGACTGTTTTTTGTGTTCTTCTTTTGCCAGAATCAGACTTCATGGGTCCTCTCTAGCATGGCAGCCCTTTACTGGAGGGTAAAAGGCCAAGGAAAGAAGGCAATTGACTGCTTACGGCAAGCATTGCACTATGCACCCCATCACATGAAGGTGTGTACGCGTGCCCACTACTCAGATGAAATAATGTTTTGCTTGTCACAGTAGACCATTCACAGACTATTGTTAAGGCCAACACTGTGTGTATATAGTGTCTATAACGTATTAGATATTAGCTAGTTGTGGTGAGACCTCAAGACTTTCACCACATGTGTCATGTGGACTGTCTCTTTCTAAAAAAATAATAATTAAAAAAAAGACAACTGCAAAAGAGATTCAGTGGAATTCCCTGCACTTCAGTGGGTTTGACACGTCTCTGAGCGATGCAGGCTTGAACTTCCTCCTGTTATGTAGGACTTTGAATCTTCATCAGCCTTTGTCTGGACAAGTCTTCTAACCTAAGATGTGCACAGTGTATTTTCTGGTTGTACTTTTAAAGAGGGGAGTGTATCTTCTGGTTGTGCTTTTAAAGAGGGGAGGAGGTGATATCTAAAGGAATAACATAAATGCTTAGATCTTAAGTGTTTGGGCTATCAATGGCAGCTGGGCACTAGTGCCTGATTTTGTGCAGCAGTTCTGTGCTTTACTGAAAAAAAGGCAGTACTTTGGACATAGTCTTCTGTTTAGTATTTCAGTTGACTAAAGTGCTTTGCACCCTTCACCTTGCCTCATGGTATGCTGAGCATTATAATGTCTATTCTTATACACCGAGATCCCCCTTGCAAACTAATAAATGCAATATGGGCTTCTCACTCAACACTGCAGATTTCACTATGGGACCTGAGCAACAAATTGTGCAGCACTGCAAAATGCATACTCCTTTTTGAATCTTGGTCTTAAATCCTTTTCTGAAAATCAAGAGACAAAGTATTTTAAACTCTCTAGGATATTATTAGGAGGATTTAGCCATTAACAGTAGAAGTGCCTCAACTCAGAAATGCACATCCTATGTATCTATGTCCCCTATAATTTCGTCTTTTTGCACTTGTCCCTTTAAAACAAGGTTGGAACTAAGATCTAATGCAGCAAGCTCTTGTTTATGTATTTCTTGTATCTGTCTTTCTGTGTAACTGGAAATGGTTCCTCAGAAATGGAGCCCTTAGCTGTGTGACTTGTAAGGGTCAGAGTGTGGATTGGAAACTACAATTTGGCAAGATTATGGTGTAGTAGTGCTGTTTTCTAGAAATGTGATAAAATGTTGCTTGGGACTGGCTGGTTGTCTGAATTTGTGCCTTGTTTTTGTCCTCCATACTGAAGCTGCCTCCGGAGAAAACTGTGCGTCTTGTTTGTAAAGATACAGCTGCAACTTGAACTCAGACAGAGTTAGCACTGAATTAACAGCTATTTAGTATTTTGTTTTATCCTCCTCTTTGGTTTTATGCACTCTGGCTACTTTCTCTTGCCTTTTCTCATGTAAATAAAAGGTAATTAATTTTCCTGTGGGCTGCTTTTGTGATTCTGACTTCCATAATGTCTGCTTTGCAAACATGAATGATGTACCCACCAAAGGCACTCCTTGCCTTGTGGAGGTCAAAGAGGCAGAGATCAAATACATCCAGAATTCTTTATTGTCCTGTTGAGGGCACCTAAGACTTGTTACTAAGCAGTATTTTGTCCTTTGAAGGTGCAAAGCCCAGCTCCCAGAGAATCTGTTACGGCTGTCAGGGCTCAACAGTTTTGTCAGTCAGACAAGGTCACAGTCTGGAAATCCAGGAAATAAAAAACATACCATCAGTGACTAGCTGAGAAAATTTTATTTATAGCTGTTATCCAGCATCATATAGGAATTCTGTGGTAGAGGCAGGATAAAACACAGTGCATCAGTTGCAGTAATGGTTAGACCCTTTTTTCACTTCCCTGCTGTCCCCTTTTGTTCATATTCCTTCCCCTTTTATGCAGAAGTTGAAGGAGGATGGTCAAACAAAACAGTTTCTCTTGTCTCTGAGAACGCATCTCATCTTCGGGGAGAAAACTAGTGCAAGAGCATCTTAAAAAATAAATGTACATACCAGACCCTTAAGTGAGTTAATTTTTGAGTTGTTTGTGCAACAGAAGCATTTGTCACAATTGTGAGCAGATGTGTGCATGTGAGGTTTTTTGTTTTTAACTCTGGTCCAAATGCCCTTTTTTAGTAAAACAGGTCTGGCTAATCACTTTCAAAGTCGCCAGATAGCGAGTGAAGCGGGTGGTAGCCAAATGAGAGTGGCCAGGTAGTGAAGTCTTGTTTGTCTTGCTGATTCTGAGACAGTTTCAATGAAAAGAACCTCACTGTTTGTCACTTGCTCTTCGCTTTCAGGATGTACCACTAATAAGCCTAGCAAACATCTTCCACAATGCAAAACTCTGGAATGATGCCATCATTGTAGCTACCATGGCAGTGGAAATAGCGCCACACTTCGTGGTTAATCATTTCACGCTGGCAAATGTCTACGTAGCAATGGTGAGTGTGCTGTCACCCCGTTATGTCTGTGTTTGGTACAGTATATATATGTATATGAAAACCTTATTCTCACAAATAATTTTGAAGGAGCAGCATTCAAGAAATTGGGGTAGTATCAACAAGAAAGAATATTTTTTGAATGCCAAAACTCTTATTACTCATTTTACTACTCATTTAGTACTTGAAGGCCAACATTTTTATAAGCTGGCTTCAGAATGCTGTCTGCAAAGCTTTGTTAAGACAGTAGCAAGCAATTTGTAATTTGGGTTGGCTGCCCATCTAAACACAGGATATTTTTATAATACTGGAAAACTAATGATAAATTTGGTCTCTATCCTGAAGAGCTGAGCTTAGCATAATAAATAAAACCCAGGTCACAATTGTGGTGAACACACACACAAGGGAAGTTTAATTTCAGTATCTGGATTATCAACACCCAAAATAATTTACCGATTAAATTCAAATTTCTTCATACTGTTTATGTATTCTGATCTGCCATTTCGCTTTCAGTGCTTACTCGGAACACAAAACATTCATTCCTTTTATCTTATTAATGCTGGATTGGTTCTTGTTTGTTTCATCCTTATCTTTAACAGAGCCAGTATATTTGAAGGGTAAAAGAGGCACTGTTAAACTGAGACGTAGTTGATATATATGGCTGTGTCAAAAGTATTTTCAATTACATATGTTACTGTGTATCCCTACCAGTTTTCATCACTTGTCATAGATTTGTCCTTAATGTTTCGCTCCTGTGGTTGAGGGGATCACAGGGCAAGTTGAGCAGGTAATCATGTATTATGACTATCAGGGTTGAGTTGAAATGCACGGCGCTGTCAAACACACAATGGAAGCAAACTGAAGAAAGGCATGACTTTGTTCTATTAAGGTATTACTTCTGACAATTGTTTGAAAGAAATGAAGTAGAAATTCGATGCTTGAGTTGCCAATGTCTTTTTAAAGTTAGCACAGTCCGTAAGGATAACTTCATTCTCCCTGGATCTGAGGGATTTGTCAATGAAGCCCCATATTCGTTATAAGAAATGACTGTAGCAAGAGGACGAAATTTATCTTCTGGATCAAATTATACTAACGTAAAGACAAGTTAGTTTATTTACGTCATATTTAACCTGCTGTATTTGAGAGCTGACTGACCAACAGGTTGTAGAAGATGTCATGCTAATTAATAGTATAGCATTATAGACACCAACATTCCTTTATTTACAAAACTTTCAGTAAGTTGCCTTACAAAGGGGAAACACTTGGCCCTGTTAAGGCCTGAGAACTTTGGATGGATGCTATAGAAACTATGGATGTGGGAATCTAAAGGAACATGAAAATAATATCAGATCACAGCAAATGTAAATTATTACATCTAAAAATGGAAAAATCTGATTCTTGTTTTCATTGCTGTTTTTCAGTGCTCCCACAAACTAATATGGGATTTTCTGTGAAATTCCTGTTGAAACTGCATTAAAATACACTTTTTTAAAAACAAGAGTTTACAATCCACGTTGATCTAGTTAGTCTTTATAATGTGGCTAGAAATTAATATTATCTCTACTGTACAAATAAAGTTACTGAGAAAAGGAACTTAAGAGAACAAAAACGGTATTGGAAGTGACTGGAAACCCCAGAATGTTTTGGGTCTTTTCCCCTCTTGTTTTTCTTCTAATACACTGTTGGATGTTGGCGTGCTTTCCTAGTTAATAAAAAAAGCAGGGTGGCATAGGTGATGAGATTTCAGCTATATAAAAACAGATGTTATTTCAGCATGAATACTTCTTACTAGCATCCTGGGGTCCAGCTTATCAACTGAAATTGTCTAGCCTACTGTATGCTATTTAAGTTTTGGGGTTGTTTGTTTTTTTTTTCTTTCTTTCTTTACTTTGAGTAATCTTTTAAAAAGAATTTCAAGTTGTTTCTAAAAATGTTAGCTTTTCAGCAAAGTTGACAGTTTTGTATTGTCCAAGATTTTAAAGCTTTCATCTAGGCAAATTCTGACTGAAATTTGTTTTTAAAAGTTACTTTTACAGCAAGAATGCAAAGATCTACTATTAAAAGGAAAAGGAGAGAACATTGGTCAGTAATGCTCAGCAGTGATATGATTCCCTTCCATGGATTATGCAGAACTGGGTCATTAGCCCAAGAAGACATCAGAGTTATTTGGGGAGAGGGGAAAAAAAATCCTAAAGCACAAGGACTGGTTGGGTTACTTTTGTGCATACCATACTACTCAATTACTTAGGACAGGAAAGTCATAGAAAATGTGTTTAGTGTTTTTAGAACTGATTCTGCAATCTTCTCTCTTTCTTTACAGGAAGAGTTTGAAAAGGCGATGAAATGGTATGAGTCAACACTAAAACTTCAGCCGGAGTTTGCCCCAGCAAAGAATCGAATCCGCACCATTCAGTGTCATTTACTTATGAAAAAAGAGCGACGGTCTCCTTAGAGATCAGCATCTTTCTTTTTTAAAAATGTCATTATTCTCTATTCTGCTTTTAAGTGTGCTAAGATAAATTGACAAATCAAAATTTTTAACAAGACTTTTAAAAAGAGATGGGATTTGGATCAAGGGTTCTTTTATTTTTTTTTTCCTCAAATATAGGAGCATCTTCGGAAAATATATTTCACAGACCATAATTTTAAAACATCCGTGTAAATATTAAACCAAGAAACTTCCATGAATCCATGACCACCTGTACCAGGACCCAGGCACTGTTAGTTTTTCCTTAATGCTCAGATTGGCGTCAGCATCCAAAATAACTTGCTTCATGTCTTATAATCTAAGTCAACGGAAATGCAAAGCACACACCCGTACCAAATAGTAAGAAGAAATAATCAGCAATTCATCCCTGTGAAGCTCATGCTTTGTCCAGTCTTGTTCACTCCGTACCATATTACCTGCTTTTTTGGAAGGAGAGGGACAGGATTTTAAATGTTTATAAAAAAAACATTAGGAACATCAAGCATTTTTGGAATTCTTTATTTCTGTTGGGGGATGAGGAGGAAATGGGGAGGAGGGAACAGCAGGACACTAAAGTCAAAGTGTTTTTTAATCTTACTTGCAGAAAAAAAATGGTAAAAATCCCAATAAGACGTTTTTATATTTGTCTGTATATTCATAGCCCTCTGCCTCCCTGAGTGGTTGATTTACTAATTCTTTGTTCACTGTATTTCTAGCCATTTCGGAATAAGGTGCAAGTTTATGCTCACTCTGAGCCATACTTTCAGCTGCCGAGGAGGAGGAGGAGGGAGGCGGTGTCAAGGTATCATCAGCAAATAAGTCAGGTGGAAGATTTCCAAATCAGTTCTCTCTTTGGTTGGTGGAGGACTTGATTCTCCAGACATCATTGTTGAATCAACAAGGGCACATATTTGAAATAAAATAAATTGTTTATGAACAAATCACAGCTTCTCCTCTAATGTGTGTGTCATGCGCCGTTTGCAAGAGTCTAGGCCTGGGGAGCTACAGCCTTTCCTCAGGAGCAGACAGAGCTGGGAGGCAGGAAAGCCTTTAACACTCCTGATTAGACAATGATTTTCTGCATATCCATGGAAAATTCCCTGCACGTCTGTGCCTGACTCCTTTTCCATAGCAGGAGGAAAGTTAACTAAATCAGCTGTCTGTCATGTAATCTACCCTCCAGCTTTTAGTGCTAAACATACTGCTTAGTGATTCTTTTTAAAGAACTAACAATGTTTATGAACTTACTCTTTTTTTTTTTCTCAATCTTTCATCTTTCACTGATGGCAGTGTGGAAAACTATGACGTCAATGTAATTTTTTAATACTGTAACTTTTTACTTCATAAAGGGATCGCTGAATATTTTTATATATACTTGAAGATGAGCAGTTCCAATTACCTCTGTTTTATTGCAAGTAATTTTTGTTCATCTAGAAAGCCTGACAGGGGTATGAGCAAGTAGTACTGTTGGGTAGATTTTTATTAAAAATGGATGAATGTGTTAAATTTTTTGTCAACGGAGCCAACAGCATGTCAAATTTTATTCCCTTCCCAAGGCTACTTGAAGGCTGGATGTTGTTGACTGGAGGCAGGTGTAGCTGTATCTGTATAAACTCCAAGAGTAAGATCACTTTCTGGAAGATCTGATACGCCACCGCTAGGATCACAGACTGGGATAATGAATTACAGAGATTTCTCACATACAGGTGTGAGAGGGGAAACCAGTAAGGCAGGCACAAGTAAATGGAAAGAAGTTCCATTTGAGCTAGAAAAAAGTTAGAGCAAAGGCTTTTCCTTGAACTAAAGCAATATGCAGAGAGACTGCTTTTATTCAGTTTCATTAACTAATCTGCTTTACTTTTATAGTGGTTGATAAATACTTGGGAGTCAATTAAATATATTTGGTAAATCTTCCATTTCATGTGCTAGCTTTAAAGTGCAATATGCAAAAACTTCTCTTGGTACCGAGGATCCACCTTACTACTTGGTTTCCTAATGTGTCATATGGTCAAATCAAGTGATTGCCGCATGCTGAACTCTTTTCTACTGCATCTGTCTCACTGATGATAGCAGATGTCAGTATTTAAGTGAAGAGTAAGGCTGGTCCTTAAGAACCTGAAGCAGCAATATGTGGAGCACAGATGGTCATCCTTGGCTTTGACAAAAGATAGACTTAAAATAGACCTCTGGATTACCAAGGAACATGCTCATAGACAGCACTGATGGGCACTTAAAATAACCCATTAGTACTCATGTCAGTTTACAACTTTCTTACTGTGGTATTTATTTATTTTTTATTAAGAAATGGAGTAAGGTGCACTGTAAACCAACATCATACAAAAGGCAGGAACACTAAGTTTTGTGTGCGTGACCATACTATAGATTGGTATTGCCACCAAGGAGATAGCAGGCTATTGTTGTTCTTGCTCTGTTTGCCTTTCCAGAGAACCTGCACTGTATAAATGGTTCTTGAAAACTGCAGTAGTGTGACTTCATAGAATTTTTTTTCTTAATCTTGTTTAAGTACTTTAAAGGAATGTGTGCTGCCTTACTCTCGTAAAATTTGTATGTACAGCTGTTCATTTGCTACTTGGCTACTGTATGCTGTATCTGCCATACAACTAATTTTGAAATAGTCCATGCTTCCCTCTTAACTGTATTTTCAGAAATTTTAGGTAATTTCTCTTAAGTGTAGTGCCGAAGCAGTACGTAATACTGAAGCAGGGAAGCAAAAAGATCTACTCGAGCATAAACTTGCCCGAACGCTAGCAATAGAGTGTGTATCTTAAAAGATTTCACCCACTGATGAATCTGCTGGGGAGTGCTGGCTCCCGCCTTTGGAGAAGGTAAATGGGAAGACTCTCCTTTCTCATCTCCGTGTCTTCAACCCTCCTGTATAAATGCAAAGAATGGTGGGTTTGAGTGGTTTGGCTGTGTTCAAATGTTAGTCAAAGAAAAGCCAATTATGCTGATCTTACGAACAGAAGACAAGTTAGGCAGCATGTTGAAAGTGAAGGTGGTGAATTTTACGGAGCAAAGGTGCAATTCTCTGCAGGGTGAGCTAGCTATTTAAGGATGACATTCATCTCCTTCCATTTAAGCTATTTTAAAATAAGCTAAGGTAGTTGTCTAGGCTCTATCTTCAGTAAATGGAAAAGATTATTATCTTGAGAGGGTGATCCACCCTCGCTGTTGTAGAGTGTGACAAATTGTCTCTCTGAGCTGCCTGTTCCTTTCCATTGACTGTTGGAGGTACCTTTGACCAACTGAACTTCAATATGATTTCTAATAATGAGACTTAGTAACTCATTTCATATTGACTGGCTCTGCTAAACATATCACCAAAGTAGTCTAATTTAGGGATGACATAACCGTAGGTAAATGGCAAAATCCTCTCTTCTCCAAAAAAGTTTTTTCTCAGTTGTTTTCAGAGCATACCCAGAAATGAAGTATAGGTGGGAAAAAGTCTCCATTTTTTTGCAGATAGCATCATGCTCCTGACATCCAGGAGCTTTTGAGGGCAAAAGCTACAAGAATCGGAGAATCAGACACTTCTGTTCATGGAGTGGTGGTTTTGATTCACCATTGATGGCATAGTTGCACTAGTAAGGGCTGCACTGATGCCATACGAAAAAGAAAGCCCCAAAATCCTGTGTTAGCACCCAATGTGACCATAGCATCACATTCAAACAACGGATTTTACAATGCAATGGAGGCTGAGATCTTAATTTCCATCACCTGTGGATGCCTTCCATCACCTATGATGGCCCACTTTTGTAACAGACAAAATGTTAATCAGCAAAGTTTTCTGATGGAGGTTAGAACCTTTCCCCATTCTCTAACCCTCCCTCCTTCCCTCCTACAGGAAAAAGATTAAAAACAAACAAAAAAAAACCTCCATAACCTCTCCCTAACAAATGTATGATATGGACAAAGATGCTATATTAGCTCTGTTGCAGTATTTTGATGCTTTTGCTTCCTGTGATTTTCAGTAGCTGCCATGAACTTCTCTGGTTAGCAATTTAGGACCTCTTGGGTTTAGACCTGCTTCATGAATAGTAACGTTCCTACCCTTGTAGCTGTCCTCCCATATGACTTTGGGCAAGGCATTTCCCCTCCTCCCTGTACCTCTCTTCCTCCCACGCGCTGTCTGATGTCTTTTTAGAACATATGGGGGTTTTTGGAGCTGGAATCATTGCTGTTTATGTCTTTGTATGAGAAACAGTTGTAGCGCCAGAGAATACAAACAGTAGCAATGCAAATTAAAAACAACTGCGTGGAGACCTACAAAGTGGGGAATAGGAAGAGTTTAATAGTCTCTGTATCAGCACTGAAAGAGTGAAAATGCTTTAGAAGAACTTCCCTTGGCATTCAGAAAAATGCATGCTCCTTCTCTTCTCCAGATCTGCTGGATGTTGTGTGGCAGGTTCAGGGTGGTCCTGTCTCAAGCATTACTTAGAGGTGTCCTTCTGCAGTGCTGCAGGTTGCCTTGATTTCTTAGAGGACCAGCTGGCCATGTTTGGGTCAACAACACTCTCTTGAAAGAAACGTCCCCAAAAATTAAGCTTTGTCTCTTGTGGGGTTGCTTTTGTTGATTGTTTTTCTTCTCTTAATTTGCTGAATGTACTCAAGTGTGCGCCAGTATTGAGTCAAACAAAGCAAATGGGTCTACAAATACTGAGGCTGATGAATTTGTCATCAAATTCCTGTCAATTTGTCATCTTCTTGCTGAAGTCTGATGGCCTGTCACCTGTGAAAGCCAACAAAAGGTTGTCCTGCAAATGACTACCAGGAAAGGACAGGCAGTGAGCTTAAAGGCAATTTATTTTTATTATTATTTTTAGGGAATCTGCACAAGAGTGATACAACCTATAATCTGTACATACAATGTTAGGAAAGTAGAAGTCTGAATTAAATGAGAGGGTTCTCATACTTTAAGCTTTTCTCATTTTTAAGTATTGAAAAGCTCAGGATTGATTAGGAACAGTGTTTTGATAAGGCTGACTGCTTAAAAAAGCCGCCCCTTGAACAAGTAGTTGATTTTTATTAATCTTTTAAACCTAATGATCTGCTTCTGTGTTCCACAGCAAAAATAATAGTAACTGAGTTCAGTAGTCGCAGGGGAGGCGCAATGACAGTGCCACAGAAGGAACAGTTTCAAATACAGGTGAGCGTCGGTTAGCTTTGTGCTATTTATAATCTAGGAGGATTGTCTTAAGGTAGGTGTTTTGATTTGTTGAGTTTTTTTTCTTTAATCAAGTTTCAGGCTGCTCCTTCCATGTTCAGTCCCTCAGAATCAGGTTATTACTAGTCTAACAGTTTTGCTATTTATATTTATTTGTGCCCACGGCATGCCAGGTGTTTCACAGAAGAGCCAGTCTCTGCTCTGAAGGGTGCACAGCCCCAGACGTCGGCCCACAGTAGACTTTTCAGCAGTTACAGACTTTGTCTGTGGAGCCCCTTCCATGGCCAGGGATCAGACGGCTGTTCGGTCAAACCTTCTGGCTCCAGTCCTTCCACAGTAACACCACTGCTGGTTTTAAAATACGAGCAATCCGCATTTCTCTGAGAAGACTACTCTGCCAAATCAAGCAGTCATCGTTCTAGTACAATTTAATAGAAAACTTTCAAGCTGAAGTTCTGCTTTTTGATCCAATTTTGTCTTCTCTCTATAATTGTCTAATTCTATTGTTGTTTTTTAAAAAAATAATTATTACCCAGAGCTGCAGATGTTACAGATTACAGTATGATAGCATGAGTTACCACTATGTCTTATGAGTGCCTTTTGCCGTACCCTGTCTTGTGATCCGTGTGCTGAGAAGCAAAGAAGTAATATTTAAAAGTTATTAAGAGACACTAACTTGTGGGCAGATGCAATCCAAACAAAATAAATGGATGGAGGAAGCCCAGATGAACCCAGTTTTATCCAGCTGCCATGCAAGGAACTAAGGTAGGAAACTGTGTTCTCTGCAAACAGGGAAAAGAAAACAGGCTTTAGCAGTGAGACACTCGGAGGAGGGAGAGAAACCTCCAGGTAAGAGTGAGGAAGCTGAGGGTCCTGCTTTTGTAGCAGCAGTGACTGTTTCTGATTGCAGGACCAGACAAGGTAAAAAGGGCAAGGAGGTGGCCTGAGTGGATGGTTTCCTCTGGCTGCCTGGAAAAGTCAGAGAAGAGGAAGGACATCTGAGAAGCTGTGAGTTGATGCTGCAAAACTGTTGCAGACAGTGGGTCACCTACCATTGACACATAGTCCTCTGCATGTTCAGATGTGCTGTATGTCCTCATAGTCTTTGGAGGACAAGAGCTGCTCAGCCTCCCCAGCCAGCGGGGGCACGGGTGCCAAAGGACAAATATAAGCACAGAAACATCCCCCAGACGATGGGACGATAGCTCCCAGAGCATCCTCCCAGCTCCCAGTGCCAGGGGAGGTCCCTGAGCCCGGGGCAGTGTGCCTGAGAGTGCTCTGCCCTGCTCAACCCCTTGGTGCGGTGGCATCCCTCCCTTTGAACGTGGTTGTTTAACACTGCAGAGTTTTCTCCCATGACTTTATCAGTTCGTTTTCTAAATTGTAGACATTTTAGCATCCATGGTCACCTCTGGCAGGGAGTTCCAGGGTTTAGTTTGGTTTCCTGTGAAGAAGTATCTGTTTGTTTTGAACCTGGTAGTTTCGTGTGACGCTTCCTACTTCTTGGATTAGAAGAGTCCGTGAAGAGTTGTTTTCCCTCACCTTTTCCATTACGTGCTTATCTACGACATGCCTTTTTGACTAAAGCAAGGCCTGACTAGACTTGGTTTGGCTTTTAGCCTACTGGCTTTTTTGGGAAAGTAGAACACTTACTCAAAAGCGAAATTTGTTTTTATATATATAAGGCAACTGTACAGCATCTGCAATCTGCTTTTTTTCCAACTTTTCCACCTGCATTGCAAATACTGCTGGAAAAGAAAGGTCAGGATGTGATTCAGGTAACTGAGGTGTTAACACCAGAGTGGCCAATCTACAGCCCATACAGCAGATGCATCTTCTGTCCCACACACTCTCACCCTCTTTCTGGGTGCCCCGCAGGTGCAGTGAGGGCCATGTCTTGTTGTGTGGCACAGGGACGCACCTGCATGTGGGGCCATGTGAGGAAGAGTTTTCTACGCAAGCGGATGGCATGATGGCGTGTGCGTATGTCCCTAAGCATGGACGGATGCCCACATTCTCATAACAAAACGTACACAGCGCATGCCGTAGCTTCCCAGGTTACAGGAAGCTGGACAGGTTACAGGACACCTGTTTGCCGATCAGCTGATGATCTTGCATCTGACCATACAAGCTCGGTGGGGTCAAATGCTTTTTGAAAGACTTTGCACTAGGCAGCGTTGTCTGCCCTACCACACCAATATCCTTGCATGCCAGCATATGAATGCATTGGTGTACCACTATGAGAAACGACCCTGTGGTTAATTGTGACCACGGGGTATAAAATAAATCACCAATTCAGTCACTGAGCTGGTTCTATTAACTATTAGACTGCCATAATGAAAATTCATACTAAAACCTTTGTAATCTGTGTGTTACCTGTTGATTACAGTAGTGCCTTATGGTCTTTTTCAGTGAACTGAGAGAGGTGAATTGAATGATCTTCCAAACCCTAGTTAATTAATTCCTGACTGTCATCATAGGGTAATTTTAATTAATTGGAGCAGCTTGGTCAGCACATCACGTTGCAAGAGCTCTGCAAGGGTTCTTACCCTCGTCACTGCAGGTTTACATGGGCCTTCCTTTAAATATCTATAGTGACACCCCCCCTTGCACCCATACACAACAGCCATCCTTAGCAGGAACATCACTAAAAGCTCTTAAACAATTGCGTGGCTACAACCTGACTGAAGTCCTCTCCAGCTTCTCCAGCTGAGGCAGGAAGGATGGCATTTCCTCAGGAGCAGATCAGATCAGTGCAGCGCTGGTGCTGGTATCCTGACAAAGAGCTCTGTGTCCCCGTTCATAAACAGGGTATTCTGTGCTTTTAGAAACCCAGAGTGTTTCTTATGAGCCACTTTCCCCTAAAATGTTTCAAAGACATTTTGACCAGAGGAAAAAACAATTGGGCATATTTTAATGTAGGTAAGGCTTTTTTTCTTCAACTGGAGGACCTGCAAGAGAAGAAAGGAAGGAAAAAAAAAAAAAAAAAAGGAAAAAAAAAATCCTGAGTGGGGGTTTCCTTAGAAACTCTTCAGAAGAGAAGCCAGGACAAACCCCTTCTGTGCTGACTGTAGCTTCAACCTTCCTCAGTACTAGGTGGAGGAGTAGAGCCTGCCTATTAGCTATGTGAATCCAGGGACAGGGCTTTTATTTTCTGTCCATCTTTTTATTTATTGGCTTAGCCCTGAGCTTCCCCC
>RSEF01000005.1:22619709-22643211 GCA_003993805.1 Himantopus leucocephalus
CCCCCTTTTTTTTTTTTGAGTGACTGAGTGGCGGTTGTAGTTCCTTCAGTCTGGATATCATGCCCTAGCATATCACGTTACCGCAATTCATCTGTTCAACATACAACCCTTCAAGTTAGTGAAAAAGAAGAACAAGACTTTCTCAGGACTTTCTAATATTGTCAGCTTGGCACTAGGAAGTTTGAGAGGGGAATGAGAAGTGTGGATGAATTCATAATATTAGTTAAAAAGTTGATATTTAGTAGAATGGACAACAAGAGCACAGCGGGTAAGATGGAAATTAATTAATCCCTGTGACTCTCACTTCAAAGTGCCACCAGCAACCCTTGACTACCGTCTCATACCCTTCCTTGCACACTACTCCCGAGGTCTCCAGCAAAATGGATCCTGGCTGGCACAGCTTGGTTTTGGGGCAACTAGCAATGAGTGTTACTCTTTTTTTATTTATTTTTCTTAATCCTCCTAGGATCCTCCTTTACTTGCAGTGAAGTGGCTTCTCAGGGCTGTGGTCACCAGCTTTAGCTCCCAGGCACACTCATTTCTCTACGCCCCACTTTATCCACATCGCACAGCCCGACCACCCCTGTGAGCACCGCTGCCAGCTCTGGGCAAATGAGGAGACAGTGAAGGTCGAAGGAAGATGGGGCTCTGGAAAGAAACCAGGCAGTGGCAGCTGCCAGCATCTAAGTGCTTCCCCTGTTCCTTACCGTCTCCTCCAGCCTCTTAGAGCTGCTGTGTGGGAGGAAAGAGCAGCACCAGCAGCTGGAGGAAGGTGGGAGGAGTGGGAGAAAGAAGAGGGAAGAGCACCTGGGGGCTGAGAGCCAGCCTCGCTGTCTGCTCCCTTTCGCAGCCCCCTCCAGCTGTGCTCTTGTCACCCACCTGGTAGCCAAAGGGGCTGAGGAACAGGTAGTGGTGTGAGCAGTGGCTTGTGGGGTGATCCCCCCCACCTCCCTCACCCTTACCGTGTTTCTGCCTTTCTCCATGCCAGGAAAAGAGCCATTACTGATACCGAACCACTCCAGCACTATCATTGCCTTATTCCCTGTATCTCTAAGTTAATGAATGGGCAGCTGAAGCAAAGATGAGAAGTGCCCAAAGACAGTATTATTATTGCCTCCTCTCCGGACATATTTGGACTTGGATTGACGGTCCATCCAACTAGGAGCAGGTAAGAATTGTCCCATCCCGGTACACCTGTCCTATCCCACAGACTGTCCCAGTATCTTCCCTGGGGAATCCGTGCAATGCAAGACCCTCGCAGCCCCGTGTCAGTCTGGGAGCACCAGGTTTCCCGAGCTGCAGTCGTGCCCTTTGTCCCCCTCCTCTGCCACCTCAGTCTTGGTCTCCACTGACTTCTGTCTCTCAGGTCCCAGTTTTTGCCCTGCCTGTCTTTGTGTGCCAGCTTTGGCCCTGTGACTCCCCACTAGTGCAGTTTTGTGCCTACACCCCCACAGCACTGGAGCCCCCTCAATACCTATCCAGTCCCCTCTCTGCCCACCCAGGGGGCCCCTGCGTTGAGCCCCTCGCTGCTGATTCATGGCAACTGTCCTTCCCCTGTATTTCTTTCCCGGTTGGGCTTTGCCAGTGGGTCATTTCCCACTGGGGCAACGCGGCGACGGTCACGATGACTCCCCAGTACCCCCAGCTTCGGGGTAAACTCACAACCTGGGGTGGGGAGGTGTCATGTCGCAGATGCCCCTGTCTGGGGAAGGGGGTGGGGGGGAGACTAGCCAGCGCCTCTCGCTGGCAGAGGCAAAAGCTGCTCCTGCCGCAGCTCGGCGGCCCCGGCGGCGGGGGGAGCCCAGGGCAGGGTCGGGGGCGGCGGGGATGCGCCTTCCCCCCGCGCGTCCTGCAGGTGGCAGCCGGAGCCCAGCTTGGTGACGGCGGCGGCGGCGGCGNCAGCCGGAGCCCAGCTTGGCGACGGCGGCGGCGGCGGCGGGGAAGCCGGGCCGGGCGGGGCAGCGCCTCGCAGCCGGGCACCGCGGCACGGCACGGCACGGCACGGCCGCCCCGTCGCGTCCCCGCTGCCGCGCCTGGCCGTCCCTGCGCCCCCCCCCGCCTCCCCGGGCGGCGGGACCCCCATCCCTCCGGGCTGCCGGGGGAGAGGTGCCCGCCTCCGCCCCGCTGCCGGGCTCCGGCTCCCGTCGGGTTGTCCCTCTGCCGTGCTCGGCCCCACCCACCCACCCCCGCAGTGCTTCCCCGAAATGTGCTTCGTGGGTCCTCACACGGTCCGAAACCTCAGCAGCCTCCGCGGTCGGTGACAGGCTAGGTCCCCACAGCACCATCCGCCCCACGCGTGGGGCAGGGAGGTACGGGCCCCACCGGCCCGGCGATGCTCACCGCAGCGGCCAGCCGGCTGCCCCCCTCCGCCCAAAACGGAGCCGAGAGGGGGCTGCCCTCGGAGAGCGGCGCCCGCTCCCCTCCGTGACCGAGGTGCGGCCACCCGTGGGGTGCCCACTTCTGCCCAGGTTCTCCCCCTTGCATTTCGGGGTGGTGAGGGTGGGGGGTCTGGCACGTTATCAGCTCTTTTGGCGACGGAAGGCCCCCGTGGCGCCGCTGCGGGAAAACCAGGCTTTGCTGTGGTGTTTCTGAGACCCACCCTGCGTGGGGCTGCACACCGCCTCCATTTCGCCCCCCCTCCCCCCTCCAGGAGCAGCCGTGTGGAGGGTTGAGGAGCACTGAGTCCCGGGGGTCCCCGTCTGAGCTGCTCAGGGTGCAAACCCCGACTGGCCGGGGCGCCCCGCTCCCCTCCGGCCGCGCAGCGGGGCTGCCGGGCGCTTCCCGCCGCCGGGACGCGACGGGACGGACGAGAAGGGCGGGGGGGTGGGGGAACGGTGGCCCAGAAGCCAGGCTGGTAGCCCCCGGCTCCAGTGCCAGCTCTGGCTGCAGGGAAACCTCCCGCCTCGCCCCCGCCTCCCCGCCCGGCGACCGTCCCCGGGGGCGGCCGTGGCTCCCCCGCAGGGCCTCGGGCGGCTGAGGAGGGACCTTCCCTCCCGCCCGCACCGTCTGGAAACCGGGGCTCTTTAAGGCGGGGGATGCGGGAGCCGGGGTGCCGGGGGTGGAAACAGGGAGGCGGTGCGGTGTTAGCGGCGACCCCCACCCGGGCAGGCGGTGTCCGGCACTGTATTTCTGAGGGGTTCACCCACTTCAGCTTTAGATACCGCATGAGAAAGGTCTGCCCAGCAGGAGATTTCTCCTGTCCATCCTCACAGCCCACCGAAACGCTCCTTTGTGCAGGCTCACGCCGGTCCGCCCTTCGGGCTGCGCTGTGCAATTCCCTCGCCTTTCACTGTGGGTTGTTATTTTGGCCCAAACCTTAGTCACAGCTGGGCTAATCTATATATATTTCACGAATTTCACGATCTTTCCTTTCAAGTTGACCCTCCTTAGCTCCCTTACCAGATCAGTCCCTCACCTCTACGTGCCCTCCAGCTTCTCACACCAGCCTCCCTCCCAGAGCTCAGGGGACAGCCTATTTGCAGGGAGTTCCCTGCTCACCTTTCCTGCCTCCGGAGGAGGCACAGGCATTATCCAGCATCGCATCTGTCCTGAAATGTCTGTAATTCAGACCAGAAGCCACCTCGGGCTCTGTCAGCTTCAAACCTTTCGGGCCAGATTCAGACTCGGAGAACAATGACACCACTTTCTTCCAAACTGATTTAAATTCAGTCAAAAATCAAACAGAGGAGTCACGCTCAGGGCTGGGCTTGGCTCAGGACCTGGGAGGGAAACATCGGGGCTTCTCATCTGCTGGTCACCAGTCCCGCTGAGACAGGTGACGGCTGCCTGTTTGGAGACCTATAGAGGGGCAGAGCTGGAGAAGTGGTGCAAGCATCTCCACCTCAAGTCCCACCAGCATTTAATAGTCCCGGCTCAGCCCCCTGGAAGGTGATGGGAGATGAACTGGGATTTTGCCCCTGCAGGGTGTGGCACAGGCGCTAAAGGCTAAAGTACATAAGCTATGGCCACGGTGCGGACTTGTCCTGTCCGTGTCTATGATGTTCTTTAGTGTCTTAGGATACGTAGGGGACTGCAGTCTGCAGGGCTTTCAGTCTGCCCCCCATTTGCCAGCTTGAAATGCTCTTTAAAATGTATTAAAAAAAAAATCCAAACACTATTAAATGCAAAGAAATCATGAAAAACAACAAGGAACAAAAGCTCTCAATCCTAGCTGAGCACTGCACAGACAGGAACCTGCTCTGACGTACATGAGCACCCCATAGGGATTAACTCTCTCCTGCCCAACAAAGCCAGCCTTCTAGTTTCTACTTTGCAGCACATTTTGTGTGCTATAAATGTATTTAATCTAGCCAGATAGAGAGATTAAAAGGTACGGGCTTAGTACCTATCTGCAGTTACCTCCACCCAAAAAAACCTCCACAACCCTGGTCCAGGATTTTTCTGCCTCTATGACAGATCCAAAGAAATTTCCCTTGTGAAGCAGACACAAGAAATAGGCAGTAGAAGTCTAAAGCAAAACGAAAAGGAGAAGCTCTTGGAGTCATTTTCCCCTTTGCTTTCCTGTAGTAAATATGCAGAAGGGAGGCTATTGCATGTCTACTACCAACCAGTTAATATTTTGCTACCCCTTAACTGGGATTCCTAAAACCCTTTGCAGTCACTGCTTCATTCAGTCTCAGGTACCCCCATGTAGGAGATAGCTGGTGTTATTAACCCCCCTTATACAAAGAGGGGCAATGAGCCAGAGGGGGGACTTGTGTAAAGCCACCTTACAGGCAGTACCTGGAACACAAATTAGAAGGTGGGATTCTCAGTTTTGACTTTAACCTTCGAGTCAGGTTTCCTCCCTTTCCCAAACCTGCAGTGCCAGACCACTGCAGTATCAAACGTGCAACAGCATCCTCCATCTTCTTGCCATCTTTGGTACCATGTCAGAGCAGAAGGATGTGTAGCCTGCAAGGCTCCAGACCCTCGCCTGCCTTTCTAGGAGACTGCTGTTCAGAAAACTGGACTAGGAGATTCATGCTTTTGGCTATCTGTATTATCCTTTATTTCTGTAATGGAGCATCATTGCTGAGGAGGGAATTACGCAGAAATGACTTGCTTCAGGTACTGTGTCACTGCATCTGTCCCATGTTTAAGCACAGTGAGAAGGTCTGATGTTTTTCCCAATGTACCACATACTCCTATTCCATTTTTTTCCCCTGCATCTGTGGGCAATTCAAAGTCTCACCACGGGACCACCTGCACACGGATACAGCCCATAGCAGGTCTCAGCTGTGGCTGCAGCAAGAAAAATTGGGAACAGTGTAGAAGAATTTTTTCCATTGCCATGACAATTAAGGCATAGCATTGCCTAAATGAGCTTGTCCTTCTCACCATAATCAGCAAATTTTCAGTTCTCTGTTTTTTCTTTCAGGTCTGACTGGACACAACTAGTGTCTTGGGGTGCCTGACTGGTATCTGCATGAGAGATGTGTAGACATTGGTGCTCTCTTTCCCTGATAACCAGCGACCGTGGTACAGTACAGGACCTGAGCAAGAGGCTCCACAGCATCTGAGATGGCAGTGAAACTCCTATGACAGAGGGTAGACCCTTGGAGACAGGTAGGTCATAACAGCTATGATGTTTACCTTGGGAAAGCCAGGTGTAAAATATATACTAGTTTTCACTCTACTGCACCTAAAGAAAAAATACAAAAAAGAAACTGAAATTCCTCCCTCAAAAGAAAGGGGGGAAATGGCTTCTTGGGAAGAAGGGATTTATGGTAGGGAATTCCTCATGTTTGCACATCTGTTCTAGAAATGAAAAATGTTCACAAGCTTTATCCAATCACTCTACCTTTCTTAATTCTGGGATATTCTGAATCTATACTTTGACTTTATCCTAAAATGAGATAACACTAAGTTGAAGATGCTTAGTTAGCTTTGCAGGAATGTGGTATGAGATATTCAGGTGTTAACATGGTATGAAAAGTATGGTGGGCTGACACTGAATTCAAAAGCATGCCAGCAAGTTTCTGGCTGATCTTGCTGATCAGTTTGCCTTGTGTTTAATGTGTTTGTGCTCTCCACGCATCAGTGCAGCGTAGAAGTATTGGGGGCAGCACCATAGATGACATCCTGGACTTTTCCGAGCCTCTTGTTTTCCTCTTGACTGTGCCTAAGGACCTTGCCTTCCATGAGGGTCTGTCTAGGAGCAAGTGCAAAGTTTGAGAGAGAAGTCTCTGAGGGTATTGTGGCATGAGATGGGGGAGAAAAGAGGGAGAAAGCAGAAGCTGACAATCAGAATCTGAAAAAAACCCCACTATTTTCAGGCTTGTGTTGCTCAAAAGCCACTGTTCAGTGGCATTTGACCAGAAACAAGAACTTCTCAGCTAAGATCAAGCAGACATCAGTGTGGCTCAATGTTTCTTGAACACTACAGAGGAAGGTTTAAAATCCCTTTAGTGCTCCTAATTGCTTAACATTTATCTACCTCTAGAAAGTCCAACAGACTGGTTTTCATATTAGTTTAAATGTTGCAAGAACTTGGGTTTGAAACCTAAAACCTTCCTCCTTCATGGCCCTCCTGTTAGTGGTGAGATCACAGCATCACAGATCCTCTTAAGAATCTTAACTTAAAACCCCCTTCTTCCAGTCCTGCTCTTCTTGTCTCCATTTGCTAATTGTGAAACTTGATAGCCACAGACCTCACGCTAGAGCCTTACAGATCTCCAGATTATGCAGCCATAATTAAATTGAGGAGAGCAGAGGGAAAGGAATTAATATTATAAAAAAAAAAAAAAAAAAAGAAAGAAAGAAAGAAAGAAGGAAAACAACGACAACCTAACCCCCAGAAATCAAATCCATGACAATGAGTTTAAATGTATGGTATGTGGCCAGTGACATATGAGTCACTTGAGCCTATCTTTATAAGAGTAGCAAAGTATGAATAAAACACCCAGCTGGCATGGTGCCCCTGTCCCTGTAGATATATCAGAGCATAACAGCAGCCTTCGTTGCCAGCTAGAGGTTTATTGTCATCAAGACCAATAGAAATCTTAGTCCTGGTGCTCGGATAAGAGTCATCCTACACTTCATCCTCCTACCACAAGTCTTCCTCGGAGCTGTCTTCCATAGCTGTATTTCTCTTCATTGCCTTTACACCCCCATTTGATTGTCACGATCCCAAGAGAGTTTTCAAAAGAATTAATAGTAGGTACCTGGGTCTCCTCCTCTTGTAGTTACGTTGCCCACAACTCTCAGAGCTCTGCACTGCAGGTTCAACCTACACTTGCCTTAATGTTTCTGCGCTAACAGGGAAGCTGGTTGCTGCCAGCCAGAATTAACAATCCAATGCATGCCCATGAAGTCCTTTTTACGTAGTGTGACCACAGACCTTGGCCTGGCCCATCCAGGTTCTCCATTTGGGGACATGAATGTGGCCAATGCTGAAACATTGCACTTGGTCCCTGCAGTCTGGAGAGGTCCTCTGTGAAATGGAGATTGTGGTGTAATGGATATTGGCAAAGTCTTTAAAAAGGTTGAACTGACATCTGTCAGGAATGACGTTGGTTACGGTTGACTCTGCTCCAGCTAGCAGGATAGATTAGATAAGCAATACAGGTGCCCTCCAGCTCTTCTGCTCTGTGACAACTCCCTTAGAGCAGTTTCCACCACCATTAACTTCATGAGCCATCATAACCAATATGTAAAGAGGAGGCAAGCGCCTTTTTCTGTTTGGGAAGAGAGCTTGTAGCAAATTAGTGTACTTCCAAACCTCTCATTGTGTAGATACAGATATATCACAAATGCAAAACTTGGTACCCTGCCGTAACGGAGACCAGGGTCCATCTCATCCCACCCTTTATTGCCAAGGAGCAGACTAGAGGGAGGTCGTGAGGGCAAGATTAGTTTTCTAGAAATAGCTGGTCTTCTACTCTACGCCATTCTTTACCAGTGTGCTGACATTGCAGCCATGTTGTGCTAAAAGGTCAAATCCATTCAGTTCCCACGTTGTGGCTCCAGTGCCCGGGAGGCTCACACAGCACATATGCTAACTCACCCACACCTCCAGCCCCAGGTGAAGCAGACATTTCCCTTGGGGCTGAAAGCCTGGAAGAGGGAAGAGTTTGCATGAGGTGCCAGATGGACGGTGGGAGCGCAAGCCCAATTACATCACTCAAGCCGCACTCCTCAGCCCCTAATCCCCAAAAGATGGGGTCTCTTCTAAATGGGAGTAATGCACGAATTCCCAAATGAGTGAGGGAATTATGCAACTGTGAGGCAACTGATCTCATGTTCGTAGTGCCGGGAAGGCGAGGAGGAGCTCTCCCCCGCGTCTTACCCAAGCAGACAGTGAGTGGGGTTTCCTTAATGGGAATCCCTCCACTGCTTCTCCCCCAAATCCCTAGCTCGTGCGTGTGGGGTGTGCCGTCTGTGCCTCAGACAGGAGGAATGAGGCTGTCGACTTATTTTTCATTCAAAGGTTTAGCTGAAGACAGATTTGAACTCCACACCTATATTTAAAGGGAAGTTTTTTCAGCAAGTGTAGTAGGCTTAGCCTGAAATGCCCACCTCTATCCACCCCTCTCCCTCTGGGGAAAGAAGGCAGCTCGGTTCTGTTGCCTCTCACTATATCTGTTTGTAAGAAAGTTGTGAGGGAAAAGCTCAAATATGTGGGCTGAGCACTCCAAGATAAAAAATAACAAAACCATAAAACCACCAAGATCCTCACAAGTGAGCTGACAGCTTGAGCTGATGTTGGTGCAGACCAGTTGAGGAAGGGGAAGGGCTTTGTCCATTCCTGGCAGTGTGGCGTGTGTGTGTGCAGGGCAGGTTAAGAAAGACTCTAGTTGGGAGATCCCCCATGCTCCCAAACTTTTGAGCATCTTCCATCACCTAACTTTCATTTACTCAGCGTACAGAAGCGTTTACAAGTCTCACCTTACGGCTTCCCCAGATACTCCTGCTCTATCCTGCTAGGCAAGGTAGCACAACTTACACAGGTCAGACCAGAGCAGAAGCAAGAAAAAGCCTGAGGGGAGCATCTGCTCCCAGCGCTTTCCTACCTGTAAGGCCATGTCTGTTCTCTCTGCATGTGAGTGTGGGGGAAACTTGGTGCCTGAATAGGTTTTGCCAGGAAATAGGGGTGTATTTCCATGTACAGATCTGATAAATAAGTAACTGCCATAGTTGGTGAAGGCTAGCTCCCTCCTAGGAGGCCACAGAGGAAGGTGACCATCCCCGCCTGGTGTGGCCAGGGGGCGGGGCTGAGCCCTGACCAGGAGGTGGGGACAGGGGACAGGTCGTGGCCCTTCAGGAGTGGATTTCCCCAAAGTCACCAAGACACCCCTTTGGGGGAAGAGTTAAAGCCTCCCACACCAGGTGTCTGAGCGGCGAGGCTGGAGCCTCCTCTGCCCTCACCACCCCAGGAGCGAGAGACCTTTGGGCTGGGGCTGACTCGGCTCGGTAGAGGCCAGGAGGGGGACACCCCACCGGGCAACCCTGCCAGCACCCAGGGCCAGGCGGTACCGACGTGACGGCAAGGATCTGCCACCCTGAGCCCTGGGTGCCCCTGCCCTGGGTGGAGGCAGGGGCTGCCTGCTCGAGCCGCACGGCCAGACTGAGCGCAGGAGTGACTCTAGCTTGGAGGGGCCTTGAAGGCTGCTTGGGGTGTTTCCCCCCCCCCCCAACCATGCCGGGCCTCGGCTGGGGAGGGTGGCTCCGACTGATGTGTGTCCCTCCACGAGAGAGAGTAATAGGAAAATTACTGGGATTTCTGCTTCTGTAAACCATCCTGCCTATGAAATAGCTGAGCAGCAACATCGAGGAGAAAAAAATTGAAGCATCTTCTTGATCATATGAAGGGTGTTGTGCTAAGACGGAATAGCTGGCTTTGTGTCCCAGCAATGCCACAGACTCTCTCTATAGCCTTGGGTGAGTCACCCAACTTTCATTTACCCAGCTATAAAGTAAGTGTAAAGGGTTTTCTCCTTTTGTCTTTATTATTTTCTTTTTCTTCTCTTTCTCTCCGTTTCACACATTCAGCTTCTTGGGCAGTCTCTTAATACCAGGCATGTATAGCTCGTGCAGATCTTACTTGGTTGTTTACCTCCTCTCATAACATAAATGAAAATTCACTAATAAAATCCCTGTAGGAATACTGAGATTGAGAGACGTTATTTGGGGAAGGACAGGATGGAGGGGGAAAAAAAAAAAAAGGATTTTGTTAAAATGCAGACACTGCCCTTCCTAAGCCAGGCTGAGTTAGCATCCCAGAATTGAGTAATAAATGCTACTTTTTTCTGTGTCCATCACTGCTTTCAGTCATACGGAGCTGAACCTCTCTGCTGCAGTGTATGTTCTGTCCTCAATTAAAAAAAGGAAAAAACACAAAATAAAATAAACCCCCAATAATGTAATTCTTCTCCCACCGCCTGAGTCTCTGCACCAGGGAACTGTGAATAATCTCCCAGTGCAAACAGCCCCTTGTGTAAAAATAGCAACACAACTGCAAACTTCAGGGTAATCACTGCTTGATTTCAAAATATTTGTTCTGCTCCTGCCCTGTCCTTTATCTCTCAGGCCTCTATATGTCACTAAAGCAACATTTGACAGCTCCTCGCCAGGTCTGCCTCCTCCAATGTTCTCCACCATTATTAATGGAAACAATCTCCATCTCAGAGTATTTAAAAATATACTCTTTTCTAAATATAGGCAATCTGCGTGAGCTTAACTACTACAGGGCAGAACGAGAGGGACCAAAATATTGACATGCACTGGGTGTGTGTAATTTGTTTTGATTCCTGCTCTCTCTCCCCCCCGCCAACCCCCCCACCCCATGCTAATCTACGCATTACCCACACACCTTGGTGGAAAATCTGTTATTATGTAGGGTGAGGAATGTGGCCGCAGCTTGGAGCCTGGCTCCAATGGAGTTTCCTTTGTTTATTTTTCCATCCTCTGTCCAAACGGTGTCAATGAGAGCGGAGCTTACGGAGCTATTTATAGCCTCTCGCCACACTAGGCTGCACCTTGCCAGCAGCAGCAGCAGCAGCAGCAGCCGCCCCCCGGGGGGGGGGACACGGGACAGGGCAGGCCATGGGGCAAGGCAGGGCCCCTGGGCAAGGAGAGGAGGGCAGGGGAAAGCCTGGGAGGTGAGGAGGGGCAGGGAGCGGAGCAGAAGGAGGAGTGCGAAGCAGGGGGGCATGGCGTGCAAGGTGGAGAGGAGCAGAGGGCGGGTGGACAAGGGGAGCCGTCGCAGACACTTGGCAGGGGAGAGAAGCTGGAAGCATCAAAAATTGTTTTGGGAGAGAATCGAGGAGGGAGATGGGAGGTAGCTATTCCCTGGTTAGGATGGGGGCTTTGGATGAAACCGTCTTGGGACAACCCTCGCCTGGGATCTGGGCGTGCTGGGGAGCTGGTCAGAGCGAGACCTGCCTCTTGGGAAGTGGATTTGGGGGGGCGCAGAAACATCCCTTCTCACCCAGTACGGAGGGAGAGTTTAAAAAAGAGCAGTACTGCAGTCTGTCCCATGGGGAGGGGGCGACCAGTGCAGTGAGAGTTACAACTGGGACTGGGGGACTCTGGGCTCGTGTGGCCTGTTGCCGCAGGGGACTGGGTGCAGGGTGTGCTCCCCACCCTTTCCCCAGCATCATCCATGTTTTGGGGTGCCGGGCTCCGACCTTGGCTGGAGCAGAGGGGCAGAGCTGCGGCACGTGTGCGGCAACCCCCCGAGAGGGTCCTGGTGCCTCCTCCCCAGCCCCCTCAGCTCTTGCTGAGCTGAGCCTTTGCTCCCCCCACTGTGCCTGGCCCCTCTCCCTGGGGGTCCTGCCTGCCTCCCGCGCCCCACCGGGGACGTTTCCCCTCCCTGTCCGTGGGTGGGTTTGATTCATGCCTGGCTTTATGTGCAGACGTGTGCTGGTGGCAGTTCCCTGAAAGGGGGTGAGGGCAACCTACCCCATAACAGAGGCGGGCAGGCTCTGGGGCTTGGCTGGCGGCTGTGTTTTGTTGTTTTTAGCGTTAATAAGCTTGCCCTTGGTGCAGTCTGCAGGGCTTGAGGTGCTGACTAAGGAGCAAAAATGCGGGGAAGGGGGGGCAGCAGGAAAGGGAGTCCTCATTTGGGAGCGTGTGTGCATGCTGTCCCCTGAGTACATGTCCTGAGTCTAGGGCCACCCTGTTTTCCTAACGGGGTGCAGGGAAAAAGCTGCAGTTTCTGCTTGAGGTATTGCTTGAGCTGGCAGGGAGAGCTGGGCTGGCCAGATGGAGGGATGAGAGGGAGGCAGGGAGAGAGAGGCAGGCAGGGATGGGAGGGGGGAGAAGGGAGCTAGACACCTACGCAAACACAGAGTGAGAGGAGATCCTTGGATGCAAACACAGACACAGGCGTCCTCCTCCTCCTCACATGCCCCTGATTCATTTCCACATGCCATACACGTGACATGCTAATTCAGGGCTACTACAGAACTCCAGGGCGAGAGAGGAACAGGAGAGAGAAATAAAACCCAGTAAGACACCAAACTGCAGATTTTGGAAGGGGATTCAGCGCAGCTTAGCCGTACCCCCACCCCACGCTCCCTCCGGGTGGCCGGAGCCCCGGTAGTCCGGGGGAGGCCTCGCTGGGGGCCCCCCCCGCCTCCTCACGCCCCCACACACCCACACACCACCACCACCTTGTGGGAGCAGTTCCACGTGAGCCCCGCACACAAAAACCGGCAGGGTGCCAGCACGCATCCCACCCGTCCCCAGGACACGGGGTTCCATCAGCCGCACGCCCCGCTCCGCGTCCCTGCGGCACCAGGCAGGCTGGGGAGGAGAGGGATGCGCTCTGCCGAGCCACAGCCTCTGCCCTCCCTGCTAAAACTGGGGACTCGGCGAGCTTGAGTCTATATTTAAACACAGGCGCATAAGCCCTACGTGCTGGGGCGCAAATAAGCTCCAAACAACCCCGTTACAAACCCTGGAGCTTCCTAAGGTAAATGTTATCCAGCAGTGGGGTGGGAAATTCTCCCCGCCACAGCCCCACCTCGCTGTAGCCCACCTTCCCACTGCCGGCCCCAGCGCTTGCTGCCCCTGCCCCCCTCCATTCCCAAGCTACCACAGGTCGCCTGCCCTACCTGACTGCGACAGTCACATCCCCACTATGACAGTCGCACCCCTACTGCAACAAGGAGCTGAAAAGGAGGGGAGGAAAAATCCGAAATACAGCTCCGGCTGTCGGTGGGCTGGTGTAGCTGTGGCAATATGACTGCTCTGACCACACTGGGGTTTACACCGGGGTAATGGATAGCACAGTTTTATCCTCCGTCCTTGTACCTTTGCCCAGTTTATGCAGCACTTGCTTATCATCCGCTCTTCTAACACTGGGTCCAAAATGAATGAAGCACCTGGATTCATCATTTCTATCATGCAGAAATAATGTCACTAATGGGCTCTCCAGCCCATGAACAGCTGGCTTCCTCCCACCCCCTGTGTAAGGCTGCATCGGTGCAAAGACCTGGAGAGTGTCACCGCTTGGGCACTACCAGGTGTGCCAGGGACATGGGCAGAGCAAAACAGAGTTCCTCTTCAAGAGCACCTTTGCCCCAGCATGAGTGGGCAAGGACTTTCATCTCAGCCGTCCTGGGTGATTGTCACAGAAAGGGGACCGGGGCCCTTCTGCGCAATGTCCACACCAGAGCAAATGTGGTGAGCAAGAACAAGCAACCCTTTGAACTGCGCTTGGGAGTGGTGGTGGCCAGCGGCAGCAGGGCTAGACCTCTCCCCAGAACACAACCAGCACTGATGGTGGCTTCCAGTGCCCTTTGGGGTTAGCCTTGAGCCCCCCCCACCTCCCGTTGCAGCAAGTCAGACTGGTGTGGGCTCAGGCCTGGTCAGTAGGAAATTCAGGTAAAAAGATGCTCTTTCCTTCAAAGGGGTGGGTTATTTCACTCTGGGCAACAGAGAGGAAAATCCCTAGATCTCTCTCCTACACCCCCGTTTCTGTCGGCATAGGAGGCAGCGAGAGGTACCAGCAACATCAGGGAAGAATTGTATCTCAGCAGAGGCATCTTTGTATCAATTCCCTCATTAATTTAGTGGGCATGAGACAAGGGACTTAGTGGAGTCGATCTCTCTGTAGCATGGAGCACTAAAGATATTTTGGGCTATACTGGATCCTTAGGATGCTTTTGGTAGTTAGAGTAACTCTCCAGACGTCTCTGACAGGAGCTCCAAACCCAGCAGGGCAAAATCATCTTTGCCGTCTCCCGGATAGCATCTTACGTGTTGTACCTTTGAAAAGCATAGAGGAAAAATTTGGGTTGCAGTCCTGGTAATTTTCTCCTGTGAACAGGTGGTAGTTACGATTTTTTCTCCAAGTGCTGACACCCCTTCTCTTTTTGGGAGCCTGGAGAGCTGGCCCCTGGCCCCAGGAAAGACATCTTTGCAAGCTGCTTTCTTCTGCTGGATTCCTGAGAAGGAACGAGATATGCTCTAGTTTACTGGCTGCTCTAGATCTCCCCGTGTGTGAAGGGGCTTTCTCTGCAAGACTGGGTATTTTGAACCAAGACCTGTGAAGGAGAATACATAGCAATGCCAGATTTAGCTGCCATATTTTTTCTTAGAGACACTCTGCTCACTCAGGAGAAGGAACCTGTGCTGGTTCATGCAAAGAGCGAGAGGAGAAGGTGGAAAGCATTCCGGTTAAATATTCCACCCGAGTATTTTAAACTGACAGCCACATGAAGTAAAAAATCCCACAAGCTATATAAGACTGTGTAAGGCTTACTGAAAAACAAGGCTTTCTGGCTAAGGTAGAAGAAACAAAGGTCACCGATAACACCCACTACCGTATGTATTTTTAAACTCTTATTATTTCTGATCTCAGAGGCCCTAATCAGGATTGAGGTCCTTGTGTATACAGGCATAAAGGTAAGGTGTCCACCCCAAAATGCTTTTGATGTACACAGGACAAGTACATTTACAGGAAGGGGTCACAAATATACAAATCCGTGAGTGTGTGTGTGTATTTTATGTCTGGCATCATATCTCTTCACAATATTGCCTGCGGGCCCCACAGTGCTAGACGCTCCCCCAAAAGTAAGGAGGAAATCCCTGACCAAAGAACATGCAACTGCAAGTAAAGACCAAACTGATCCGAGTGTTTAGTCCGAGCCTAACAAGCTGCCATGCACATGCCGGCGTTGCAGCCCAGGAGTCCTGCCTCTCCCTGTCTCTGGTAACCAAGAGACTGCACTCCTTCCCACATTTGCAGGAACAAAGGTTTTATTTTTCGTAATTATATTAATACCTGTTCTTCCCTCATGCTAGCAATTTGGCTGATTTCTTGTTTATTGCTTTCCACCTTCTACCATCAATAATTCAGCCACATAGCCCCCAGGAGGTGGAGAACTAACTACTCATTTTACAGAGACTTACCTAAGAAAGGAGTGATGTGATAGCTGGGATCGGAGCCTGGGCATTCCCAGTTCCTAACCCCAGCCACAGTCCTGGAGACAGCAATCCCACAACCCGTGATGCTGAGGCTCTCACTGGCTTTGGGAAGTTTGGTCTGGCTTCTGTCTCCTTAGGTTTTGCCATGAATAACAGCCACAGGATGTGACCCTAATTGTAAATGAGGTCCATGGGGGGGTTCTGCACTGTTGGTCTGTCCTGTTCTCCTCTGATGGATGCTCTTTGGTCTTCTGTTTCCCAAATCAAAGCGTTGTACCCGGGTCCTCTCAGGAGTCCCTCTGTGGATTAGGCCACGGGGTTCATTTTGGTTCTCAGTGAAAACTGGTTCTCATAATGAAACTGCTACTGTAGCTGACCTCAGAAAATCCCACGCTAGGGACTGGAAGGGGTGACGAGAGAAAAGACTGCGAAGAATCAGCTCCACTCATGCTCTCTAGCGAGTGTCTGAGCCATATAGGTCAGGCAGAAGCCATTTGCTGTGCTGTACCTGCTCCATGGATGAACAGGGGACTGCATTCTGCATGTGTGTCAGGCACCTTGCTTTTCAGTTTGATTCAATTAGCTAAACCCTTCTTAAAACCCCGTAGAAATAAAATATCCCTTTACTCCTCAAGCAACTGCTTTTTTTTNCCTCCTTGCATGCTGTCCTTTCAGCTCATCATTCAAATACTCCGGCCATCTCTTCGGGTGCCGTGGGCTATTTTTTAACCCGTGTGCAGGTTTCAGCGAAGCCTCTCCTTGCCGGAGTCCCCCCGCCGGGGTGCGGAGGGGGCTGGCGGCGGGGAGCAGGGAGCGGAGTCAAGCCACAAGGGGGCATGTGCTCTTCTAATTCATAAAATGTGCCTTCATTGACAAAAATGCTGAACAATTGGTGAATGGTGTGTGCATAAGTTAATGCTGCTGGAGAATACACGGGTAGTGACAGGGGAACGTGGAAGTGGGGCTTGTCTGTAGGGAAACAGAGAGACGTGGAGGAGCGGTGGGGGCCTAAAATGCCCCTGTGGCCTCTCTGTGGCTCTCTCCTGCAGGGACCTGGGGTGGGGGGAGAGCCAGAGTGCCTAATTCTGCTCCCAAACTCCACTGAAAGTAATGACAGCGGCAACGCCAAAGCCAGGAGGGTGTTCGTGATAGTCACAGGCTGGAGCCTTAGCTGGCTCTGGGGATGCTTTGTTGTTTTTTTTGAGATTTTGTAGCAAATGCGCTCAGCTGCCAAACGTTTTTAATTCCTTTGCTAGGTGAGACGGGAGAGGAGTCTAATGGCTAAGAAGAATATTTACACACAGAATGTTCATTTCTAAGCAGAATCGACGTTCACCTCCATCTCCTAGCCTGGTGTGCCTGAGCCCATCCGCAGCGCGGTAAGTTCCCCAGCTTCTGCTGTCTCTTCCTGCCCTACAGCACTGGTGTTGGGGTTTGGGGGGTTGCACCAAAGGGTAAGTGGAGTAGAGGGAGAAGAGGGGGCTGAGCAATGAACACGGAGCCCGGACCCCTGGGGATGCTTTAGCCCAGCTTTGCTATGGCTTCATCGGGTGCGTACGAGTGCTCGGATGAAGTAAAGGGCCAGGAACCGCTAATGACCACTGCAAAGTCCTGCTTTCAAACATATTTCCCAATGCAATGGATAAGAGAAAATACAAGATGAGCAGAAGCTTTTCTGGCTGTGTCTCTCACAATAAATAGTTGTTTTATTGGCTTTGTAGAGTCCTATCTTCTCAATCCAAAATGGTGCCAGATGTGCTGGGACTCAGTTTATAACTTCACAGGATATGAGTCAAAATGTGCAGCTCACTGCCTGTAACTCCAGTGACTGCAGTGGAGTTCAGCCAAGGATGAATTTGGCAAAGAGGGGTGGTCAGGATAGTCCTAAGCAATATCAGGTGTGGGTAAGCGACCCTCACTTCTGCTTGCCCTGCAAGCCCGTGCCCGTCTGCCGCAACCCTTCCCCTCCAACCATCAGGGCAACACAGTCAGACCTTCAGCCACCGCGGGCTAGGACCAACCAGCGTACGCAATCGAGGGCCCTTCATCCAGTCATTACAGACTGCACTGCAATAAGGTGCAGGATTGCGGAGGGTTCTCTGTATTTTCCTGCCTCCCTTTCCTATCTTTGTCAGGAAGGGGGAGGGAAAAAGCCAGGCAGAAAGAAAAAATACCAGCGCTGTCCCCACAGCATGCAGAGGGGAGATACTGGATTGCTCCATAGTGACAAGCTGGTGCGTCACAGGGAGCACCTCCTCCAGTAACCACGCAGGGGAGGACCAGGCCTACAGCCACCGTTATTCAGCTTCAACGATTCAGCCTTCAAGCCCCTTCGTCTCACTTACAAAAGGCAGAAAGCCTCTGCCAAACAGGTCAGAAGGTAACCTTGCCCTCTGTCTCCATCTCTCCCCCTGCACAGGTATGAGCAGGACGTAGGTGTTGCAAGGTTTTATACAGAAGAAAAAAAAAAAAACAGGGGAAGCAGGCTGGATTTACCTGTGGTATGAAACAGGTTTAGCTCTTGAATGAATTTGCCCAAAATGGCCTCTCTGAGACTTTGAGCTACAATGCAGTGGAGGTAGAAATAAACCTGCAAAGGGCTTTCTATCCTGAACGATGCTGTGACGCAACAGTGATGTGCGTGTATGATAAAATTGTTGGGGAGATCAGCAGAAATAAATCCAGCCTGAAGTATGCTAAAGCCTGGCACATCGTACCTGAGGCTGCTGCATAGGCGTCTCCTGTCAGCAGCTGTGTGACTATTTCGTGATGCTGACAGCAATACCATGCCATTCAACATTTTATGTGTGCCATGGACAAAGCTTTGGGAAGTCCAGTTCACCCCTGGGACATGTTTGGTTAGGTAGAATGCAGGACAGATGCCTTTCACTGTGTTACCAGTTTGGCTTTGGTAGTGCCATAGCTGATCATGATTTTGCTTTTGTTAAATTCCAGATAAATCCCCCATCCCTCAGACTCCTTGCACTCTGTGCAGACCAGAAATTTCGCTTTGGACTTCAAGTTGTGAGGGTAGCCCACCCTCGCATGGGAAAAAAAGACACCATCCCTTGACCTGGGGCTAGACACAGCCACTTGCCCGCGTGCTCTGATGCCTGTGTAGCCTGTGGCCTCTAATACCCCTAAACCCATGTGCCACGCAGCCTATCCAGACTGAAAACCTCCTGGTTCTTCTCCCAGGACTGAACCTTCTGCAGTAATTCCTAGTAGTCTTTAAACACAGGATGCCAGTTTGATTAAAAAGCTGAAAATAGCAAGATGTCTCTGTCCCACCTACAGTTAAATTTGGTAACTTACCTTTTCCATCCTCCCTCCCCTTTTCTAATTGTTTTTCATTGTATGGTTCCTCATTTAGACTGTAATCTGGTGTACAGGATGCTCTCCTATACCTGACCATAAAGAACTGTGTGCATTGAACCACCTTCTTTCACCATTATTTAGCGCTCAGAACATTTGTTGCTGCACAGTTAGTGTGCTGTCTCCCTGCTCTTCTAGAAAACTCCAATATTCACAGGACTGCAATGTCTGAGAAGTCAGCAACAAAATGCAAAAAGAAATATCCCTCCCCAACACAATCTTAACTGTGTCCTGCTGTCATTAGCTCCTGGGAATGGCACGGCAAAAAGTGAGGAGCCTAATAAATAGATGTAAGACACTCTCTTTGAGTGTGCTATTATTAGAATCACAGACAACAAATTGGAAATCCAGCATTTATCTGCATCTGTTCTGAGTGTATTAACTGTGTTGACTGTAGCTGTATTGATTATCCATTGGAGCAGCTTGGAAAAGCTGATATCATGATACAGTGCAAGGTCTGTGTTGAGAGATGGAGTGTAGGTTACGTGGTTTGCCGACAGAGGTTTGGCCAATGCACGCGTAGTAATCTCTTGCCGCAGGAATTGTCCACAACCTGGTGGTGTACATGGTGGTGTACATGGTGGCGTACATCAGTGTGATCTCCTGGTCACCTGGGAGAGGTGAGCAAGGCCATCTCGCAGAAGGAGTCTGTATAGAAAGGGAAAAGTTATGATAACTTATAGCGTGATGTGTGTAGTAGGTGTTAGTGTGGTGTAGGCTCAGCACTTGAACATAGGCCAGGCCTAGCTTGTGCCTGTTTGCTTGTGCCTCCTGCGTTTTGCCACAGCAAGGGAGACGTTAGACTTTGTCCGAGAGTACTCTGAACTCGTTTCCAGCATGCCTGCAATGGCGGCTGAGGGGTGAGGGAGGGTGCTGGTGTGGGGCTGAGGGCCCTGCTGCGGCACAGTGCCCAGAGGGCAGAGCTGAAGTCTTTGTTGAAGCATTGCAAACAGCGTGTGCAACACAATTCTGTATCTGCAGGGTTTCCATGCTTGCTTTCAGCCACTCTTTGCTTCTCTACTTCCTGAAAGGGAAATTAAGGAAATTTAATTCCCTCTAAGCAAAGTTTTGGAACAACCGATCTTCTTCACTTCACACTCTCCCCCCCTCCCCCCCCAAAAAAGCAACCTTTTCCATGTCCAGAGCCCCACTCCCCACACTGCATTTGGTTCACTGTGTTGCACACTGCTTCCTTCTCCTTTCTCCTCCTGTGTTTGCAGGTACCATGATGCAGCCCCGGAGGGGAGCTGGGGAAGGACTGGGGAGCAGCCTGGAGCCACTGAGCACACTGTAAAAGGTGGAAAGGACAAATGTGAAGCGAGCATGTACAATGAGCAGGAGACCTGACACAAAGCACTCCAAAGCCCCATGAGGTACGGATGTTGGTAGTGACGTTTGTGAAGTCCAACTGCTCAGCTTCTCCTATTCCTCTTCACTGCTTTCATCCACCATATTCCTTCTGGCTCTTTTTACTCCCCTATGGTGCTCCAGCTCCTCTGAAATCCCCTCCATTACACCCATACTTTGTACCTTCATGTCTTTTGACACCCTCCTCTTCCTCTCCATGCATGCAGTGTTTGCAGCTCTCCTCCCTCTTTTCCTCCCACAGGTCCATCTCAGCTTTACCCTTCTCCTTCCCACCCCACACTCAGAGGTAATTTGAGAGAACTGTGGGCAAGTAGGAGCATGGCAGTGCTGCAAAGTGTGATTATACCAGGTGCAGGGTGGCAGGACAGGGAACAAGAGCCAAGGTCCGGCCCCAGATGGCTCCTGGTGCGTTGGGAAGGGGTTGATGGCCCTGGAACTTCAGAGGTTCATTCTTGGTCAAACAAAAATGCTGCATGAAGCAAAACACTGTCTGCACAGCTCCGAGTAGCTCCAGCCATAGACGGGTTCAGTGCTTAGCAGAAGGGCAGCGAGACGGATGCGGTCCCGCCCTGACTAACATATTCTGCTTACACAGCAGGAAGGGAGAGAGTTTCTAACTCGCTCTCTTCAGTGCCTACCTGGCCTTCGTTCTCCGCCAGGCCTTTCATCATGCTTCTGGGCTAGGGCCCGGCTCTACTCCCTTGCCTTTGTTTCCTGCCACCTTTTAACCCCCTCCCTCTAATTCCTTTTGCCTCTCCAGACCCCCAGTCTTAACTCCAGACCCTTCTCTCTGCATCCAGCCAACCCACCCTGCCCCTGTTCTGTCAGTGCACTGCCCAGAGAAGTTGTGGAAGCCCTATCCCTGGAGGTGTTTAAGGCCAGCCTGGATGGGGCTTTGAGCAACCTGGTGTACGGGAGGTGCCCCTGCCTACGGCAGGGGGTTGGAACTTGATGATCTTCGAGGTCCCTTCCAACCTAAACCATTCTATGATTCTATGCCCCAGAGCCATCCCTCTACTCACCACCACCACCGCCTCCAAAATGTAAAAAATTTAGAAACTCCAGAACAGTTTGTGTTAAAGGGATTTTGCATCACTGACTTATTGGGGCAGATGACCAAGTTGCTTGTTTTTCTTTGCCTGCATTCACTTTCCTTGCTCCAGGTAACCTAATCCTGGTTTTTTAACTGTCTTCTATCTTCCCTCAGTTAGTCATTACTGATTTTTCCTGACTACTTATGTTTCTAAAACAACATTGGACTGTTTATTTTAGAGAACTCACAAACATTGGTTTTAAACCAGAGATAATGGGGTTTGGACAAATGGTGCCCTTGTAAAACACGAGAGGCATGTACATCACTCCTTTCCCGAAAGCTGTCAAGAGAAGGAGTCACCTGCCCAGAGCACGGGTGCAGCTCAGGTTCAGCCAACACCCTGTGTCACCTGAAATCACCCAGTTATTTTACCAGCAAGCTGCCTGGAAACCTTCTTGCCTCGGCACATGTCTTACTGCTCATGTGCTCTTCACTTTCTTTGACTCAATAGTTTGCCACAAGCTGACATGGGGACTCGAGCTCAAAGGTCAGTCACTTTTGCAGTAGAGTGTCATCACTGGGTGCTCAGCACCAGCAGAAATTAATGCCAAAGAACAGACCAGTCTGAACAGGACCGAGCCATCTTTTGCAAAATAATAATAATATCAACAGTAATACAAAGATGAATGAATGCATGAATGAATGATTCATATAATGGCCGTGCTTTCATTCTTCTCCCTGATTTTCCCCTCAGAACTAAGGGTGGAGCCTCCGTGCACACCAATGCTAAACTTGGAGTAATCAGCAGTCTGCAGATACGGTTGCAGCCATAGTACGTACACATGTAGCCGTTACATATAAGAATGTGGCACGTGAGATGCCCATCTGAGGCAGGCTGCGCATCCACACCTTCTTGCTCAAATGACGCCAAATTTGCCCCAAGCGGTATTAGCCAGGGCCTCTGGGAGGCTCATCAGCATCGCAAAAATCAGAGCAAGCATACGAATATCGAGGTGCGTTGCATACTTCCTTGTTAAGCAGAATATGATGCTCATTCTTCACTACAGGAGAGCAGTGCGCACTCTCCGGGCTGGATCTGAGCGTATACAGCGCTGAAGTATCGTAAGTAATAAATGGTGTACCCGATAGTGCCTAGCTGCAGTGGTGATTAATCATTTAGGCCCTGATCCTGCAAACATGCATGAGTTTAATGTTACTACTATGAGTAATCCCCTTGATTTCAAATTAGATTAGTCACAGTCTTAACACTTGGCACGTGAATAAATGTTTGCAGGGTGAGAGCCCTATTTATGGCCTGCTCTTGCAAATTATTACTGTCTAGCACAGTACCTCTGTTCCTGAATAGTTTCACCNCACCAATGAAAAAAAAAAAAAAAAAAGAGCCTCAAACACTCCCCTGAATTGTGAACGTTGCAGGATTAGATGTGCTGTACGGTACGTATGCACAGCTCTGCATAGCGTAGGTCATGGATAGATATAGCTGTATCTTGCCATGGGTGTGTGCTTAAGGCTCTGGTGCAAAGCACTTGGAAGCTGATTGCCGTCGATGTTTTCTTTACTGTCCTTTACCACTGGTTCTAAGATTTAGGCCTTCAATCTAGAGTGTAAATGGAATTTTTCTCCTATTTCTTTTTAAAGAAAGAGAGAGAGATTAAATCAGTTTTGCTAAGTTAGGGTGAAGACAATAAGGAACCCAATAAGCAGCTTGCAAATTTAAATCACCAGCCTAATCAAATTCCTCTGGGCTGCGGTGTCCTTTCTGTGAAATCAACCTGCATTAAAGGGACTGGGTTGCTGTTTGTGAATGTACCATCTCTGCAAATTACCGCTGCTCCGTTGCATTGTGTTTGTATGAATGGGGGTGACATGTGCTTGCCCACAGGTCCACGTGAGAGAGGTGGGGTGAGGAAGGAAGGATATTTTTAAAATGAATCTAGAGGGAGAAAGTGGAAGCTGCGGCTTCATAGAATGTGAACGGTATCCTAAAATAACCCCTGTCATCTGCCCACCCACCCACCCTCTGCCAAAATGAAGGTGCAGCTCTTTCATTTAAAATTAATTCTTGGCCCCGGAGGGTATCGATAGATCAATATCTTGTGCTTCTGATCTCTTGCGGGCCACCCTTCAATGGCTCATGCAAAGGCTAAAAACAGAAAGATGCAACACAAAAGATACCGCAGTCAGCTCAAGCAGGGGGGATATTTTTAGATCAGAAAAGGGAAAGGAGGGGAGAGAGAGAGAGAGAGAGAGAGAAAGGAAAGAGAGGGAGAGAGGCTGGTCTAGGGTTTGCAATCTAATTTGGTCTCTCTCTTCCCCCCCCCCCCCCC